>CAKXYN010000171.1:600000-1037500 GCA_935064755.1 Tragelaphus eurycerus | reverse complement strand
TTGGGTTCAGTTTTTGTCTAGCTAGTGCTTTTTGAGATACTTTGTTCAATATGCCAAATTATGCTATGTATCCTGCTGTTTTACATCATAATGAATATTACCCATTTGGATTAAAACTAAGAAAGATGGTTTGTACACTTAATTCTTTAATCTTTCATCTGAGCCTCTTAAATGTTTCAGTGTTCTGAAAGCTGCACATTTCTCTAAGATGTAGTAAATATTCAATTATGTCCATTCTGTACTTGCAAAAAATGAAGGCACTTAGAGACTACTGATTGGAATAATATTTTCAAATATGTTAACATAGCTCAAGATTCTTAAATCCTAGGCTGAGATTCACTGGGCATACTGCCCAACAACGACCTCAGCAGCAAGAATCTGAACCCCAGTACCTTATGGGAATTTAGACAAGTCTCAGATGAGGACTCTTTTTGCATTTTTCTACATCAAAATTTGAAAAGAAATGGTTTACATTTTAGGTGCAACTTCTTTGATGGGAGGGAAATATCTGGAAACTTAGAAATATCTCTCCTGGTTTAGGAAGAGACATCTTTATGCCTTAATACTAGAACAACTTAAAATACATTGTATGTAGATAAAAATACTATTCCACAACACAAGTCAAGAGATATTTAACATAGTGGTTAAACCATATAGTAAATTTTGCCTAGGATCTTTACTTGCCAAAGTAAAATTTTATTTAAAAGTCTGTATGATTTATACACTAAATTTCATCATATAACTTGGAAAAACAACAATATTTTAATTTTTAACATTTTTATCTACAGTCTAAAAAGTCAAGTCTTTATTTCATCTTTGGGTTGTGAGTTATTGGTACAATAAAAGAGAAGCTGAAAAGTAAAGTAAGAAGAAACATTCTTCTAAAGAACCAAGTCAGAAAAATGGAAAGAAAGAGTGGAATTCTTTTCATTTAGGGCAAAAGAAGCCATTTAGATAGCATATACATTGTATTTGTGCAAGAAAACATTTTTACATAGATTTGTTCATAATTATAAAATAGGCTTTAATGTATCAAAGTTTCTTAGAGGAGTCAAAATGGACTGAGTAAGCACTGATATGTCGAATTGGCTTAAGGGTTTATAGGGTTATTTTGGGGAGATATGGGTAAGAAGAGCTCTACCAGGGTCTAATAAGAATTATTTTACATGTAGCAGAAACTATCTCATAAACATAATTAAAATACCCATGTAACCATTCTTACTCTTGGAAACTTACAAATGAAAATATGGAGATGGCTCAGACTTTCCCCAGAATTTCCTGGTAGATTAGGAAGAGGAAAAGATCTAGAAGGACATATATAATTGTCCATGTGTCTAGACACGAAATGGTAACATTTACAGAGCACCAATTTTGTGCTTTTATGGATGTTTCCTCACTTGAGATGGTTGGGTGGCATCACCGATTCAATGGACATGAGTTTGAGTAAACTCGAGGAGTTGGTGATGGATAGGGAGGGCCTGGCATGATGCAGCCCATGAGGTTGCAAAGAGTCAGACATGACTGAGCGGCTGAACTGAACTGACTGAACTGAGGTGAACAGAGCTGAAGTAAATGAAGCACAGCTGCACAGTAAGAGATCCGTGTGACGCCCAAGCCTGTCTGTGCTCAGCTGCACCACGTTGTTTTGCAGCTATTATACTCTTCTGTTTAAAACACACCCTATATTTGTTTACTTATTTCCATGGGGTTTCGTTATTTTCACATGTGAGATGGGTTTAACCACTTATTTTGCCAAGAAAAAATGGACAAAGAGGTAAATAAAAGCACAGAGAAGTACTAAATCAGTTTGGATGTTTAAATAAAGAAAATAGGTGGGCCGACGATTCTTTGGATGTTAAAATAGCATTCTTCAGCAGACTTCACTACACATTTTTCAGGGTCAAGTTAAGATAGGTAAAACTAACCCTTTCCCCTTCTGTATTCAATTCAAGGGCAGGCAAAGCCTCAGGGTAGACCTACATTTCTGATTCAAGAACAAGGTTGCTCTGTTAAGCATCACAATGAACTTAGAGTTCTTAGGTGATCAGAAGAATGACTTCTAGGAAATTAAAACAAGCCAACCAACCCATGTGTATGGTGGTGGGAAGGTTTGCTTCAGTTGAGGTACTACCTTTGCCACTTCTCCCCCATCCTCAAATATCCAGTGACATTACTATTAATTAGACAATGGGCTATGGATGGAGATAAAAATGAATTAAATTTGTCCTCCAAGAGACCTCTTGTAAGGCGCTGCTTCTGTGTAGATGCAGTTTAGAGAAATGACTTACCCAGGGAAGCACAACTGGTAGTTACCTATGACAATGGAGCCATGTGCAAGATTAGCTTAAAATTTTTTTTAAACCTACAGGGTCCACTCTAGGCTAATTCAATCGGAGTTCTTTGAGTATGGCCTTGACATCAGTATTTCTAGACTGAGAACTACTAATCTAAATCCATTAGAAAAAATGCCAAATTATACATTTTGCCAGAAGTCTTTTTATCAACACACATCTAACTAATTGAGGACATGCCAGTTACTATGTGTACAAAAATGAAAAACAGAAAAGTACCTGCCGCCAAGTAGAGAATAGTCTAGTAGGGACAGAGGATGAAGCAGTAATCCAACTACAATCTAATAGGGGCAATAATCAAGGCAGCTATGAGACACTGGGGAGTGACCTACAAAGCCTCAGGGAAGCAGAGGGCCAGTGGAACTGGCGGTACCATGTTGCTGTAAAATATAGGAAAAATCACATGACCTTTTTGACTGTGGTTTTTCATTAAAAGAAAAAGGTTAGACTACACATCTAAAGTTCTTTGTAGGAAAATGCTACTGTGTGCTAATCGTTTAGGAAAGCCTTTTGGAGCACTTTTGAAGCACATAAGACACATAGTTAAAACGGCAAGTTGGGCCAGGTTGGGAACCTGTGTATTTAACGAACATTCCTTATAATCATATAATCATTCCATATAATCCAGAGAAGGCGATGGCACCTCACTCCAGTACTTTTGCCTGGAAAACCCCATGGATGGAGGAGCCTGGTAGGCTGCAGTCCATGGGGTCTCAAAGAGTCGGACACGGCTGAGCGAATTCACTTTACTTCACTTTCACTTCACTTCCTTATAATCAAGGGATTTCCTGGTGGCTCAGGGTTAAATAATCCTCCTGGTCAGGAAGATCTCCAGTAAAGGAAATGGCAACCCACTCCAGTATTCTTGCCTGGGAAATCCCACGGAGGGAGAAGCCTGGCAGGCTACAGTTGCAAAAGAGTTGAAAATGACTTAGAGACTAAACAACAACTTTATAAGCAAAACATTTCTTACACACAGATGCACACAAACTGGTCATTTCCCCCAATAATTTTTGCTGCATAACCAATCACCCCAAAACTTAGTGGACTAGAACGACTATATTTATTTTGATCGCAAATCTGCAATTTGGGCAGCGATTCAAGGTAATATCTTGTCTCCACTTCATTTTTTGTCATCTAGGGCCTGAATGTTGAAGCCTAGAATCACCTAAGACTTTCATTCATGTCTGGTGGTTGATGCAAGAGATTAAACAGCTGAGAAGCTAGAATAGCCTGGGACTCCTCAAGGATCTTCTATCTCTAGGTGGTCTTTCCATGTGGTCTGCAGCGTGGAGACTCAGGGCTTAGTGTAGGTGTGTATCCTATATGAGCCAGGGTGCTCACACCACTTGTCCCTCTACAGTCTCAGAAATCATACAGTCTTATTTCAGTCATGTCTTTTTTTGCTAGAAGTGAGTCACTAGACCAACCTCCATGCAAGGGGAGAGGAATTAAACTCTACCTTTTCATGGGAGGATAGAAAATATTTGTAGACCACCGTGATAACCAAACAGTAGAACTTTATACATGATAACATTTCCATTTGAACACAAGATTTCTTTTGACCCTTTAGTTTTACATAATCAAATTTTTATAGTAGATTCAGAAGTTAGTCAATGAATAATTAACATTAAGGACTACTCAAAGAAATAATAGCTGTTTCCTAATTATGATAGCAATTCCCAGAAAAGTTGAAAGCCGGTGAAGTATAGCTAATAATATTTACACAGTATCTATTCTTATGTATTGCTATGAAGGTACTAATACATTTCATATCTTTAGCTCATTTAGTCCTTCTGACAAGTCTATTAGGTAGGTACTTATGTTATTTTCATAACAAAGGCTTTTATATAGGTGAAGGAGAGTCCGCAAGTTCAAAAAGCTATCAAAGGGAAGAGCAAGGATTTTCACCAGTTAATTCTCAGTCCCAAGACCAAGGTCTTAATAGTCGTACTATTAATAACTGAAAGGGTTATGGTGACCTAGATATTCAGTATAATGAACTTATAATATTTACAAAACTTGTTCCTTCCAGAGAGTATGGAGTTTGAAATAAATTTATATTAACTCTTGCTTTCCCTCTTAAATTTTGTTTATATGTTGTATTGTGACCCAATATCACTCATTTGCAAATTTGAGTGTGCATAAACTAATCAAGTAAAATTTATACTCAACTTTGACTTTCTAGCTTAAAAACAATTAATATTAGTATATCACCAGAACTCTCTCTAAAGGCCCAATAAACTTAAGTAATCATTCTCTGAACCTTCTGACAGTGAGATACCAGAGTACCTTGTTGCCCACTTGGTCCTTTGAGGGGACAACAGGAAATTTACAAAGAGCACATGAAACAGTTGGAAATGAGCATGTCCCCCTTTACATACATTCTTTTGTCTACTCTGCATGGTGCTTTGTCAAAAATGTCTGAATCATTTCACATCTCATTTTTTAATATCTTTGTCTGATGAAAGTCGATGTGATGTAAGCAATGAAGAGAAAGAACTTTCCAGTAAATGCAGATCTTTTTATTCCACCCTCCCTGCAACAGAACACTGCTCATGTTAGCAATAAAATGCCTTTCCATTCAGGACTGCCACTTCAGTCTCCTTCCAGGACAGGGAATGGAGTGTTTTCAGAGATTTCATCTGTGAGGCAGAGTCAGCAGCAGTGCTGGGTGCTCAGCTGCCTAATTAGGTCATGGGACAGCTGAGGCAAAGAAACAATAAGGTGTCAGGTGAGGTGGAGATCAGGTAATCCGTTTGGAGCATAGGACAAGGGAGGCATGAGAGGGTTGAATAAAGAGGACAACAGTTGCAATGGCAGTGGTAGGAGGAAAGTCCTAGAAGTGAAAACCATTTGAAAAATCAAATACATAAGAACCTATGTCTTCTTTGTACCACTTTGCATATAGCTAGGTACCTTTCTATCAATATATTCAAAATTGTAATTCAGAAATATATTCTGGCCCAAACTATTCATGTCTTTGCCACGTCATTTTAGAGACTGGGGAACCAGTGGGTTGGATAGCGTCTTTACTCACTGTGCTGTCCCTTTATCCTAGAATTAACTAATCTATGATTATTAATGATGCTGCTGCTGCTGCTAAATTGCTTCAGTCGTGTCCGACTCTGCACAACCCCATAGACAGCAGCCCACCAGGCTCCCCCGTCCCTGGGATTCTCCAGGCAAGAACACTGGAATGGGTTGCCATTTCCTTCTCCAACGCATTTAAGTGAAAAGTGAAAGCGAAGCTGCCCAGTCGTGTCCAACTCAGCGACCCCATGGACTGCAGCCCACCAAGGTCCTCTGTCCATAGGATTTTCCAGGGAAGAGTACTAGAGTAGGTTGCCATTGCCTTCTCTGTTATTAATGATGAAGATACTTCATATGTTCATTCAGTAAACTATAGGGTCCTTAAAATATTAAGGTTCTAGGGACATGAAGATGATTGCAATTTAGCTTTTGGCTTCAAGGCAAGGCAGACACATACCTAAACGTTAGTACAATGTGATTAATGATATAATAGATGCACATGTAATAATACATGGGGTAGTTTAGCTGCACACTGGGAATGTTGGAGAAGGTTCTGCAAAGTAAACAGGGCTGTGGATGGAGGATAAATCAAGTGTTCTCTGGGAGAAAAAGATTCCATGGTAGAGTTATCAGTATGGAATGGCACACAGGGCTGAGTGCATTGGGATCTGGTGTGTAGTTTGGGGTGTCTGAGAATAAAGGGGACACGGCATGGGAAATAGGTCTGTAGGAAGGTCCAAGCTGAGACAAAACCTTGTATCCCATGCTTTAAAGTATTAGTTTAGCATCATATTTACTAAATCTAATTGCCTATAATAACCCACAAGAAACCTTGCGTAAATCTAAAACTGCCTTTTCTATGCCTCAGTTTCCTCATCTGCAAAATAGGGATAATTATTCTGATTTTCATTCCTACTGCCAATGCTCTTGTTCACCCTCACTCAGTTATATCCTACTCTTTGCAGCTCCATGGTCTTTAGCTGCCAGACTCCTCTGTCCAGGGAATTTTCCAGGTAAGAATACTAACTGGGTTGCCATTTCCTCTTCCAGGGTATTTTCCTGATCCAGGGATTGAACACGTGTCTCTTGCACTTCCTGCATTGCAGGCAGATTCTTTACCACTGCACCACCTGGAGAGCCTCCTACAGCCAATACTTAATACTAATCTTGTTATTGCCTGTCCATACTATTACAATAATACTCATACTTGCATCCCTGACTTCAGTCTCTCCTCCTTAAAGCACATTCTTGTGCCATTATTAGATTATAGACAAAAACATAATAAAGAATATATATTAATATAATATAGAATATATAAGGTAATTAGAATATAATAAAGAATATATAAGATATATTATCTATCTTCAAAGCTCCCCATCCCCAAATAAAAAATTCCAAATTTTCTGAAAAGGCAGTTAAGACTTTCCACCAACTGACTGAAACCTGATTTTATTTTCTATCCCAATACATCCTACAGTGTTGCTTTCTTGGACTATGTGACTTACTGCATTCTTTTGTCTGATATGGTCCCTCCACTGCCTTACTCTTCTCTCTGCCAAGATCTTCTTTAGTTTTTAAGATTCAGAAAAATGCTACTTAGTATAGTCAGAAATAATATCTTTAGCTTCTGAGTTCTTAAACAGCCATGTGATATCAAAATATCTTAGCCAGAACTCTCCTTCTTCTATTACCATTCGTGACATTTTGGCACAATATTAACTTCTCTAAGTCCTAGTTTCCTTTGCCATAAAATAGGTAAAAATTTTATTTTTACCTATTTTATTATTACACATAAAATATGTATAATAATACTTTTTCACAGGGCAGTTGCATGATTTAAATAATACATAAGGAAAACCTTTTATAAACTTTTCAGGCATATTTTAATGTGAGAAACAGCATGGGGATTCCAAAAGTAGATTAAGAAGCAAAAATGACAACTACAAGCAGAAATTAAATCCCCAAAAGGTCACATACTCCATGATTAATTAAGGACACATCCCTGAATTTAACTACAATGAATATATCTATAGAATTGGAGTGACATTAATAGTATCTACATCATGGAGTTATGAGATGGTTTAATGAGATAATATATGTGAAAGCAATATGAAAGAAATAATATTATCATGGCACAATTATTACTGATTATTTGTTTCTTAAGTCACCATGACCATTCTCTATACTACACTGAGTTAATTATGTGCACTTAAAAAACATGTGAAACTGTAAGAAATTTGAGGGTGAGCTGAGGTTTTAATCATGTTTATTCTCCCATGGAATAAATAAGTGAAGCTTATAAGATGAGTGTATTTCTTATCAAAGCAACACTCCTCATGTTCGGTGGAGAGCAGTCTGTGCTCAGGCTTTGGTCTGTAATCACAGCATCTTCCCCTGCCTGAGCATTGTTACCTGTGTGGTAGCGTGGGTGAAACACTAGCTTATCTCTTACATATATTTTAGTCTCAAACATCTGAATCATTAGGGGAAGATTCCTTTGCCCTTACTCATCTCTATCAGTATAGTTCTTCCTCTGATTTTTATGATCACAATTTCCCACGTTGCTATAGTTGCAGCCCTCATCTTCATGCAATATTCCTCCTCCACTATCTAACCCTGAAATGTACCAGTATTTCCTTTTACATTGTAACTTACTGGAAAAATTCAATTTTCACATCTGTCTGGTAGATTTGACTGATACTCTGCTCTCCCTACATCAATATTACTGGGAATTCCATGCATGTAAAACTGAATGGTGCAGAATGAAAACCAAATGTTAAGCTTTAGCTCTGACACAAGGAGCTTCTTTTTCTGTTGCACAATTGTCTTTGGATGCTATGCCTATCACTCAACACTTTTAATTTTTGCATGGACTAAATGAACAATGATTACTTATATGATACACTTTGGAGTCATCTTTAATTGATTAGTGTCATATATTGAATGGACAGTTGATTTTAGTGAGGTTTTTTTTTTTTTTTTTTTTTACCCATTAAATGTTGCCTATTTCTAGCCAAGACTTCCAAATTAATGACAAGTCTGGCATTGGAATCTAATCTGAACACTGTTTTTCAGTTTGAAAAATAAGAGTTAACTGGAATGTGGTCTTTGCACAAAACTGGTGTCATTACAACTATGCTGTGCTATGCTAAGTCACTTCAGTCGTGTCCGACTCTGTGTGACCCCACAGACGGCAGCCCACCAGGCTCCCCCGTCCCTGGGTTTCTCCAGGCAAGAACACTGGAGTGGGTTGCCATTTCCTTCTCCAATGCATGAAAGTGAAAAGAGAAAGTGAAGTCGCTCAGTTATGTCCAACTCTTAGCGACCCCATGGACTGCAGCCTACCGTGCTCCTCCGTCCGTGAGATTTTCCAGGCAAGAGTACTGGAGTGGGGTGCCATTGCTAATAGCCTTGCAAAAGTCTATTGTTGAATTATATTGTGAAAGTCATAATAAATATCAGGAACAACAGTTTTGCTCCTCATGTTCCAGTAGAGGGTGAGGTGTCTGGGAACAGTCTTTTATAAGTCTTTTACTTTTGGTGCCCTTTTTTTAAAACAAGGAAAATGTATTGATTTTGAACACTTATATAAGTGATTGTTGTTGTTTATCAACAACATCATTATCGTTACCCACAAAACACTAAATCAAGGTTCCTGTCTGACAAATCCCATGAGGTATGAAGGGCTGAATTCTGAAACTGAGTGTGGGTTTCAAATGTGGGTGAAAGCAGGGCAGAAGGAGAGTATAGGGAGAAAGGAATGATGACTGAGCATCTACTGTGTCCTGTGCTCTGGGCAAAGGGATTCCCTCTCATCATTTCAGTCTGTTCTGAACAACCCTGTGAGGTAAGTGGCATTACTTCCACTATACAGATGAATACATCAAGACTCAGATTTTAGACTTGTCAGACTCCAGAGCCCAAGCTCTTTCTACTTCATAAAATGTATGAAATCAATGAATACAACTACACAAGTTTGAATCAAAGAAAATTTCTGCTATAGAAGAAGCTTTGTGCAATCTTGACAATGTTATTGGTCTTCACCAAATGTGTTAATAATATCTCAAACTTCTGTGGATTCAAGATCTCTACTAACATTGTAATATAGGAACATTGTGTGTTAGGTGAAGAATATTGACCTAATTCTCTGACTGTTCTCAAGAGAAATTAGATTTCCTTTATCACCATATGCATGCTGACAAATGACAGGCACAAAGTGATTATTGAAAAAAATGCCTGTGGTGGAGAGAACACAGAGTATTAGAAACAGGATATGAGCACAGGAAGTAATGGGGTGGAGGGATAAACCACAAAGACTACAGGAGAGTCTAAGAGGACTCTATCTGTTATCACTTTCAGCTATTTTGCAGATGAAAGTGTGAAAGTGAAAGTCGCTCATCATGTCTGACTCTTTGCGACCCCATGGACTGCCAACCATGGAATTCTTCAGGCCAGAATACTGGAGTGGGTAGCCTATCCCTTCTCCAGAGGATTTTCCCAACCCAGGGATTGAACCCAGGTCTCTTGCACTGCAGGCGGATTCTTTACCAGCTGAGTCACAAGGGAAGCTCAAGAATACTGGAGTGGGTAGCCTATCCCTTCTCCAGTGGGTCTTCCCAACCCAGGAATCAAACTGGAGTCTCCTGCATTGCAGGTAGATTCTTTACCAACTGAGCTCTCAGGGAAGCCATTTTGCAGAAGGCAATACTAAGCTCAGAGGTTTGCTGCTCAGTCACTCCTCACAGTAGGCTGGCTTCACGGTTGGGTTTGAAGCATCCTCCAACAGTTGGGTTAGCAGATAGTTCTAACACATAGTTGTCTGTGGGTTTAATACCAAAATTGGATCTTTGGGGTTTCAGGTTATTATAAAGGTCATATTGTTATTTAGCCTCTAACTTGTGTCTGACTCTTGTGACCCCATGGACTGTAGCTCACCAGTCTCCTCTGTCCATGGGATTTCCCAGGCAAGACTACTGGAGTGGGTTACCATTTCCTTCTCCAGGGGATCTTCCCTACCCAGGGATCAGACCTGAGTCTCCTGCATTGGCAGGTGGGTTCTTTACTGCTGAGCCACCAGGGAAGCCCCATAAAGATGATGGCTCTAGGCTAAATTAGACTAACCCTGCACGAAGATTCAGATTTCTGTGGGTATTGAAAATACTGCTACTACTACAACAATTATCATGAGAACACCAACTACTACTACTATTACTGCTGCTGCTGGCATTTATTAGGTAATATACAGTTCTTTGTAATTTATAAAATATTTCCTCATCTATCATGTTACTTGATTATCATAATAACCCTGTGCAGTGTTATTAGAGAGAGGAGAAAATCCATGATATGATATTTTAGTCTTGTTAAAATTTCAAGCTGAAGTGTTTGCTTCTCAATTTTTGATATCCTTTTCAGCACTTTAAAATGGTTGCAAGAGGCTAATGTTATCCCTATCTGTCTCCAGGGGCATTGGAAAAAATTAAATGAAACACTATTGTGAAAATTCTCAGGAAACTGCAAAGCTCTAATTCCTTAGAATTGTTGAGAGGCACTTTTTTTTTTTTTTCATTTATATGTTCCATCAAGAGTTTCTTTTTTTTTTTTTTTAATTTTTTAAATTAAATTTTATTTTGCTTAACTTTACAATATTGTATTGCTTTTGCCATACATCAAGATGGATCCGCCACAAGTATACATGTGTTCCCCATTCTGAACCCTCCTCCCTCCTCCCTCCCCATACCATCCCCCTGGGTCGTCCCAGTGCACCAGTCCCAGGCATCCAATGCCTGAGAGGCACTTATTATACAGAAGCTCCATGAAGGAAGATATTACGTTATCTTGAAAAGGGATATAATGTAATAATTAGAACAAAGACTCTAGAATTAGACTGTATCAGATGATTTCTAACTCTGCCAGCTACTAGCTGTGTGACCTGGGGCAAGCTACTTAACCTGTGTTTTAGTTTCCTCATCTCCAAATTAGAGATCATAGAATTGATGCAGGAGAAGGCAATGGCAGCCCACTCCAGTACTCTTGCCTGGAAAATCCCATGGATGGAGGAGCCTGGTAGACTGCAGTCCATGGGGTCGCTACGAGTCAGACACGACTGAGCGATTTCACTTTGACTTTTCACTTTCTTGCATTGGAGAAGGAAATGGCAACCCACTCCAGTATTCTTGCCTGGAGAATCCCAGGGATGGGGGAGCCTGGTGGGCTGCCGTCTATGGGGTCGCACAGAGTCAGACACTACTGAAGTGACTTAGCAGCAGCAGCAGCAGAATTGATGCAAAGATTAAATAAATATATATATACATATATATGTGTATATATATATATATATATATAGAGAAGGGAATAGCAACCCACTCTAGTATTCTTGCTTGGAGATTTCCTGCGTCAAGAGGAGCTTGGCGGGCTACAGTCCGTGGGGTTGAAAACAGTTGGACATGACTAAATGAATAACACACATACATACATATATATATATATAACAAAATGCTTTTAATAGTGTCTGACATGTACTGAGTTCTGTTTAAGTAAGCGTTTCTAAGTCACTTTAGTCGTGTCCGACTGTGTGACCCATAGACAGCAGCCCACCAGGCTCCCCGATCCCTGGGATCCTCCAGGCACTGGAGTGGGTTGTGGCTATGGCTGCACTATGACATATTGTAGATGATCAATAATACATTTTTAATATATAAAGTAATAAACATAGAGCAGGTGGGACAGTATTGTAGTTCAATATTGCAGGAGTGTTAGTCACTCAGTTGTGTCTGACTCTTTGCGATCCCATGGACTTGAGTCTGCCAGGCTTCTCGTTCCTGGGATTTCCCAGGCAAGAGTGGGTTGCCATTCCCTTCACCAGGGGATCTTCCCAACTCAGGGATCAAACCCAGGTTTCTTGCATTGTCAGGCAGATATTTTTTAACACTGGGCCACCAGGGAAGCTCACTTTGTAGGAAAGGAAGAGAAATATTCTAGAAACAATTTGCCCTACCACCTAATAAAATAATGGATGCTCATAATGATAACTAAGTCATCCAGGAAAGTTACAAGTAAGTTCAGAAGTCTGAAAGCCAGAGAGATAACTGCAAGATTTTCCTATATATTGTGGTCAAAGTCCTCTTGCATGTCTTTTGTGTTAATTATTACAACAAACCAGTGGTGTATATTGAACATCACTCTAACGTAGAGAGAAGAAAAATTGATAGTCAAGGAAATTCCTTGGTCCAAAATCACCTGGAAATGTGTGGACATAGGAATCCAAGATTTTCTGAATCAGGTGCATTTTATACCACCCTAGATTCCACTCAAAGCTGAGTCTTTACTCGTCAGACACAGTAGTGTGAAATATACCACTGGAATCATTTGTCTTTCTGTTTAGCTACCAGTTTTCTCCTTATCCTCTTAACCAAGAGGAGGAGTGGTGGTGAGTGCAAGTAGGGAAGAGAACAAGCATTCTGTGACAACTTATAAGGATCAGGAGTCTTGAACGGTATCCCATTTATTAATTTTTTCCCCCAGATTTATTAGGGTATAATTGACAAATAAAATGGTGTATATATTTAAGGTGTTTAATGTGATGATTTGTTATATGTATGTATTGCAAAATCATTACCACAATCAAGTTGATTAACATACATCAGATCAGATCAGTCGCTCAGTCGTGTCCGACTCTTTGTGACCCCATGAATCGCAGCACGCCAGGCCTCCCTGTCCATCACCAACTCCCAGAGTTCACTCAGACTCACATCCATCAAGTCAGTGATGCCATCCAGCCATCTCATCCTATGTCATTCCCTTCTCCTCCTGCCCTCAATCCCTCCCAGCATCAGAGTCTTCTCCAATGAGTCAACTCTTCGCATGAGGTGGCCAAAATACTGGAGTTTCAGCTTTAGCATCATTCCTTCCAAAGAAATCCCAGGCCTGATCTCCTTCAGAATGGACTGCTTGGATCTCCTTGCAGTCCAAGGGACTCTCAAGAGTCTTCTCCAACACCACAGTTCAAAAGCATCAATTCTTCGGCGCTCAGCCTTCTTCACAGTCCAGCTCTCACATCCATACATGACCACAGGAAAAACCATAGCCTTGACTAGGCGAACCTTTGTTGGCAAAGTGATGTCTCTGCTTTTGAATATGCTATCTAATCACACAAGGACCACACCCTTGTCTAACTCAATGAGATTAAGCCATGCCCGAGGGGCAACTTGGGATGGGCGGGTCATGGTGGAGAGATATAACAGGGTGTGGTCCGCTGGAGAAGGGAATGGCAAACCACTTCAGTATTCTTGCCTTGAGAACCCCATGAACAGATGAAAAGACAAAATGATAGGATACTGAAAGAGAAACTCCCCAGGTCAGTAGGGGCCCAGTATGCTACTGGAGATCAGTGGAGAAATAACTCCAGAAAGAATGAAAGGATGGAGCCAAAACAAAAGAATACCCAGCTGTGGATGTGTCTGGTGATAGAAGCAAAGTCCGATGCTGTAAAGAGCAATATTGCATAGGAACCTGGAATGTCAGGTCCATGAATCAAGGCAAATTGGAAGTGGTCAAACAAGAGATGGCAAGAGTGAATGTTGACATTCTAGGAATTAGCGAACTAAAATGGACTGGAATGGGTGAATTTAACTCGGATGACCATTATATCTACTACTGTGGGCAGGAATCCCTCAGAAGAAATGGAGTGGCCATCATGGTCAACAAAAAGAGTCCGAAATGCAGTACTTGGATGCAATCTCAAAAATGACAGAATGATCTCTGTTCGTTTCCAAGGCAAACCATTCAATGTCACAGTAATCCAAGTCTATGCCCCAACCAGTAACGCCGAAGAAGCTGAAGTTGAAAGGTTCTATGAAGACCTACAAGACCTTTTAGAACTAACACCCAAAAAAGATGTCCTTTTCATTATAGGGGACTGGAATGCAAAAGTAGGAAGTCAAGAAACACCTGGAGTAACAGGCAAATTTGGCCTTGGAATACGGAATGAAGCAGGGCAAAGACTAATAGAGTTTTGCCAAGAAAATGCACTGGTCATAGCAAATACCCTCTTCCAACAACACAAGAGGAGACTCTATACATGGACATCACCAGATGGTCAAGAGCGAAATCAGATCGATTATATTCTTTGCAGCCAAAGATGGAGAAGCTCTATACAATCAACAAAAACAAGACCAGGAGCTGACTGTGGCTCGGACCATGAACTCCTTATTGCCAAATTCAGACTGAAATTGAAGAAAGTAGAGAAAACTACTAGACCATTCAGGTATGACCTAAATCAAATCCCTTATGATTATACAGTGGAAGTGAGAAATAGATTTAAGGGCCTAGATCTGATAGATAGAGTGCCTGATGAACTATGGAATGAGGTTCGTGACATTGTACAGGAGACAGGGATCAAGACCATCCCCATGGAAAAGAAATGCAAAAAAGCAAAATGGCTGTCTGGGGAGGCCTTACAAATAGCTGTGAAAAGAAGAGAAGCAAAAAGCAAAGGAGAAAAGGAAAGATATAAACATCTGAATGCAGAGTTCCAAAGAATAGCAAGAAGAGATAAGAAAGCCTTCTTCAGTGATCAATGCAAAGAAATAGAGGAAAACAACAGAATGGGAAAGACTAGGGGTCTCTTCAAGAAAATCAGAGATACCAAAGGAACATTTCATGCAAAGATGGGCACGATAAAGGACAGAGATGGCATGGACCTAACAGAAGCAGAAGATATTAAGAAGAGGTGGCAAGAATACACAGAAGAACTGCATAAAAAAGAGCTTCAAGACCTAGATAATCATGATGATCTGATCACTGACCTAGAGCCAGACATCTTGGAATGTGAAGTCAAATGGGCCTTAGAAAGCATCACTACGAACAAAGCTAGTGGAGGTGATGGGATTCCAGTGGAGCTATTCCAAGTCCTGAATGATGATGCTGTGAAAGTGCTACACTCAATATGCCAGCAAATTTGGAAAACTCAGCAGTGGCCACAAGATTGGAAAAGGTCAGTTTTCATCCCAATCCCAAAAAAAGGCAATGCCAAGGAGTGCTCAAACTACCGAACAATTGCACTCATCTCACACGCTAGTAAAGTAATGCTCAAAATTCTCCAAGCCAGGCTTCAGCAATATGTGAACCGTGAACTTCCTGATGTTCAAGCTGGTTTTAGAAAAGGCAGAGGAACCAGAGATCAAATTGCCAACATCCGCTGGATCATGGAAAAAGCAAGAGAGTTCCAGAAAAACATCTATTTCTGCTTTATTGACTATGCCAAAGCCTTTGACTGTGTGGATCACAATAAACTATGGAAAATTCTGAAAGAGATGGGAATACCAGACCACCTGATCTGCCTCTTGAGAAATCTGTATGCAGGTCAGAAAGCAACAGTTAGAACTGGTCATGGAACAACAGACTGGTTCCAAATAGGAAAAGGAGTACGTCAAGGCTGCATATTGTCACCATGTTTATTTAACTTATATGCAGAGTACATCATGAGAAATGCTGGACTGGAAGAAACACAAGTTGGAATCAAGATTGCCGGGAGAATTATCAATAACCTCAGATATGCAGATGACACCACGCTTATGGCAGAAAGTGAAGAGGGGCTAAAAAGCCTCTTGATGAAAGTGAAAGTGGAGAGTGAAAGGGTTGGCTTAAAGCTCAACATTCAGAAAACGAAGATCATGGCATCTGGTCCCATCACTGCATGGGAAATAGATGGGGAAACAGTGGAAACAGTGTCAGACTTTGTTTTTCTGGGCTCCAAAATCACTGCAGATGGTGACTGCAGCCATGAAATTAAAAGACGCTTACTCCTTGGAAGGAAAGTTATGACCAACCTAGATAGCATATTCAAAAGCAGAGACATTACTTTACCAACAAAGGTTCGCCTAGTCAAGGCTATGGTCTTTCCTGTGGTCATGTATGGATGTGAGAGCTGGACTGTGAAGAAGGCTGAGCGCCGAAGAATTGATGCTTTTGAACTGTGGTGTTGGAGAAGACTCTTGAGAGTCCCTTGGACTGCAAGAAGATCCAACCAGTCCATTCTGAAGGAGATCAATCCTGGAATTTCTTTAGAAGGAATGATGCTAAAGCTGAAACTCCAGTATTTTGGCCACCTCATGCGAAGAGTTGACTCATTGGAGAAGACTCTGATGCTGGGAGGGGTTGAGGGCAGGAGGAGAAGGGGACGACAGAGGATGAGATGGCTGGATGGCATCACTGACTTGATGGGTGTGAGTCTGAGTGACCTCCGGGAGCTGGTGATGGACAGGGAGGCCTGGCGTGCTGCAGTTCATGGGGTCGCAAAGAGTCGGACACACTGAGCGACTGATCTGATCTGATCTGATCTGATCTAGGTTGGTCATAACTTTCCTTCCAAGGAGTAAGCGTCTTTTAATTTCATGGCTGCAGTCACCATCTGCAGTGATTTTGGAGCCCAGAAAAATAAAGTCTGACACTGTTTCCACTGTTTCTCCATCTATTTCCCATGTAGTGATGGGACCAGATGCCATGATCTTCGTTTTCTGAATGTTGAGCTTTAAGCCAACCTTTTCACTCTCCACTTTCACTTTCATCATACATAGTTACCATATTTTTCTGTGTGTGGTGAGAACACTTAAGATTTACTCTAGCAAATTTCAGGTACACAGTATAACAGTATTGACGATAATTAGCATACGGTACATTAAATCCTCAGAAATTGTTTATCTTATAACTGGAACTTTTTACCCTGTGACCAACATCTCCCCATTTCCCCTGTGTCCCCTCAATCTTTGGCAACCATCATGCTAGTCTCTGTTCCTTTGGGTTTGACTCTTAGATTGCACATGTAAGTGACACTATACAGTATTTGCTTTTTCACTATCTGGCTTATTTCACTCAGCATAATGCTCTCTAGGCTTATCCATGTTCTTGCAAATGGCAGGATCTTTTTTTCTTTTTTGTCTTTGAGTGGTATTACATTATTTATACATATATGTACCACATACATATATGTACCACAACAGATGCATGTTGTCTCTATATCTTAACTATTATGAATACTGCTGCAATGAACATGAGATGCAGATTTCTTTTTGAAATCCTGATTTCAAGTCTTTTGGATATATATACAGAGGTGGGGTTGTTACATCATATATTTATTCTATACTTAATCTTTTGAGGAACTTCCATAGTATTTTCCATAGTAGCTATTCAACAGTGCATAAGGGTTCCCTTTTCTCCACATTTTTGCCAAGGAGTGTTATCTTTGGGAAAATGTCTTCTCAGGCATTTGACCATTTTAAGTGGCATAATTTGTTTGTTTTTTATGCTTGAGCTGTATGAGTTCTTTATACGTTTCAGATATTAACCACTTATCAGATATATATCAGATATATAGTTTGCAAATATTTTCTAAGCTTGTATAGGTTGCCTTTTAATTTTGTTGATGGTTTTCTTTGCTGTGCAGAACCTTTTGTGTTTGATGCAGTTCCGCTTGTTTGTTTTTGCTTTTGTTGTCTATGTTTTTGGTGTCATATCCAAAAAGTCATTGCCAAGGAGCTGTTCCTGGAGTATACCGGTATAGGTCCTCTGTTCGATTTGAATTAATTTTGAGTTAGTTTTTGTGTATGGTGTAAGACAGGGGAGCAATTTCATTCTTTTGCCTGAAGATATCCAATTTTCCCAGCATCATTTATTGAAAAGACTGTCCTTTCCTCCTTGCATATTCTTGGCTTCCTTGGCAAATATTAGTTGTCTGTATATGTGTAAGTTTATTTCTGGGCTCTTGATTCTGTTCCACTCGTCTGTGTCTTTTTTATGTGTTACTGTACTGCTTTGATGATATCTTTGCAGTATACTTTGAAATTAGGAAGTGTGCCACCTCCAGCTTTGTTCTTTTTTTTTTCAAATGGCTTTGGTTGCCAAAGTCTGTAATTCTATACTAATTTTAGGACTGTTTTTTTTTTTTCTATTTCCATGAAAAATACCACTGGCATCTTGATAGGGATTTTATTGAGTCTCAGATGGCTTTGGGTGGTATGGACATTTTAATAATATTAATTCTTCCAATCAATGAAAACAGGATATATTTCCACTTCTTTATGTCTTTTATTTTAATCAATGTGTTATAGTTTTCAGTGTTCAGATCTTTCATTTCCCTAGCTAAATTTATTCTTAAGCATTTTATTGTTTTGATGCTATGGTAAATGAGCTTTTCTTTATTTCTTCTTCAGATAGTTCATTGTTATTGAAACACAAGTGTTTTTGATATGCTTGTTTTGTATCTGCAGTTTACTGAATTCCTTTAATATTTTTAACAGTTTTTTTTTGTGGAGTCTTTAGAGTTTTACTCTTTATTGGAATATGGGGTAAATGGAGTAAACCAGCTAAGCTTGAGCGATTTAGCTAAGATTGTACAGCTAGCAGATAGCTGATAAGATGCTATATCACAATACGACTCAAAAGCCACGTTCTTTCTACCTCAGAGGGAAATTGCCTTATACAACAGTGAGAGCTGCCCTGAACTTGTGTGAAGCAGCTTTGCATTTACAGAATGCAAAGAGAATCCTTAGAGAAACCTCCTGATCACCCAGTGATGACTGATCTTTCAGTAAAGCAGACTGCTTTTGCCAAGATAGTGCCATTCATGGTATTTCATGCCTGAGTTTAGAATTTCTCAAAATGTGGAATGTGAGCTAAAGATTCTTCTTATTAAAATTCTAATCATTGTATATTTATTTTAATGTTTTAAAAAATATGATCAGTTATTAGAATAGGAGAAAGAGAAAACTTCCTCAGTAAAGAATGCAATGAGTAAAATATTAATTATTTTAAAGAAAACATTATGTAAATAAAAATACAGGTGGTGGGGGTGGACATGGCAAAATTCACAGAAGGAAATCATAAGAGGAAAACAATTATATTGAAGTGCAATTATCAAAACATTAGAAAACTCAAATTATAAAATAGTAATATCGTATTTTTTAAGATATTACATAACTAGTTCTAGAGGTAGATCTGTTAACGATGATTGCAATTTTGAAGTAGTGACGAGTATAAGTGCTCTTTTCAGAGATCTGCAGTAAATGTCAAGTGATGGGAAAATATTTGCGCTTTCTCTTGGTACCAAAGTCACAGGCATTGTGATGTCACTGTGCTTTATCACCTGTGTTTATTGCTGAATGAACAATATATATCAGTTGGAAGTTAGGGCAATTCAGATATGATTCTGCCCCTTTAAATGCTCTTTGAGATTAACTTGATTTAAATCCTACTGCTATGCTATGCTATGCTATGCTATGCTATGCTAAGTCACTTCAGTCGTGTCCGACTCTGTGTGACCCCATAGACGGCAGCCCACCTGGCTTCCCCATCCCTGGGATTCTCCAGGCAAGAACACTGGAGTGGGTTGCCATTTCCTTCTCCAATGCGTGAAAGTGAAAAGAGAAAGTGAAGTCGCTCAGTCATGTCTGACTCTTAGAGACCCCATGGACTGCAGCCTACCAGGCGCCTCTGTCCGTCGGATTTTCCAGGCAAGAGTACTGGAGTGGGGTGCCAAAGTAATATCTGTGTCAACTTAGCAAGTGACCTAGGCTCTCAAAGCCCCCAGAGAAGTAGGTGGTAATTGAAATCTGTGGAGCTTATGGGTTTGTAGAGTCTAAGTGCTTGGCACAATGCAGGAACTCACTAAATGTTATAAACATGTTCCTAATGTTCCAACCATAGTGGGGGTGAGCATTCAATCGGCAGGGGCTACATTCTAGGAACAGTCCAACTATTAAGAGACTTACTCAATACCTCACTTTCCCCCATGGGACTCAAATGGAAAGATTCCATTTCCATTCCGGGCAAAATTCATGATAACACTAAATGAGCTTGCTTTTGTTTAAACTTGCCTTTACTGACTAAGAAAAGACGATTCCATTGAGACATGCATGTAGAAGAGTGGATGAAAATGTGGATTTTAAACACCCATGGTGTTTTTAGGCTACACGATATCGGGGCAAGATGATACATGCAGTGCACTGTTTGAAGCAGTAAGCATTAAAAGTGAAGACATTAATACGGGGAACAGCATTTACCAAGGTATTTCAAAGTAGGGAAAGTATCAGGATTTCCTCTTCTAATGTAGTATGCTGTGTTATTGTACAGGTTGGATCTACTCTATGAAATAGTTCCCCATTATGGGTTAGAGAGTGGCAAGCTCCCTCATGATCTGCTCCACTTTAATGCTTTTAAAGGGAGTGAATTTAATATTAAAAATGAAAAATGTGCATGCTGATTTTACCTGATGGAAATTTGTCCACTTTACTTCTTGGTAAAAACCCTGCATCAGGAATGAAATTTGGAAAGAGTTTAGATAAAAGAGTTTGAAAATAGTTATTGATGAGATGTGATACGTACTACTAAGTGAAAACCATGAAAGATCATTCCCAGTTCACCAGAATGGGAAGTTAACAGTGCACATTGCTCTTGTAATGGGGCTGATATTCAAGTCTTTGGAGAGGATTATATACATAAAGAGAAGTCCATGGAGAGGACATTATGATATCAAGACAATGACAAAACAAATTTCAATGCAAATCTATAGAGACCATATTACAATGTCAAGGCGAAAGCAAAATGTAAGTCTAGAGAGACCATTTTACAATGTCAAGACAATGGTAAAACAATGTCGCTGAAAAATTATTGAGACCACATTGCCATGTTAAATTACAATGTCAAAACATTATCATTGCAAGTCTTTAGAGATCATGTATCTCTTTTAAGATAATAGCAAAACAATGGAACTTGAAATAGCAAACAATGGAACAAAGGAATTTTATGTCTCTGTTACTATCAGAAGATGGTAAAAATGTAAAGGGAAGTCAAAAGGTTGTTAAAGAAACAAACAGTGACAAACTATAAGATTGTGCATGAATGTGCACCCAGGTAACATTCAACTTTATTCTTGCTTGGAAGAAAATAAAGTTTCTCAAGTCAAATTAAGATTGCAAGCAAGTTTAGCCAAAGAATGGCACAAAGTCAGGGATAAGCGACTGAGACATTAGATCCATTATAAGCAACTAATTTAGAATTAGAATTTCACTACTTTTCCCAAATAACTGAATTATTGTTTCAATTATTCAGGTGAATTTTCTTCATAACATGAACTTCACAAACCCTGCTTCTGATTCCTGCTTTGCCTGCAACCTCTGTTGTGAGGTGGCGTCCATCATTCACTATTAAACTTAGCTTCAGCTCAGTTGCCACTATGTGTCAATCACTGTGCTAGACACTGTGGGTAAAATGGTTTTTTTTATCTTTCTTATGAAGCTGAGAGGAGTAAGGAAATTACCCATACAAGGGTGATATTCACAAACAGGGTGTAGAAGGAGTGCTTTCTAATTGCAGCCGTGCTGCCTTATTGCTTTGTGAATTAGGTACACTGCCTGTCCGAGCTATGTGCAGGGTTCTCTGTAGAGAAAACAGGAGGATACACACACATGTTGCTACCACTTACATTCTAGAAACTGGACTGGGAATCCAAGGCTGTGAGCTTTGTACAAGTTGCTTAACATTTCCAGGTTTATTTGCCTGTATAATGAGAGTGTTGGTTGTGATCTCATTGGCCCTTTTCTAGTTCTAAATAGGTTTTTCAGAATTAACTAAAATGTTTGTGCCTTGTATGAATAACTATCTGTCAAAACTGTTGTCATAATCCCTACCATCACACCCAAAATAGGTGCCATGGTGCCATATTTTTTTATAGACTTTCATTTGTGTGAAGACTTTTACAAATGAATTTGTGGCAAAATTTAAGTTAAAATAATAGCTATGAATACTTATAGACATGATTTAAAATAGATATTTTAGTTTTATACATACATGTTTAAAACAATGGTGTAGAAACAGAGACAATGAGACTTCAGGGAAATGCTATAGAACATCTCAGAAGCTTGGAATCTTTGAACAACTCCTGGAGGGGTAGAGCATTAGAGGAGCAGGATGTGTTGGCAATCCTCTGTACCTCTGCTTTTTAATATGGTGTGTGATAAACAAAGATTCACTAGAGACTCAGAATGAATAATAACAGAGTTTATTTTAGCACTGCATCAGGTACTAGTGATAGAAGTAAACAATTGCTATTATCAAGTGAGCACTTATCATATGCAGATTTTTCTGTTCTTTGCCCTAATTTCTCAAAGCCTTACATAGTCTTTTTTATTTTTCCAGAAAAAAAGAAGCTAAAAAGGTTAAATCACATGTAAAAAGCCACACTACTAACATGTGGCTGAGTCAGGAATGGGGTCAAGATTTACCAGACTTTAAAATCTGTGACCAACTAACAGCATAATCAGTGAGAAAGGAAAAAGTTGAATTCCATTATAATCCCTGCACTGACAACCATAAGCTACAGAACCTGTCCTCTGTCATTTTTTTTTTTCTTTTTGCATTATATCATTTATTCAATGACAAACCCTGAGGGTCTTCGATCTCAGATGGTTCGATCTTAGATGGTCATTATTCTAGTTTCTCCTCTCCACCTTTAACCTCTTCCTCATCAGGCTTTTTGCCTGAGGTAGAAAAACATGCGTCTCATATACCTTTAAGAAAGTCTTTTAATCTTAGCTTTTTTTTTAATTTAGATTTTACTCCCCATGGTCAAGACTTTCAGAGGACTAGCTCTCCACCTGCCATTTACATTTATGTCTTATCCTTTCTAAATTTGAGTATTTGTGGCTTTTATCAATTCTGAAAAATTCTCAGCTATTATTTTTCTCAAATACTGCCTCTTATACATTCTATTTTTCTTTTAATAATGTTTTTATAGGTTTATGTTATGTTGGACAGTCACATTCTAGAAACGTTCCATGTTTCTAATCTTTCTTCAGATTTTCCACCTATATCATTCTTGGGTGGCATCAGGGCAATTTCCCCAGATCTTTCTTCAAGTTCACTATTCCGCTCAACTTTGTTGATTCTATTACTTACCTGTCTGTCTGATGTTTAAGCTTTGTTTAGTGTCAATGACTTTTTTTACTGTGTATTTTTATTTTTAAAAATAATAACTTTCCCCCAGAATTTCCTAGGATTGTGTTTCTTCCCCTTATATTCCTCTTTTTTTTTAAATTTTTTTAAATTAAATTTTATTTTGCTTAACTTTACAATATTGTATTGCTTTTGCCATACATCAAGATGGATCCGCCACAAGTATACATGTGTTCCCCATCCTGAACCCTCCTCCCTCCCCATACCATCCCCCTGGGTCGTCCCAGTGTACCAGTCCCAGGCATCCATTATCAGGCATCGTACCTGGACTGGCAACTCGTTTCAGATATGATATTATACATATTTCAATGCTATTCTCCCAAATCATCCCACCCTCTCCCGTTCCCAGAGTCCAAAAGTCTGTTCTATACATCAGTGTCTCTTTTGCTGTCTTGTAAACAGGGTTATTGTTACCATCTTTCTAAATTCCATATATATGCGTTAGTATACTGTATTTGTGTTTTTCTTTCTGGCTTACTTCACTCTGTATAATAGGCTCCAGTTCCATCCACCCCCTCATTAGAACTGATTCAAATGCATTCTTCTTAATGGCTGAGTAATACTCCATTGTGTATATGTACCACAGCTTTCTTATCCATTCATCTGTGGATGGACATCTAGGTTGCTTCCAAGTCCTGGCTATTGTAAACAGTGCTGCTATGAACATTGGGGTACACGTGTCTCTTTCAATTCTGGTTTTCTCAGTGTGTATGCCCAGCAGTGGGATTGCTGGATCATAAGGCAGTTCTATTTCCAGTTTTTTGAGGAATCTCCATACTGTTCTCCATAGTGGCTGTACTAGTTTGCATTCCCACCAATAGTGTAAGAGGGTTTTCATCATCCACATTTTAAAGTCTCTGTTCAATAGTTCTATCATAACAAATTCTGAGGGTCTAGAATCTTCCTAAAAAATCAGTCTGATCCTTTCTCATGATACATTGTTTCTCTGAGTGTGTGCATGTTAGTATTGGTGTGTATTTTGTTTTCTGTTTTTAAAAAATATTTATGTTTATTATTTATTTGGCTGTGCTGGGTCTCAGCTGCAGCATTCGGGATATTTGTTGCAGTACGTGGGTTCCCGTAGTTGCAGCATGCATGATCCAGTTCCCTGACCAGGGATTGAACTCAGGATCCTGCACTGAGAGCACAGGGTTTTCACCACTGGACCACCAGGAAATCCCTGTGTGTATATTTTGTATTAAAGACTTCAGCTCATCTGCTCAGAGCTGTGGTGTGGTCTTCTTTTGCTTCTGGGGTTGAAGGTACATCCCTCCCAAGATATTTTTGGTTTTGGCAGTTATTCTAGGGTTACTGATGGCTGAAGACCACTTTTTTACTTTAAGTCCTATTTCTGATAGCTCTTAGACCCCATTTGCAATTTAATTCAAACAAAAAATTCAAACAGGGGTAAGTCTAAGGTTTAGGATTCTTAGAGGAGACTATTTTCTCTTCAGAGACAAGGCTCAGAGACACTCAGTTCAGTTCAGTCACTCAGTCGTGTCCGACTCTTTGCGACCGCATGAACTGCAGCATGCCAGGCCTCCCTGTCCATCACCAACTCCCGGAGGTCACTCAGACTCATGTACATCGAGTCGGTGATGCCATCCAGCCATCTCATCCTCTGTCATCCCCTTCTCCTCCTGCCCTCAATCCCCCCCAGGATCAGAGTCTTTTCCAATGAGTCAACTCTTCACATGAGGTGCCCAAAGTACTGGAGTCTCAGCTTTAGCATCATTCCTTCCAAAGAAATCCCAGGCCTGATCTCCTTCAGAATGGACTGCTTGGATCTCCTTGCAGTCCAAGGGACTCTCAAGAGTCTTCTCCAACACCACAGTTCAAAATCACCAATTCTTTGGCGCTTAGCCTTCTTCACAGTCCAACTCTCACATCCATACATGACCACAGGAAAAACCATAGCCTCGACTAGACAGACCTTTGTTGGCAAAGTAATGTCTCTGCTTTTGAATATGCTATCTAGGTTGGTCATAACTTTCCTTCCAAGGAGTAAGTGTCTTTTAATTTCGTGGCTGCAGTCATCATCTGCAGTGATTTTGGAGCCCCAAAAAATAAAGTCTGACACTGTTTCCACTGTTTCCCCGTCTATTTCCCATGAGGTGATGGAACCAGATGCCATGATCTTCGTTTTCTGAATGTTGAGCTTTAAGCCAACATTTTCACTCACCTCTTTCACTTTCATCAAGAGGCTTTTTAGTTTCTCTTCATTTTCTGCCATAAGGGTGGTGTCATCTGCAAATCTGAGATTATTGATATTTCTCCCAGCAATCTTGATTCCAGCTTGTGCTTCTTCCAACCCAGTATTTCTCATGATGTACTCTGCATATAAGTTAAATGAGCAGGGTGACAATATACAGCCTTGACATACTCCTTTTCCTATTTGTAACCAGTCTGTTGTTCCATGTCCAGTTCCAACTGTTGCTTCCTGACCTGCATACAGGTTTCTCAAGAGGCAAATCAGGTGGTCTGGTATTCCCATCTCTTTCAGAATTTTCCACAGTTGATTGTGATGCACACAGTCAAAGGCTTTGGCATAGTCAATCAAGCAGAAATAGATGTTTCTCTGGAACTCTCTTGCTTTTTCCATGATCCAGCGGATGTTGGCAATTTGATCTCTGGTTCCTCTGCCTTTTCTAAAACCAGCTGGAACATCAGGAAGTTCGCGGTTCACATATTGCTGAAGCCTGGCTTGGAGAATTTTGAGCATTACTTTACTAGCGTGTGCTGCTAAGTCACTTCAGTCGTGTCCGACTCTGTGTGACCCCATAGACGGAAGCTCACCAGGCTCCCCCACCCCTGGGATTCTCCAGGCAAGAACACTGGAGTGGGTTGCCATTTCCTTCTACAATGCATGAAAGTGAAAAGTGAAAGTGAAGTCGCTTAGTCGTGTCCGACTCTTAGAGACCTCATGGACTGGAGCCTACCAGGCTCCTTCGTCCATGGGATTTTCTAGGCAAAAGTACTGGGGTGGGGTGCCACTGATGAGTGCAATTGTTCGGTAGTTTGAGCATTTTTTGGCATTGCCTTTCTTTGGGATTGGGATGAAAACTGACCTTTTCCAGTCCTGTGGCCACTGCTGAGTTTTCCAAATTTGCTGGCATATTGAGTGCAGCACTTTCACAGCATCATCTTTCAGGATTTGAAATAGCTCCACTGGAATTCCATCACCTCCACTAGCTTTGTTTGTAGTGATGCTTCTAAGGCCCACTTGACTTCACATTCCAGGATGTTTGGCTCTAGGTCAGTGATCACACCATCGTGATTATCTGGGTTGTGAAGATTTTTTTGTACAGTTCTTCTGTGTATTCTTGCCACCTCTTCTTAATATCTTCTGCCTCTGTTAGGTCCATATCATTTCTGTCCTTTACTGAGCCCATCTTTGCATGAAATGTTCCCTTAGTATCTTTAATTTTCTTGAAGAGATCTCTAGTCTTTCCTATTCTGTTGTTTTCCTCTATTTCTATGCATTGATCACTGAGGAAGGCTTTCTTATCTCTTCTTGCTATTCTTTGGAACTCTGCATTCAGATACTTATATCTTTTCTTTTCTCCTTTGCTTTTCACTTCTCTTCTTTTCACAGCTATTTGTAAGGCCTCCTCAGATAGCCATTTTGCTTTTTTGCATTTCTTTTCCATGGGGATGGTCTTGATCCCTGTCTCCTGTACAATGTCACGAACCTCATTCCATAGTTCATCAGGCACTCTATCTATCAGATCTAGGCCCTTAAATCTATTTCTCACTTCCACTGTATAATCATAAGGGATTTGATTTAGGTCATATCTGAATGGTCTAGTGGTTTTCCCTACTTTCTTCAGAGACACTAGTAACTGTCAATTCCCTGCATTGATATGAGAGACTTTTTTTCTTTTCCTAATCTACTTTTCCACTAATGAGGTAGCATTTCTAGAGTCCCCTGTCTTTTATAGGGATCTCAGGTCCAACTCCTATGCCATGTGGGCTCACAAGGTATCATCAACTGTTTCTAAATGGAAGTCGATATCCAAATCACTTGCTTACTCAGCCTGGAGTTATTTTCCCTTGATTCTCCTCCACCGTTTTGGTCTCTTTCATTCCCTCAGCCTCCTTCAAAAACTTGGTCTTCCCTGCTCTATAATTATTTGTCTTCTCCTAAAGGTTGCAATGTCCAGTATTCAACAGATTATATAACTCTCTGCTCACCCCAAATTCTTTGAAAATATCCCATTATTGCTTATTTAGGTGAACTCTTTAACCAACTCCATGTTTCATCCTCTTTAACCTCTTTTGCATACCAATGCTGGAGTGAATTTACTGAAATAAAATATGGCAGCCCTTTCTTTAAA
The DNA here is from genome assembly GCA_935064755.1 of Tragelaphus eurycerus. NCBI lineage: Eukaryota > Metazoa > Chordata > Mammalia > Artiodactyla > Bovidae > Tragelaphus > Tragelaphus eurycerus. The sequence continues at coordinate 1,009,776 of CAKXYN010000171.1, read as the reverse complement.
ATCTTTTGCTGGCTCCTTCTTATCCATGAAACGTATCTACAAACACATACATGCACAGACACTTAAATAAAATAATACCCTTTTGCAGCATGTAAACCCTCAGGAACTATTTCCTGCAGAGCCTTCCTGTGTCTAGATTCAGTTTACTAGCCATTCTGAACTGCTTGCCAGTCTTGTTTAAACTTTAAACATCTTTGCTTCTATACCTGGTATTTAGTATAACAAATCTGTTTCCTCTATATGTTACTACAAAATTTTAATTGTTACCTTTACATGTCTTTTTTTCATACACAAATGAATATGATACACTCTAAAACTTAAAACAATGAATTTATGGAAAACTAGTGTACAAGGAATTAGAGTTCATTGTACACAGAAGCATGGGTCCCAGGAAGTTCTATAGTTGCCATAATGAATAGCTCTGACCTCTTCTATGCACCTTTTTGTCATTTTCTCCAGTAATCTTTCCTCCCATACCTTATTTGTTATGCTATTTTGGAAGTAAGACCCATGATTGAAAGGATTACATTAGGATTAGTACCAGTGACATGAGTTCCTCAATAATCATTGATTTACCTGTGAATCCTAGAGAATTTAACCTAGTTCTACAACAACATGTGCATTTGGAAATACATTATTTCAAAATATTAAAAGCTACATCTACTCAGCACACAACAGTGTTACTCTGAGAAGTAAAGGCATTATTTTTACTTTCTTCAAGGCAGCAAGTACCTTGCTGCTCTAGACTGGTTAACTCTTCTTCCCTCAACTTATTCATCTGCAAATTGGGGATAATTAAAAATCCTGTTTTGAGCTATTTGGAGATTAAATGCACAAATGACTAATAGGGGTTAGAATAATGCCTAGTATTGAGCGAAAACTCCGTAGAGACTGACTCAGTATTGTTAGTTTTTCATAGTTTTTCTCTCACCTAAACAGACAAAGTTTCAGAGAAAAATAATGAATACTTTAGCTAAAAGATAATGTACTTCTCTGTTAAGGTGCTGATTCCTATAATGGTCATCTTTGGACATAGACTTTATTATTAGTCATTTATTTATTGATATGATCTAAAAACATTATTGTATCTCTTTGATTTCATGTTAATTGTGAAATAAGAATTTTGTTCTTTATTAAAGCCATTCAATTTTCAGCAATTACAGCAGGAAGACTTTAGAGAGTAAAAGTCATCTTAGAAAATTCAAGAAAATGCTTTACTCTAATATCACATAAAGCCCCTGTGGCAACTACAATCCAGCTTACTTCCTATGCACTCTTACCTGCTGGGAAATCTTTATATTATAAACTACTTCCTGTAACTTTTTTACATATTGGGATTAAAGAGCTAAGAAAGACCTCTGAGATTTTGTTCTCTCTCCACATTTCTCTGGTTTATGTATATACTGCTCTAACACATGCTGCTGTTGCTGCTGCTAAGTCGCTTCAGTTGTGTCCGTATCTGTGCGACCCCATAGACGGCAGCCCACCAGGCTCCCCCGTCCCTGGGATTCTCCAGGCAAGAATACTGGAGTGGGTTGCCATTTCCTTCTCCAATGCATGAAAGTGAAAAGTGAAAGTGAAGTTGCTCAGTCGTGTCCATCTCTTAGTGACCCCATGGACTGCAGCCTACCAGGCTCCTCCATCCATGGGATTTTCAAGGCAAGAGTACTGGAGTGGGGGTGCCATTGCCTTCTCCGTCATTACTCCCAGACATAACCAATTAGATCAAATCTTCTTATTTTTCAATAAGCAGTCTGCTGCTGCTGCTGCTGCTGCTAAGTCACTTCAGTTGTGTCCGACTCAGTGCGATCCCTTGGACTGCAGCCTACCAGGCTCCTCCATCCATTGGATTCTCCAGGCAAGAGTACTGGAGTGGGGTGCCATTGCCTTCTCTCTAATATCATGGGAAGATATGAAATACCAAGTATAGAAACTACGTTTCTAATGAGGTTTTCCCAGCATATATCAAGTACTAAAGTGTCATTATATGAACCATTGTTCTCACCATAAGACTGATGGAGTCAACCTGAAGAATGTAAATCTAACATAAATTGAATGAATATTATTTAAAATAAAAGACTGCTCCTGTTTCTAAAATGTCTCCCCATCCCTCTGGGTCATTCCAGTGCACCAGCCCCGAACATCCTGTATCATGCATCAAACCTGGACTGGCAATTCGTTTCACATATGATAATATACATGCTTCAGTGCCATTCTCAATGTTCAGGATGGGGAACACATGTACACCTGTGGCAGGTTCATGTCAGTGTATGGTGAAACCAATACAATATTGTAAAGTAATTAGCCTCCAATTAAAATAAATTTATATTAAAAAAAATAAAATGTCTCCTCAAACCCTAAGACTCCTTGCAGAGAAACAAATGGTTTATGAAGTAAAAATTCTCAATTGCTCCTTTTTCTAAGAATTTTGCTTGCAAATTCAAGACTCCTTATTTTCATGTTGAAATAATAACTGGAACACGACACTGAGGGATTTTTCTCTTAAATAAACCTGGTACTCCGCTTGAAAAGAAATTTTCTACCTCCTTGAAATATCATCTTACTTATTTTTTCATTATAAGAGAAGTCTATGAATAAACAAAAACCAAGATATGAAATTGGGGAAGTGATAGGTTGAATTTAGGAATAGGACATCAAACCCAAGTAAGAATTTAGTCAAAAGTACTAAATTACAAGAGTTTAATCAAAACTACAGAGTAAAATAGTGATGGAGGAATCTTCTACTGTTCACTTTAATACAGCACAGATGTTTTAGTTTTCTTTGGCTGTGCTGGATCTTCACTGTAGCATTCAGGCTTCTCTAATTGTGATGTGTGGGCTCTATAGTTGCAGTGCTTGGGCTTAGTTGTCTGCTCCCCCCACATCTGCCCCTCTGGCATGTGGGATCTTAGTCCCCTGAACAGAGGTTGGATCCACATCCCCTGCACTGGAAGGTAGATTCTTACCCATTGGATCACCAGGTAAGTCCCCAGCTGCCATTTTTGAAGTAAAATTCACTTTCCTGTACCATACTCATATTCTCCATTCCAATTGTCAAACTCTAAGCACTTGTTTCATTTTGATAGTTCTCTTTTTCTAACTTTATTTGGAAATAATTTTGAATTTATGGAAATGTTGCCAAAAAAGTATATACTTCTTATGTGGCTACCTCCTGTTGTCCTATAGAAACATAATACCAGTATAAAAACCAGGACTTCGTGTCGGTACAAGTCTACTAATTAAACTAGAGGCCAAATTTGAATTTCACTAACTGTGCCACTAATATTTTTTTCCCAATTCAAGAGCCAATCCAGGATTTCATGTTGTATTCAGCTGTCATGATTCAGACTCCTCTAGTCTGTGACACTTCCTCAGCCTTTCATGGTCTTTCATGATCTTGATATTTTTGAAGAGTGCTAGACAGTTATTTTGCAAAATGCTCCTTAATTGGCATTTCTCTGCTATTGGCTCATAATTAGGTTGAGGTTACGTATTTTTGGCAAGAATATCAGCCACAATGATGTAGTACTCTTATCAATGCATTGTATTAGGGTCCTTGACACTGTTATGTTTTATTATTGATAACATTACCTTTGATCACTTGGTTATATCACTTGGCATTTCCTAGGTTTCTATATTATAAAGTTATATTTTTTCTTGCTGTAATTCACAAATATCATGGTGCAGATATTTTGAGACTATCCAAATGTACTATTTCTCCTCAAATTTTTGTCTACTAATGTTAGCATTCATTGACAGATCTTGTATGCAATGGATATTACTGTGGTGTTTGCTTAATTGTGATTTTGCATTTCCTTCATTTCATTCACATATATTTGAAATTCTTTTCCAGGGATGAGCTGTCTTTTCTCTTTATTTATTTATCTGTATAATTACATAAATATCCAAGTATGAGTTCACATTCATTTATTTCATTCTATGCTTTATAACCTAGTACTATCATTATTTTTGTGCTCAAATTGCTCTAGCTTTGGCCATTGGGAGTTTCTTTGACATACTTTTATATGTTTTTGAGAACTTTATTTTCTATCACCAAAAGCTATTCTTCTTCCCAGCATAGGAATCACCCATTTCTCCAAGGAGAACAGGTTCCCTTTATTGAAGAATGGTGCTTAGAAACAGAAGTATCCAGCCAAGACATTATTTTCCCCAGTTAGGTAGATTAGTTCTTTTGTTCCTCATCCATTCAGTGTGATTATGTTACTCATATGAAATATATTAATAGCTGTATTATAAGGTTTATTTGCTGTACAAGATGATCTACTCAAGGAGGTGTCACTCCCTGCCCATCTCTACTCAATCCTATTCTGCAATTTTTCTTTCCCTTCTCTACCCACCCCCTCCAGAGAACCAGTTTCTTTAGTTTCTGGTTCATTCTTCCTATATATCTTTTTGAAAAATTAGCAATACAGTGTAGTTTCTTATACCTCCTTTTTAAAAAACTAGTTCTGATATTGTTCTATCTTTGATGTAGATATAGGTTCTTTTCATAGGAGATTTGAAAATTTCCTGAAGATTTCATACATTTTTCTTCCAGACTAGTATCAGAACTTTAAGTGGCCAGTGATTCTGTCAGACAATGTCTCATTATTTCAGATCTGATTTTTACTCCCCCTATCTTTACCAAAGTTTTGTTATTATTATTTATCTTCTGAGAGCTTTGTATCCATTTTCAGCATTAGATTTCATTTTCAAAGGCCGTTTATCACTTCTGAGATGGGTCACAAAAAGATTGCTATCATTAAAAACAATTAGAAATATCAGGCATCATTCAGCTTCAGAATGCATCCTTCTTGGAAGGGGGCGGATAGAACATGTGTTTTCTGACCTTGACCAGGTCTAATCTGGTCCTTAACTTTCATGTTATGCAGCATCTCCAGCTTTACATGCCGATGGGAACAAATTCTCCACAAAGAAAGCAGCAGGCACATTAGACATTTCATTCTTTCTTTAATAAGCCATTTCTTTGCTCTTGAAAGAAGTCTGTAAAGATTACAAGTGTGTCTCAGGGGAAAAAAAATAAAAGTATAGTAGAACCAAAACTTGAGCAAGTTCACAAAGAATCATAAGGGGGTGGACGAGGTATTAGAATATAAATAGAAAGTACAGTATTAGCTCCAAACAAATGCTTTCAAAGTCTTTGTGTGCACTGACAGCTTCAGATATTTGATGTAAATGAATTTTTCTCTAGAAACAATGGAATCTGTAGCTTGTGGTGGCAGTGTTTCTTTTCTAAACCTTGCTTTTCTTTTCTTTTTTTTTTTGTACCTAAGGTGAAAGCAAAGCTAACTTATGTATGTATTTGCATCAGAAAGACCCTCCAGCAGCATCCATACTAGTCAGTGATCATTTTTTCATTATTTTAGGTAGCTGCTTGTTTGCAATTTTCCTTTTTTAAGCCTCCTGAGCTACTCTTCACAAAGCACAAACACAGTCACTGTCACACACAGACACACAGCTGCACTCAAATGACGACAATTGGCATTGCCATTTTCATTAGAAGATAAGGCGTATCTACACTGCCTGCATTTTATACTGGTTGAAATCCCATCAGTTTGTGAGAGCCTACTCATCTCCAATAATGGCACCTCCATTTACCTAAGTGCTTAAGCCAGAAATAAGAGAGCAATTCCTGACATCTCCTCTGTCCACTGAACTCCTGCCCCAAACAATCTATCAGTAAGTTTTTCAGAATCTACTCATAAAATATATCTTGATTCTGTCCTCTCGTTACCCCCCTTCTAGTCCAAGCTTCCTCTCTTGCCTGCCTATCCTACATCCCCTCCCTCTGCTATAATTTCATCCCCACAATAATCAGAATGATATCTTGAAATTTAAATAGCACATCATTCTCCTAATTCAATGGTTCTCACCCATCCCCCACTGCCCATGACTTTCTTCCCCACTTAGGACAAAACTCGAAAATTCTTTACGAAAACCTACAGAAAGTTGTATGATGTGCTCACTGCTTACCCCTCCAGATCCTTCATGTCCTTTCCTCTGACTTTCTGGCTTATAGCCACGTGCCCTTCCCTTCATTTCCTAGACAAACAGCCAATTTTTTTCATATCTCAGCACCTAGAAGGTTCTTGCTTCTTTCTTTTCATCTAATTCTTAATAATCCTCAAGCATGGTTCCTCAGAGACTTTACCTAACTCCCAGTCAAGTCTTCTTTCCTCATTATTACTCTCTCCTACTATGCTACATTTTTCTTCAGAACAACCAATACAATTTCAAATTATTTATCTGGGTGCTTAGATTTGTGTTTTCTTGTTCACTGTATATTACAGACCTGGCATGGTGCCCAGCATATGGTAAATGCTCAATATACATTTGTTGAATAAATTAATATTATGGTAATAATATGCATGGTCTCAGACCATTTACTACATAGGAAAATCGTAAAAACTGGTGAATTATCTATCATTTTATTTCAAAGCATCTTGCATATATCTCGGTTTGCAAATGAATGACTGCAATTTTGCCCTCATGCCATCTCCACAAAGCATCCCTACTGAAACAGGCCCACCTACTTTTTTTTTCTTCCTGCTTGACACCTTTTGAGAAGGTGGTGGCAGTGTCCACCTTGGTAGGGTGATTTGAAGGATATCTGGAAACATTGTCAGAGTTTCACTTCCACAAGCAATTCCATGAGATCCTCAATTTGGGGGATCATGGTATTAAAAATCCCCTATTGCAAAACTGTTAGGATAAAAAACATGTGAGCCACTATTGGCCACTATTGTCATATCCCAAGAGAAAATGGTCTGCTGGACAGAGGCCAAATATTCAAGGGAAGGGGACATAATGAGTTAAAGAGTTAGTCGATGAGTTATGTCCAACTCTTTGTGATCCCATGGATTGTAGCCTGCCAGGGACCTCTGTCCACGGAATTCTCCAGGCAGGAAAACTGGCGTGAGTTGCTATGCCTTTCTCCAGGGAATCTTCCTGACCCAAGGATTGAACCCTGGCCTCCTACACTGCAGGCAGATTCTTTACTATCTGAGACCCCCAGGACTTTTTGATTGGGTGCATTTTGATTGGGCTGAAGAATTGCAAATGCCAAGAAACATTAAGATATTCTCTTGAGGTGGGTGTATTGAGTAACTTGGCAGCATTACTTGTCAGAGTATCCTGGGGATGGGTTGCTAGGTGCCTAACGGGAAGCTGATCATTCAAGGGATGCCGAAAAACAGTGGAGGTGGACATTGGTGGGAATGAGAGTTTAGAAGATGCATTGACAACTTTACTGTTCTTTTTAGGTTGGCTTTGCTTGCCAAATTCTGCCCTCACACTGACTATTAAGCATTATTTTTCTTGAGGAGAATGGGCAGGCTAGACCATAAAGATATAAAACTAGGGAACAGACAATTACAATTCTCTAGGCCACTTGTGCTAAGAAATGTTAACCTTTAACATTTCTCTGCTTCAACTCTTGTGCCTGAAACTTGGTGCTTCTGTAAAGGCCCCCATTTCCTTGGGTTCCAGACCTGAGATGACCCCACTTGATCTCGGAAAAGACCTTAGTTTCTGATCACAGCTTACTTTCCTGACTGTAACTGCTCTTGATCAAATGCTTTACTATGAGGGCTTACTGTTAGCATTGCCCTCCTCTCCATCCCCAGGACTCCATGATGACTATTCAGCTTCCAGTACAATGAGTCTGTTGCTGCTCAGTTGCTCAGTCGTGGCCGACTCTTTGTGATCCTATGGACTATAGCCCACTAGGCTCTTCTATCCATGGGATTCTCCAGGCAAAAATACCAGAGTGGGTACCATCTCCACTCCAGGGGATCTCTCCTACCCAGATATTGAACCCTTGTCTCTGGCCTTGGCAGGGAGATTCTCTACCACTGCATCGGGAAGTACTTGATCTCCTTCTTAATCACCTTGCCTTAGTAGAGTTTAAAACATGCATTCCAAAATACTTTCTCAACTGATCATTATAGCAACTTGTGAAACAGGAATACAGTTTGTAGATGAGGAAACCCAGTCCCTGTTCAAATTAGGCTCACTTGTTCCTTTCTGTTTTCCTGGATACATGGTTGCTAATAAGATCCTGATTCTAATAAGGCAGATAATGGCCCCTTGGCCACCTACCAATTTAAAATGACTCAAATGGAAAATAGCTAAAATAAGAATGGAATGTTCTAGAACATCTCCAAACCACAAATCCATAATTGTCAAAGCCACAGAAAGCTGGCCTTTTTTGAGACAGATTTAACAGGGTATCATGATAAATAAATAGATAGAATAAAAGATAGTACACAGTGAGCCCTTAAATGATACTGAGGGATCCCTCTCTTGAGCATTAAAGACTAGGAATATGGATTGAACTAGTATTCTGGTCAAATAAGTCTGGATGCAGTGAGTTATCATCTAAAACCTAGAACTAGCTTCTAATGTTTGCCAGGGCTTTAGACTCAGCCCAGCAAGTGACTCCAGGCCATTTTGACAAACATTACACACTTGATACTCTCCCTGCATTGGGCTCGGGGCATGAGGCATGTGTGAAGCCGGCCAACATTCCTCTATCTGCTGGTTTCATTATAAACGGAGACTGGAGCAAAGACACAGAAAAAGTCCAGTCATACACACCCAGGGCACATATGGACCACCTGAAAAATATAATGATATGTTCTTGATGATTTCGTCATTGAATCTAAGTTCTCCATAAGCTTTTAGGCAAGCATGGCATTTTCTAAAACTAGTCTCCACAATTGTCATCTTCACCCACATTCTTCTCAAATTAAACTGTATACACAGGACATGTATACAAAATTATTTTACATAGTGAAACAGTCATATATCATCATGTTTTCTGGTAAAGATTCTCCATATGTTTGTTTCTTCTTTTGAGAATCCTCATTTATTCAATATGTACATATGCATTGAGTCAGTGAGTGAAAGTTGCTCAGTCATATCCAACTCTTTGTGATACCATGGACTGTAGCCCACCAGGCTCCTCAGTCCTGGAATTCTCCAGGCTAGAATACAGGAGTGGGAAGCTATATCTTCCTCTAGGGGATCTTCACAATCCAGGGATCGAACCCGGGTCTCCCACATTGCAGGCAGATTCTTTACCATCTGAGCCACCAGGAAAGCCCTATCAGATCAGATCAGATCAGTCACGCAGTCGTGTCCCACTCTTTGCAACACCATGAATTGCAGCATGCCAGGCCTGCCTGTCCATCACCAACTCCCGGAGTTCACTCAGTCTCATGTCCATCGAGTCAGTGATGCCATCCAGCCACCTCATCCTCTGTCATCCCCTTCTCCCCCTGCCCCCAATCCCTCCCAGCATCAGAGTCTTTTCCAATGAGTCAACTCTTCACATGAAGTGGCCAAAGTACTGGAGTTTCAGCTTTAGCATCATTCCTTCCAAAGAAATCCCAGGGCTGATCTCCTTCAGAATGGACTGGCTGGATCTCCTTGCAGGCCAAGGGACTCTCAAGAGTCTTCTTCACAGTCCAACTCTCACATCCATACATGACCACAGGAAAAACCATAGCCTTTAAGATGAACCTTTGTTGGCAGAGTAATGTCTCTGCTTTTGAGTATGCTATATAGGTTGGTCATAACTTTCCTTTCAAGGAGTAAGCCTCTTTTAATTTCATGGCTGCAGTCACCATCTGCAGTGATTTTGGAGCCCAGAAAAAGAAAGTCTGACACTGTTTCCACTGTATCCCCATCTATTTCCCATGAAGTGATGGGACCAGATGCCATGATCTTCATTTTCTGAATGTTGAGCTTTAAGCCAACCTTTTCACTCTCCACTTTCACTTTCATCAAGAGGCTTTTTAGTTCCTCTTCATTTTCTGCCATAAGGGTGGTGTCATCTGCATATCTGAGGTTATTGATATTTCTCCCGGCAATCTTGATTCCAGCTTGTGTTTCATCCAGCCTAGCGTTTCTCATGATGTACTCTGTGTATAAGTTAAAGAAACAGAGTGACAATATACAGCCTTGACATACTCCTTTTCCTATTTGGAACCAGTCTGTTGTTCCCTGTCCAGTTCTAACTGTTCCTTCCTGACCTGCATACAAATTTCTCAAGAGGCAGGTCAGGTGGTCTGGTATTCCCATCTCTTTCAGAATTTTCCACAGTTGATTGTGATCTACACAGTCAAAGGCTTTGGCATAGTCAATAAAGCAGAAATAGATGTTTTTCTGGAACTCTCTTGCTTTTCCATGATCCAGCAGATGTTGGCAATTTGATCTCTGGTCCCTCTGCCTTTTCTAAAACCAGCTTGAACATCAGGAAGTTCGTGGTTCACATATTGCTGAAGCCTGGCTTGGAGAATTTTGAGCATTACTTTACTAGCGTGTGAGATGAGTGCAATTGTGTGGTAGTTTGAGCTTTCTTTGGCATTGCCTTTCTTTGGGATTGGAATGAAAACTGACCTTTTGCAGTCCTGTAGCCACTGCTGAGTTTTCCAAATTTGCTGGCATATTGAGTGCAGTTCTTTCACAGCATCATCTTTCAGGATTTGAAATAGCTCCACTGAAATTCCATCACCTCCACTAGCTTTGTTTGTAGTGGTGCTTCCTAAGGCCCACTTGACTTCACATTCCAGGATGTCTGGCTCTAGGTCAGTGATCACACCATCATGATTATCTGGGTCATGAAGATCTTTTTTGTACAGTTCTCCTGTGTATTCTTGCCACCTCTTCTTAACATCTTCTGCTTCTGTTAGGTCCATACCATTTTTGTCCTTTATCGAGCCCATCTTTGCATGAAATGTTCCTTTGGTATCTCTGATTTTCTTGAAGAGATCCCTAGTCTTTCCCATTCTGTTGTTTTCCTCTATTTCTTTGCATTGATCGCTGAAGAAGGCGTTCTTATCTCTTCTTGCTATTCTTTGAAACTCTGCATTCAGATGCTTATATCTTTTTTTCTCCTTTGCTTTTCACTTCTCTTCTTTTCACACCTCTTTGTAAGGCCTCCCTAGACAGCCATTTCAATTTTTTGCATTTCTTTTCCATGAGGATGGTCTTGATGCCTGTCTCCTGTACAATGTCACGAACCTCATTCCACAGTTCATCAGGCACTCTATCTATCAGATCTAGGCCCTTAAATCTATTTCTCACTTCCACTGTATAATCATAAGGGATTTGATTTAGGTCATACCTGAATGGTCTAGTGGTTTTCCCTACTTTCTTCAATTTAAGTCTGAATTTGGCAATAAGGAGTTCATGGTCTGAGCCACAGTCAGCTCCTGGTCTTTTTTTGTTGACTGTATAGAGCTTCTCCATCTTTGGCTTTAAAGAATATAATCAATCTGATTTCGGTATTGACCATCTGGTGATGCCCATGTATAGAGTCTTCTCTTGTGTTGTTGGAAGAGGGTGTTTGTTATGACCAGTGCATTTTCTTGGCAAAACTCTATTAACCTTTATATGCAATACCTTTCTTTTAATGTTTGTCTGCAGTGGGGTGGGGGGAGACTGATTTTTTATTTTTAGAAACCATGATGGTGGAGTTTCACTGTACTTACGCATCCTTTGCATATGAAGAATACTTAATATATCTCAGATTATTATATACTTTTCTTGACATTGCCATCAGTTTGATGGTTTGAGGTATGAAGTTCAAATTAACCTAAGTTTTGGAGATAATTGACATTCAGGAAAATCAGGTGCTTTAAAGCACAGTGAGTCAGCAGCAGGGAAAAGAGGAAAATAATTCATTTACTTAGGGCCTGCCACGTGCTATATCTTTCTTACATTATCTTTTGTCCTTACTAAAACCCTGGGAGACAGGAATTATAATTCTTGCTTAACAGACAAGGGAACTGAGGCTCAAAGAGATTAAATGGTTTTCCCAAGATCACACAGCTAAATTCAGAGCTGAATTATAACCAAAATCTGTTTGAGAGCCCGTGTTTCTTCCACTATGCACATGGCTCCCTAGATCTGAACCAGGATTCAACCAAGATCAAGCATTTCCTTCAACATGTCTTTTGGAATGCACAGTCCTTAAATGCAACTCTTGAATATGATGTTCAATAGAAACCATGCTGTTTTCTATTTTCTTTTGTGTGTGTTGTCTAACTTTAATCTGGCTTTCCAAGTTACATGTTCCCTACTATTCTCTAGATTTACTACAGAATTTGTGTAGAGGGAGGTGTTGGGGGTTGTGATTTCCTTAAGTTACAGATATAAAATCAGAGGTACTTTGCCTTGTAAAGATATACAGAGTAATCTCTTGGAAGGATAGCTTTAGATTCCAGAGCTAACTGTGATCTCTCCAGTAAGTCTAGAGGGCAGTTGCTTTTTGTTCCCTGTCCTTTCTCAAGGTTATTTCTAAAGAACCAATAGCTCCCAAGAAAGAATTTTGGATTCCCAAACAATAAGGTTTAGGTAAGGACACAAGGGAGAGCAGTGATCAGGAGGTTGTTACCCTCATTTAGAATTGGACAGATCTCTCCCTTAGTTGACTTGTGAATATGGATCACAGATCCACCACAGAGAGGATGCTCTGTGATGTACAAGCATAGGTTATAAAAACTGATGCAGCCACTGCCTGCTTCTTATGGAATTCTCACTCCTGGGAACCAGGCTCCATTGACAAGGGAGTGAAAGCAATTCATGGAGAGGCCCAAATGGAGAGATCTAAGTGGAGAAGAACTAAAACCTTTACTTCCTTAGCTCTGGCTGAGCTCCCAGATGACAGTCAATGTTAACTGTCTGGTTGAGAGAAAGAGCTAACTTAAAAGCACATCCTATAGCCTCAGTTCACGTATTGCTGAAGCCTGGCTTGGAGAATTTTGAGCATTGCTTTACTAGCATGTGAGATGAGTGCAATTGTGCGGTAGTTTGAGCTCTTTGGCATTGTCTTTCTTTGGGATTGGAATGAAAACTGACCTTTTCCAGTCCTGTGGCCACTGCTGAGTTTTCCAAATTTGCTGGCATATTGAGTGCAGCACTTTCACAGCATCATCTTTCAGGATTTGAAATAGCTCCACTGGAATTCCATCACCTCCACTAGCTTTGTTCGTAATGATGCTTCCTAAGGCCCATTTGAGAGGAACCAGAGATCAAATTGCCAACATCCACTGGATCATCAAAAAAGCAAGAGAGTTCCAGAAAAACATCTATTTCTGCTTTATTGACTATGCCAAAGTCTTTGACTGTGTGGATCACAATCAACTGTGGAAAATTCTGAAAGAGATGGGAATACCAGACCACCTGATCTGCCTCTTGAGAAACCTGTATGCAGGTCAGGAAGCAACAGTTAGAACTGGACATGGAACAACAGACTGGTTCCAAATAGGAAAAGGAGTATGTAAAGGCTGTATATTGTCACCCTGTTTATTTAACTTATATGCAGAGCACATCATGAGAAACGCTGGGCTGGAAGAAGCATGAGCTGGAATCAAGATTGCCTGGAGAAATATCAATAACCTCAGATATGCAGATGACACCACCCTTATGGCAGAAAGTGAAGAGGAACTAAAAAGCCTCTTGATGAAAGTGAAAGTGGAGAGTGAAAAAGTTGGCTTAAAGCTCAACATTCAGAAAACGAAGATCATGGCATCTGGTCCCATCACTTCATGGGAAATAGATGGGGAAACAGAGGAAACAGTGTCAGACTTTCTTTTTGGGGCTCCAAAATCACTGCAGATGGTGACTGCAGCCATGAAATTAAAAGACACTTACTCCTTGGAAGGAAAGTTGTGACCAACCTAGATAGTATATTGAAAAGCCTAGACATTACTTTGCCAACAAAGGTCCGTCTAGTCAAGCCTATGGTTTTTCCTGTGGTCATGTATGGATGTAAGAGTTGGACTGTGAAGAAAACTGAGTGCTGAAGAATTGATGCTTTTGAACTGTGGTGTTGGAGAAGACTCTTGAGAGTCCCTCGGACTACAAGGAGATCCAACCAGTCCATTCTAAAGGAGATCACCCCTGGGTGGTCTTTGGAAGGACTGATGCTAAAGCTGAAACTCCAGTACTTTGGCCACCTCATGTGAAGAACTGACTCATTGGAAAAAACTCTGATGCTGGAAGGGATTGGAGGCAGGAGGAGAAGGGGACGACAGAGGATGAGATGGCTGGATGGCATCACTGACTCGATGGACATGAGTTTGAGTGAACTCAGGGAGTTGGTGATGGATAGGAAGGCCTGGCGTGCTGTCATTCATGGGGTCACAAAGAGTTGGACACGACTGAGCGACTGAACTGAACTGATAGCCTCAGGTGAGATACGTCAGCTGATCTGTGTGGAGAAAGACAAACTTTCTCATAGCACCCTGTCCAACTTGCAGATGTATGAGTTAAATAAATGACAGCTTTTATTTTAAGCCACTGGATTTTGGTGTAGTTTGTAGTTGAAACAGAAAGCAAGGCATAGACATCAGAAGTGATAGGAAATCATTAAAAGTAGCTTAAGCATACAAATAGCTTAAACAGCTAAAGGCATACTCAGACATTACAAATCCCATATAATTAAACATAATTTCCTGCCCTTAAAAATCGAATTTATAACATATATATTTGGTATGAAATGTGGGCTTCCCAGGTGGCATTAGTGGTAAAGAACTTGCCTGCCAATACAGGCAACATGAGAGAAGCAGGTTCGATCTCTGGGTCAGGAAGATCCCTTGGAGGAGGGTGTGGCAACCCACTCCAGTATTCTTGCCTGGAGACATCCATGGACAGAGGAGCCTGGTGGGCTACAAGTCATGGTGTCACAAGCTGAAACAACTGAGCACGCACACACAGCACAGATCAGGGAAGCAGGTCTAGCCAGAGTTCATCCTTGTTCATTCCTTTGAAAATTGCAACCTAGTATGAATTAGGCCACAGACCATAAAGAGAAAAAAATTCTATGTAGACAGAGAAAAGGAAAAAAGCTGGTAATATGGCATGAAATTTTCACGAAACATAATAGTAATAAAATTATAAAATACTATCGTTTTTAAAAATTCAGAGATATTAAAGCAAGTTTTTAAGTATAGCAATGTCACAGATGGGGCCAGAACAGTTGTCTCTCTCTCTGCCCCTCTCCATTTCCTTCCTCCATCAAAAACAAAAAAAGAAATTGAATGTAGAAAATAATGATTTGTTCAAGCCAGACTCCAACTTTAGGCTAATCTGTACTTACTTCCATAAAGACTAGAAATGAGTGACATAATCATTTGGGGTTTTTTAAATTAAATAATCTGTTACTCTGTAGTTTCTTTTCACAGTTAGGCAATTGTTTTTCTGAAACATTGTTTTATTCTAGTCGTTTATTTTGCCTTCTTTTAACCAGGTCTTTCTACTTCTATTTTTCCAATCTCGGTTTCCCTGACTCCAGTCAATATTCGCCATAAAATGCTATAGCTAAAATAATTCTCAAGTCATTCCAGTCATTATGTTGATATTGGCTATTTTTTGCCTTATGAATTATTCTCACTGTTCTTCACATTAATTTTAATTATAAGAAAATCTATTTAAGGCTTAATAAGTCGCAGATATTTTAGGTTGTCTTCAAGATTCCCATCACTCTCTACGTTTCTCTTTTCAGCACCTAAATTTCAGTTCTTTGTTTTGTAACCAGAAGTTCTTCCCAGTCTCTTTATGTCACTAATGGTTTTTCTTTTACTCTCACCACCAACTATATTAGTTTTTTGAGTTCTGCTTTTCTGGGACTTAGAGACCTCCCAGGCAGCCTGCTCAGATTTACTATTTCCCTTTCTTCAATCAACTAGCACAATTCTTTCTGTTTGCTCTTCGTCTCTTTATTCTGGCAATTACTGAAGTCATGCAGTAATTTATCTTGTTTGTCTTGTCTCTTCCAGAAAGAATTTAAATTACATATTTCTTCAAGGCAGGTACTGTGTCTATTGTTTTAAATTCTTCTCATTTGTTCTATAATGTGATCAGTGACAAAAGCATGTGACAAAAACTTAACAAAATGGAAAAACAAATGTCTTTATGATTAATCTGTTGAATTTGCAAATGAGCACTACTCTACCTAGAAGAAAATAGATTATGGATATTAGAAATGGGTGTGCTGTAAATGTATTCATTTTAACACATCTTATTTCTTATTAACATATTTAAGTGTGGGTTGTTCTGAACTCTTCAATATTATACGTATATGTAGAAGAAGGGAGTGTATAAAAACACAATATTTTAAAAGGTAGATCAATAGCAGATATAGTACTTAATTCCTAAGTGTTTAAATTCTAGAATAGTTCCCAATCTTTTAGATTTGTTCATCAATAAAATAAAGTACTCAGATTTACATGAATGAATTACATGTTTTGGAAACTAGTAATGAGATACTGCGAACTGGGAGCTCACGGAATTATAAACTGGTTATTTTTCATCACTTAGAGATGTGGCTCACATAATTATCTTTCCTCACTTTTCACCTTATGTATTCTCATATATTAGTGGGCCTCCCAACAATCTTTCTGTTTCTTCTCATTATGTATAGGTTGCTTTCCAGTGTTGCTGAAAATGGTGTTGAAAGGAGGACAATGTTAATTGCTGTCCACAACCTGAGAAATGAAGTGGATATGGATGCCCAACATGCTTACTGTGGGGCCCCTCCTGCTTCATCTAAATGGATTATAACATGCTTGCTAATGGTCTACACCTGAAATTGGAAAACATGAGTCAAAATATACCCAGTGTTTGTTATTTACTGAAAGGGGTATTCTGAGAGCAGATCTAAAGAGAAGGTATGTTGAACTACTTGTGAGTTTTCAAAGTTCTTGAGTAACTGAGACTGAACTGGTTTCTTTTAATATGGCACACAATGAAGCCTAGACTTCAGGGTAGATTTTCTAGGACTAGGTCCCTTTGCTGTAAGGATAGAGAACTGTGTGAGCCCAAAGTCAGGGCTTTTGCCAAATGGCCTTCCATTGTAGCCATGCAAGAAGCTTATCTGGAGGTAGAGGCAAGAGATTTCAAGTTTGTGTAATCTGCCTGGGATGGGGCAGTGCAATATTGGATATGGTATCTGGTGGGGAGCTTGGGTGGAATAGAGTCTGATTAACAATGTGTCCTTATGTTGCATCAAAATTCATGTAGTTAAATTAGTTTTGATGGGCAGCTGAGCACAATTATTTAGAAATACACTGTCTAATAACATGGTAGCTACTAGCCAGATGTGGCTATTCAACATGACTTAGTTCAAAGAAAGAAATGCAATATAATTTTTATACTCAATGCATATTGAAATAATATTTTAAATATATTGGGTTTATTATTAAAATTAAAAATTTATCTATTTATTAATTGTACTTTAGAAGATGTGGCTAATAGAAAACAAAATCACCAAGGTAGGTCACATTTTATTTTATCTGTCAGTACTGGTTTAGAGATTTCTAAAAAGGCTGACCTGGCTTTGAATTCTGGTTCTGACCCATTGACATCTAATTTCTCTAAGTCTCAGATTCCTTCTTGTATAAAAATAGTATTCACCATAATGTTTCATGAGGATGAATTGAGATAATGTAAATTATGTGGTATGAGATAAATACTGAATGAATGTCTGTATAGTCAAAGCTATGGTTTTTCCAGTAGTCATGTATGGATGTGAGAGTTGGACTCTGTCGTGTTGGAGAAGACTTTGAGAGTCCTTTGGACTGCAAGGAGATCAAACCAGTCAATCCTAAAGGAAATCAACACTGAATAGTCCTTGGAAGGACCGATGCTGAAGCTGAAGCTCCAATACTTTGGCCACCTAATGCAAAGAGCCGACTCATTAGAAAAGACCCTGATTCTGGGCAAGATTAAAGGCAGGAGGAGATGGGTACAACAGGGGAAGAGATTGGCAGATGGCATCACCAATTCAATGGACATGAGTTTGAGCAAACCCCGGGAGATGATGAAAGACAGGGAAGCCTGGTGTGCTGCAGTCCATGGGGTCTCAAAGAGTTGGACATGACTGAGCAACTGAACAACAACAATTGAAGTTCTGGAAATCTGGATTCTCCATTGAATACTAACTATTCATGTCATTGAAGGAGTCACTGATTCTCTCTGGTTCTCCGTTTTGTCATGTATAAAATTATATGTGTGCATAAAATATTTCAAATTAATTCATTCAAAACTTTGGTCTATCACAGTTCCAGGAACTAAGTTTATCAGCTTGTTGGTAAAGTGTGTTACATAAAGGAAGACAGGAATACATGATGAATAAGACAATGTAGTAGAAACCTAGTTTTGTCTGCTCAGCTCCCCTCGCTGGGGGCTTCTTTCTCTGCCATCCCTATAGTTACAGTTAGAGCATCCATGTAAATATGACATGTCTGTCCTGTGGTCACAGTTGACTGGTAGAGGAGTGGGTACTTTTATTGGTGGGTCCAGGCTTTCCTGGGAATTGTATTTGAGACAAAGAGATTCCAAACTGATCTGGCTCATCTCGAGTGGAAGTGATATCACTTGCAGAATTATCAGCAGTGTCAATTTCTAACTCTGGGCACTGGGAAAGAGAGATGGCCATGCTGTGGGAGCAGCAAAGAATGAAGCAGATGAACAGAGAGAAGCAGGAACAAGAGAAATAAGGAGGGGTCCTCCTGGTCCCTTGGTATGCCATAATCCTGCATTCAGGCCATCCCTGAGAATGGGCTGCATCCCTGTCCTATACTGTGGAAGCCATCTTCCAGAGTTTTATAACAAAACAAGATGAAACAAAGCAAAACATCTCTTTGCTGATGTGAGTTCAAAGAGGATCCCTTTATTTACAACCTAATAGACTTTAACTAATTTGGGCACTGTTTTTATATCTAAGCTTATGAGAAAACAGTCTCACATGCCAGTCATGTAACACATTGTAAGATGTGGTAAGAGATCATAGGAGAACAAGGAACTGTGAATGGAACTGCAGAAGGCTTTCCATCAAAAGTAACATTTGAATTGGGTCTTGTGAGAATGAAGGGGGCTTTTCCACGTGGTGAAGGAAGAGTGGACATTTTCAGACAGAGGAAGTGTAAGTACAAAGGAAGAAACAGTGTTACACTGAAGGAATGACTAGTAGAGACTATTTACTAGATGAAGGGTTCAACTGGGACCTTTCAGGATCTAAACTTATTTTTAGTTCTAAATATTCCTTAGGAACATACAAGACAAAATGGTACGGGGACAAGCAATTACCTTGGAGTAAGGAGAACTTGGCTCTTGTCCCAACTCTGACACAGATTAGTTTTGTCACCTTGGGTAATTGGCATCATTTCTTTGGGAAATGGTTTCCTCATTTGGAAAATGAGAATGTGGATTACATTATCTCTGTGGCCGCTTTCAGCTCAAAATCTATGATTCTTTAACTTAAATACAAAAACTTTGTCACTGCTGACAAAGCATTTCCATTAGGTTTGACTGGGGGGATGATTTAATTTAGATATGCTTCCTTTTCTGTCACAATCACTGTCAAAATCAGCAGAATCTAATATATGCTACATCTAAGAAGGCTTGGCCCAAAGATTCATTTCTTAAACTAGGGAATCATGAAAGCACACTTAAATAAATAGCATCATCCCTGAGCCTAACCTAGTTATAGTTTTTCAGCACTTTACTTTCTCTACCTGGGTGATGGGACCAAAGAAATTTATCATATGCATAAGTATTGCAAAGATAATGAATGGTGAAGTTCTGGGAAAGAAAAAAATTCCTATTTGAATATGAAAACCAAAAAGTATTTCCCACGAGGATATCTTTAAGAATGCTTTTATAAAAATTTAAACTATTTAAAAATATCACAGAAAATGGTAATAGGAATAGCAGATTTGCAAAAATTAACATGCTTCGAAATACAATGTATTTCTTTCATATGTATTTTTTCTATTCCCTCCCACCTGTCTTTAAATATCAGAGGAGGGAATTCTTATTCTTTTTCACTACTCACCTATGATGATCTTTTGACAACTTGGTCTTTGAGCTTTTCTCTATTTACATCCAAGGACGAGTACTTCCTGGGAACCAGTGACACCCAGTGTCATTTACCAGACACATTTGTTATCAGGCATAGGTGTGCTCTCTAAGTGGAATAGGTTCTTAGCCAGCAGAATGGGGCTTCTAGGCATAGGTGAGGTTAATGATAAATAAAATCATTGTAACCAGAAAAATGAGTGGGAAGATGAGTAGAAAAGGTCAGCAGCACATGTCTACCATGTACCCAGCTTCATGTTCTCTGTGTTCTTATGACATCTTTTTCAAAACATACATATGCTGAGTTTTTGGTTTTACGATGGGTAAAGTACTATTTTCCAAAATGATCTTAACCAAGAAATCAACTAGCATAGTACAGTTTATAGTGAAATTGTCTAGTACTCAAATCCCATTCTCACCAGCAGTGTCCCTTTTTTAAGGTGATTTAGCCACTGCAATTCCTTGAGCCTCAGATAACTAAAATATTAAGTGTACCATGATGTCCTATCTCTACCATGCCAGATAATTAAGCTAAAGTGTAAGCACTTTGTAGTCTCTCATACTTTACACTTTTTCAAAGCATATTTAGATGTTATTACCTAATATAAATTATTACTTTTATCAAAATTATTTTATCAGACTAATCTCTGGTTACTGTTAGTAACAGAAATGATCTATAGGTATGACTGGCAACAATAATATAGTCAACAATGCATATAGAATTAGAAGAAAGCACTTGCAGATTTAAGAGTTTAATTTAAGGGATTAAATTTAGATCAAATAAGTATGACAAACTGATAGATGATAACTTTCTACATGTTTCTCACTGATAAAGGAAACTGAAGATGATTCAAGGAAATGGAAAGATATCTCATGTTCTTGGAATGGAAGAATTCACATTGCTAAAATGGTCATTCCACCCAAAGCAACCTACAGATTTAATGCAATCTCTATCAAAATATCCATGACATTTTTCACAGAACTAGAACAAATAATCCTAAAACTTATATGGAACCACAAAAGACCCAGAATTGCCAAAGCAATTCTGAGGTAAAAAAACAAAGCAGGAAGCATAACATCCCAGACTTCAGACAATACTACAAAGCTACAGTAATCAAAACAGCATGGCACTGGCACACACACACACACACACACACACACACACACACACACACACACAAGATATATGGATCAATGGAACAGAACAGAGAGCACAAAAACAGACTCATACACCAACAGTTAATTACTCTTTGACAAAGGAGGCAAGAATATACAATGTAGAAAAGAGAGTCTCTTCAGCAAGTGGTGTTGGGAAAGTTGGATAACCTCAAGTAAATCAGTGAAGATATAACACACCCTCACACTATACACACAAAAAAATCCAAAAATTGCTTAAACACTTAATTGTAAAATAGGAAATCATAAAACTCCTAGAAGGGAACATAGGCAAAACATCAGATCAGATCAGTCACTCAGTCGTGTCCGACTCTTTGCGACCCCATGAACCGCAGCACGCCAGGCCTCCCTGTCCATTACCAACTCCTGGAGGTCACTCAGACTCATATTCATCGAGTCAGTGATGCCATCCAGCCATCTCACCCTCTGTCGTCCCCTTCTCCTCCTGCCCCTAATCCCTCCCAGCATCAGAGTCTTCTCCAATGAGTCAACTCTTCGCATGAGGTGGCCAAAATACTGGAGTTTCAGTGTTAGCATCATTCCTTCCAAAGAAATCCCAGGGCTGATCTCCTTCAGAATGGACTGGTTGGATCTCCTTCCAGTCCAAGGAACTCTCAAGAGTCTTCTCCAACACCACAGTTCAAAAGCATCAATTCTTCGGCGCTCAGCCTTCTTCACAGTCCAGCTCTCACATCCATACATGACCACAGGAAAGACCATAGCCTTGACTAGACGAACCTTTGTTGGCAAAGTGATGTCTCTGCTTTTGAATATGCTATCGAGTTTGGTCATAACTTTCCTTCCAAGGAGTAAGCGTCTTTTAATTTCATGGCTGCAGTCACCATCTGCAGTGATTTTGGAGCCCAGAAAAATAAAGTCTGACACTGTTTCCACTGTTTCTCCATCTATTTCCCATGTAGTGATGGGACCAGATGCCATGATCTTCATTTTCTGAATGTTGAGCTTTAAGCCAACCTTAGCCAACCTTTTCACTCTCCACTTTCACTTTCATCAAGAGGCTTTTTAGTTCCTCTTCACTTTCTGCCATAAGGGTGGTGTCATCCGCATATCATTGTCTAACATAAATCATACCAATTTTTTTTTAGGTCAATCTCCCTGCTAAGTCACTTCAGTTGTGTCTGACTCTGTGCGACCCCAGAGATGGCAGCCCACCAGGCTCCCTTGTCCCTGGGATTCTCCAGGCAAGAACACTGGAGTGGCCTGCCATTTCCTTCTCCATTGCATGAAAGTGAAAAGTGAAAGTGAAGTCACTCAGTCGTGTCCAATCCTCAGCGACCCCATGGACGGCAACCTTCTAGGCTCCTCCATCCATGGGATTTTCCAGGCAAGAGTACTGGAGTGGGGTCCCATTGCCTTCTCCATCAGTCTCCCTAGGCAATAGAAATAAAAGCAAAAATAAATAAAAGAGACCTAACCAAACTTACCAGCTTTGCACAGCAAAGAAAATCATAAACACAACCAAAAGACAGTCTGCTGCTGTTGTTGCTGGTAAGTCGCTTCAGTTGTGTCCGACTCTGTGTGACCCCATAGACAGAAGCTCAACTGTCAAATACTTGCAAATGATGAAATCAACAAGGACTTAATTTCCGAAATATACAAACAGCTCATACAACTCAATACTGAAAAAATAAACAGCCCGATCAAAAAATGGACAGAAAACCTAAATAGACATTTTTCCAAAGAAGACATACAGACAGCCAAGAGGCACATGAAAAGATGTTCAAAATTGCTAATTAGAGAAATGAAAATCAAAATGACAATGAGATATCACCTCACATTAGTCAGGATGGCCATCATCAAAAAAATCTACAAATAATAAACCCTGAAAGAGTGAGAAAGAAGGGAACCCTCCTACACTATTGGTGGGAGTGTAAATATGGAAAACAATATAGAGTTTCCTTAAGAAAGTAAAAATAGATCTACCATATAATCCTGCATTCCCACTCCAGGAAAAACATAGTCCAAAAGGATACATAGGCCCCAATGTACATTGCAGCACTGTTTACAGTAGCCAAGACACAGAAGCCACCTAAATGTCCATCAACAGAAGAATGGATAAAGAAGATGGGGTACATATACACAATGGAATATTACTCACCACGAAACAGAAAGAAATAATGTCATTTACAGCATCATGGATGGATCTAGGTATTGTCTTACTGAGTGAAGTAAGTCAGACAAAGGAGAAATATCATATGACATCTCTTGTATGTGGAATCCAGAAAGAATGATACAAATGAACTTACTTTCAGAACAGTAACAGACTCACAGACATAGGTATCAAATTATGGTTACCAAAGAGGAAAGGGTAGGGGAGGGATAAATTTGAAATTTGGGATTAGCAGATACAAACTACTATGTATAAAATAGATAGATAACAAGGTCCTTCATATAGATCAGGGGATTATATTTAATATCTTGTAATGGCCTATAATGAAAAAGAATCTGAAAAAGAATACATACTTATATATACATATATATAATATACATGAGAAATTAACACATATTGTAACCAGTTATACTTCAATTTTAAAAATGTGGTTTCTACCAGTTATTAAAGTTTGAAAAATGCAAAGTTTGTACAATAGTTAGTATATGATAGTTAATATTCATTCAGTTCAGTTCAGTTCAGTTGCTCAGTCGTGTGCGACTCTTTGCGACCCCATGGAATGCAGCAGGCCCAGCCTCCCTGTCCATCACTAACTCCCAGAGCTTATTCAAACTCATGTCCATTGAGTCAGTGATGCCATCCAACCATCTCATTCCCTGTTTTCCCCTTCTCTTCCCGCCTTCAATCTTTCCCCAAATCATGGTCTTTTCCAATGACTCAGTTCTTGGCATCAGGTGGCCAAAGTATTGGAGTTTCAGTTTCAACATCAGTCCTTCCAATGAAGACTCAGGACTGATCTCCTTTAGAATGGACTGGTTGGATCTCCTTGCAGTCCAAGGGACTCTCAAGAGTCTTCTCCAACACCATAGTTCAAAAGCATCAATTCTTCGGCACTCAGCTTTCTTTATAGTCCAACTCTCACATCCATACATGACTACTAGAAACCATAGGTTTGACTAGACGGACCTTTGTTGACAAAGTAATGTCTCTGCTTTTTAATATGCTATCTAGATTGGTCATAACTTTCCTTCCAAGGAATAAGTGCTTTTTAATTTTATGGCTGCAGTCACCATCTGCAGTGATTTTAGAGCCCAAGAAAATAAAGTCAGCTGCTGTTTCCACTGTTTCCCCATCTATTTGCCATGAAGTGATGGGACAAGATGCCATGATCTTAGTTTTCTGAATGTTGAGCTTTAAACCAACTTTTTTCACTCTCCTCTTTCACTTTCATCAAGAGGCTCTTTAATTCTTCTTCGCTTTCTGCCATAAGTGTGATGTCATCTGCATATCTGAGGTTATTGATATTTCTCCAGGCAATCTTGATTCCCGCTTGTGCTTCTTCCAGCCCAGCATTTCTCATGATGTCCTCTACATATAAGTTAAATAAGCAGGGTGACAGTATACAGCCTTGACCTACTCCTTTTCCTATTTGGAACCATTGTGTTGTTCCATGTCCACTTCTAACTGTTGCTTCCTGACTTGCACACAAATTTCTCCAGAGGCAGGTGAGGTGGTCTTGTATTCTCATCTCTTTCAGAATTTTCTAGTTTGTTATGATCCACACTGTCAAAGGCTTTGGCAGTCAGAGAAGGCAATGGCACCCCACTCCAGTACTCTTGCCTGGAAAATACCATGGACAGAGGAGCCTGGTAGGTTGCAGTCCATGGGGTCGCTAAGAGTCGGACACGACTGAGCGACTTCACTTTCACTTTTCACTTTCATGCATTGGAGAAGGACATGGCAACCCACTCCAGTGGTCTTGCCTGGAGAATCCCAGGGACGGCGGAGCCTGGTGGGCTGCCATCTATGGGGTCACACAGAGTTGGACACGACTGAAATGACAGCATAGCATAGCATAAAGCAGAAGTAAATGTTTGTCTTGAATTCTCTTGCTTCTTTGATGATCCAACAGATGTTGGCAATTTGATCTCTGGTTCCTCTATCTTTTCTAAAACCAGCTTGAACATCTGGAAGTTCACGGTTCATGTATTGTTGAAGCCTGCAATGGAGAATTTTGAGCATTACTTTACTAGAGTGTGTGATGAGTGCAATTGTGTGGTAGTTTGAGCATTCTTTGGCATTGCCTTTCTTTGGGATTGGAACAAAAACTGACCTTTTCCAGTCCTCAGGCCACTGCTGAGTTTTCCAAATTTGCTGGCATATTGAGTGCAGCACTTTCACAGCATCATCTTTTAGGATTTGAAATAGCTCAACTGGAATTCTATCACCTCCACTAGCTTTGTTTGTAGTGATGCTTCCTAAGGCCCACTTGACTTCACACTCCAGGATCACACCATCATGATCATCTGGGTCATGAAGATCTTTGTTGTACAGTTCCTCTGTGTATTCTTGCTACCTCTTCTGAATATCTCTGCTTCTGTTAGGTCCATATCATTGCTGTCCTTTATTGAGCCCATCTTTGTATGAAGTGTTCCCTTGGTATCTCTAATTTTCTTAGAGAGATCTCTAGTATTTCCTATTCTATTGTTTTCCTCCATTTCTTTGTACTGATCACTGAGGAAGGCTTTCTTATCTCTCCTTGCTATCCTTTAGAACTCTGCATTCAAATGGGTATATCATTCCTTTTCTCCTTTGATTTCACTTCTCTTTTCACAGCTATTTGTAAGGCCTCCTCATACAGCCATTTTGCTTTTTTGCATTTCTTTTTCTTGGAGATGATCTTGATCCCTGTCTACTGGACAATGTCATGAACCTCCATCCATAGTTCATCAGGCACTCTGTTAGATCTAGTCCCTTAAATCTATTTCTCACTTCCACTGTATAATTGTAAGGGATTTGATTTAGGTCATACCTGAATGGTCTAGTGGTTTTCCCTATTTTCTTTAAGTCTGAATTTGGCAATAAGGAGTTCATGATCTGAGCCACAGTCAGCTCCTGGTCTTGTTTTTGCTGACTGTATAGAGCTTCTCCATCTTTGGCTGCAAAGAATATAATCAGTCTGATTTTGGTGTTGACCATCTGGTGATGTCCATGTGTAGAGTCTTCTCTTATGTTGTTGGAAGAGGGTTTTTGCTATGACCAGTGCGTTCTCTTGGCAAAACTCTATTAGCCTTTGCCCTGCTTCATTTTGTAGTCTAAGGCCAAATTTGCCTGTTACTCCAGGTGTTTCTTGACTTCCTACTTTTGTATTCTAGTCCCCTATAATGAAAAGGACATCTTTTTTGGGGGGTGTGTTAGGTCGTAAAAGGTAACAAATCTAAAAGTGTTAGATGTGTATTTCTTGATCCAAGAAAACTTCCTTTATATATACATTTATGTTATGATAAAATCATTAGATAAATACTGTATGTCTACCTGTGCTTAGTTGGAACAAATAGCACTGCACATATCTATATGAAAGTTTTAGAAATTTGCTCTATATGGTTTCACCTTGTTTTAATTTTTAGGAGTGAACTACTAATGTTATAAACTTGGAAAGGTTTCTAGGATAATGGTAAATGTTACAACTGTATGATTAGAAAAGAAGGAAATCTATCATGTACCAGATACTGCACTACACATTGTCATATACATTAGTTCATTAAGCTTAGATTGTTTAAGTTGCCAAGCTATTACCTACTCCATAAGTGATGGGATCATAATTTTGAATCCAAATCCAGTTGACTTTCCTTATATTTGGAACGGTAAGACAATTTATATTCTTACTACAAGGACCCCTGTGAATTCAGTATCCATAGCGATTCTACTATTTCATAACAAAACTTAAATACTTGCCTTTTAATGTTGAGGATACAGAAGTTTATGAAATTTCTATAACCCTGCTCCCCCATTTCCCACTGTTCCAAATTCTCTACCCAACACAAGCAGGGTTCTCAAAGCCTGGGACAGGATCTAAATCTATGCTCATTATCCATTTCATGCAGACCAATTGAAGCATAAACTGTAGAACAAGGACAGTGAATAAGCTCAGTATAAAGGGAATTTCTAAAAAAAAAAAAAGCCCCAAATCTTCAACAGTGTTTAGCTACTTGAGGTATTACAATCTCCCTGCAGAAAAAGCAGCTGAGTGATCAGCTCTTATAAAAACCATAGATGGGATTCCTTTGTTGGTAGAAGATTGGTTTAAGGGCACCTAAGACTTTTGCTAACTCACTGAATCAGGGAAAGAGACTAAGCACTGAGAGGGATAATAAAAGGACAACACTTTCCAGTCTTGCGCTTCCTCACCCACCATTGTCTTCACCAGTCATCCTCTTGCTAGCCAAAGCACTGCACTTAAAACTAGGGAGTTCTGCACATCACAGGTCACTTCTGATCCTTCCTTATATCACAAACAAAATCTGAGGTCAACAAACTTTAGTCACAGCAATTATGATGCTTCAGGCATTGAGATAAATTCTGAGTGAAGTTGTTAAAAACAATCAGCCTTCCAGGGTTCATAATTTGATGAGTCAGACAGACATAAATAATCAATGGAAAAGTGGAAAGGTACCAAAAATTAATTCTCATACTATCTCTATAAAACTTTCAAACTCTAGGTGGGTCAGTAGTGTTAGGCCTCAGTTCTTTTGTCTGTGAAATTGACATGGTGATGATGACTTCCTTTGCAGAATTATTGTGTTGTATAAATACATTCAACTTATTCAATAAAAAAACTCATTTTCTGTTGTCTATATCAAGAGGAAAAAAATTAGTCTTGGGTGAAAAATGAAAGAGAAAGAAATCTATTAAATAAAGTTTTATAACCATTCAAGTTTCTTGAATAATTTTGTATTATCCAATTCAAAGTTCTTATCAATTATTTTAGAAGTGTAAGTATTTTCATCAACACTTTGTTTGCATAGAACCAGAAAAGTCAAAAGACTTAATAAAGGCCATTCAGCTAACACCTGTCCAAACTAGGCTTGCTTGGATTCTGACCTCTGCCCCAGTATTCATATGTCTAGTTTCCTGTCTTAGAGTACTAGGATTGGCTTGTTTTGCGAGATTCTAAGTGGAAAAATGAGTATGGACTCAAATGTTTACATGGGTAGTTTTGTGTCCTCTTAGCTTCTTTTTAAAATAGGTTTTCATTCATATGACCTATTGACAGATGAATGAAGTGTGATACATCTAGAAAATAGTTATTAAGTACTTCTATATTTAAGTGCATCTCTGTAGAATTTTGTTAGTGAAAGTGCAATCATCTATCTCCTAGCAAAATCAGAGAAAAAGATTAATTTAATTCTATATTATATATAAGATTCTCTTTGAGGTTATCTAGATTTATTCCCATCAATATAAATGTATTCATATCAATTACTATGTATTTATAAATTATATTACTTGTAAGTATGTAAGTTCAGATGGAAAATTTTCTAACTATGCCAAAAAACAAAACTTTTCTTAGTCTTTGCAGGTTGAAGTCAATGAAAGAGTAATTTGAAATCTAAATCATGACATCTCTAGACAATGTAATATAATGCGTAGGTATAGATATAATATGTCCTACCTTCCTCCCTTATTTTGATTGGTTTGTTCTGAATGAGGTTGCCAGTTCTTGAGTCTAAGTGGAAAATTTCTTATTCTGGTTCCATCTTCCTTGAGCAGCTGTAAACATTCTCCCTGTTACAGAAAAATACACATAAGATGACATTAATATCAGTGATGCACTCCCAATAAACAAATTCCCTAAAGGTCAGCTGAAACTCAATCCTTCTTTTCTCATTTTCAAGAAAGTGTATCTGCATAAAAGTTATATTTTCAAAGTAACAACTCTCGCTCCAACAGCTCTATCATTTTCAAGCATTAGTGTATCAGGTATTCTCAATAATTCATTTCATAAGTGATTAGCTATATCAAAGCATCAAGACAGCACTAGCTGGGATCACTCCTATCTCAGAAAGAGATAAAGTGGATCTGCCTGAGGGACAATGAATTGTCCACTGAGGTGAAAACTTCACCTTCTAATGGTCAACTCTATCAGGAACACCTGTATTATCTGGCAATGCCAGATAATGGAAACATGGAAAGACACTTGCCAAACTGTTATTTCTTTGTGTGCATTTAAAATATTTTAGGTTTAGATCAAGGTTCAGAACTTCTTAAGCATATATTTATATTAATTAATCTGAATAATGTATGTGGGAGTATAAGAACAAATATAATCATTTTATTTTCCTTTTGATTCATGGAATCTTGAATTCCTGGGAATGTTTTAGATTATACTACAGCATACTTGTGTTTAGTTAGTGGGACAATCTTTTCATCATGTAGGCAGAGTAGGGGTTCCAACTTAGCCACCTTCCAGCAGGGTAACCCTGGTAGGTCGGTTTTCCTCTCAGTGTCTGTTTTCTTATCAGAAAAATGAGAGAGTGTTTTGAGGACTGAATATGTGTATGAAATGCTTCCCAAATTCCTGGCACACAGTATGCACTTAATAATAACAACAACAATAATGATTATTATAAAATTCTATTAACTCATACCAGGATATAATCACAAAGTCAATCAAACAATGATTTTAGTTTTTGCCCTATTTTGTTCCCCACAAATGGTAAGAAGTTCAAAGTGCAGGGTAGAGCAAGAGTCTATGCCTCACACTTGACTAAAGTGATTGTCATGTGAACTCCAAAAGAAATTCCAACAGATATTCATCCAAAAGCACACTAGCCTTTGTGGGTCACACATGAGCAAGTCACAGACTTACAAAATACCCCTTTCCTATAATACTACTGCTGGATGAAGCACTAGCTGGAATCAATATCACTGGGAGAAGTGTCAATAACCTCAGATATGCAGATAACACCACCTTTTTATAGCAGAAAGCGAAGGAGAACTGAAGAGCCTCTTGATGAAGGTGAAAGAGGAGAGTGAAAAAGTTGGCTTAAAACTCAACATTCAGAAAACTAAGAACACGGCATCCAGTCCCATCACTTCATGGCAAATAGATGGGGAAATAATGGAAACATTGAAGACTATTTTGTTGGGCTCCAAAATCACTGCAGATGGTGAGTGCAGCCATGAAATTAAAAGACACTTGCTCCTTGGAAGAAACGCTAAGACCAATCTAGACAGCACATTAAAAAGCAGAGATATTACTTGGCCAACAAAAGTCTGTCTAGTCAAAGCTGTAGTTTTTCCAGTAGTCATGTATGAATATGAGAGTTGGACTACAAAGAAAGCTGAGCACCAAAGAATTGATGCTTTTGAACTGTGGTGTTGGAGAAAACTCTTGAGAGTCCCTTAGACTGCAAGGAGATCCAACTAGTTCATCCTAAAGGAAATCAATCCTGAATATTCATTGGAAGGACTGATTTTGAAGCTGAAAATCCAATACTTAGCCACCTGATGTGAAGAACTAACTCACTGGAAAAGACCCTGATTCTAGGAAAGGTTGAAGGTGGGAGGAGAAGGGGATGACTAGGATGAGATGGTTGGTTAGCATCACTGACATGATGGACATGAGTCTGAGTAAGCTCCGGGAGTTGGTGATGGACAGAGAAGCCTGGCATGCTGCAGTCCATGAGGTCACAAAGAGTTGGACACAACTGAACTGAACTGATAATACTACTTGCAATATTGATTGGTTTTACTAGCTTAACCTTTTTGAGTCTGTTTCTGTTTCATAAATGCTGTTAGTGTTTGGTGTACTAGATGTTAAATGGATAGTACAGTATATTGATTCTGAATCTAATTTTGGTTTCCAGGGTATTGAAGATAACTGAATCTGGCATTTAGAACCTTCCAATATTGAATGAGAATCCTTGAAAATATTTTTGCCTGAAAAAAGACATTATAAGCACATTTAAAGAGTCCCTAGTAAAAATTAAGTCCATGCAATTTTTTTTTGTTATTGAAGATATCATTAGGCAGCATTCATGAACTAAATTTATTCTGATAATCATTATAATGATGAAAAAATTCCTTGCTCCAATAATTGATTTATGCTTCATTTAAATGTACAGAGTAGTTCCAATATAATTTCTTATTAACTCTAATGATGAATTTTAAAGTAGCATGACTCTGAAATAAAGATGAAAATTCTCCATACAACTTATTGCATTTAAATGGATTTAATATTTAATATTTAAAAAATCATTTGATGTAAATAGCCATCATGAATCACTGTAGATATACTAAGATGTAATTAAATGCTTTTTTTCTTTTAAAATGAATCTACTTGATTCATAATAAATTCTTTTTGTACTCTTTCTTCTTTTAAGCTGTTATTAGTTTTGAAATTATTTTAAATTGTGAGATATCATCAACTCTGAAATTCAGCAAATTTCTAAAAAAATTTTCTTTTAAGCAAATTCAAAGTAACAATTATCACTTAGTATTTGCCTTTATCTTACAATTATTTAAGCCATTTTGATAAAAACTCAGATTTCTAAGATGGAAAAAACAAAACTTGGGGAGGGACCAGATCCTATAACTTATAAAACTTTCACTAGATAAGACTGTGCACACAAAGAAACTACTCTCTGACTTTGTTTGATACCTGGAATTTGTTGGTATGACAATGTGTCATAACCTGGGAGGAGAGACAGGGTTAACGCAGTTCCTGCGAGAAGACCCAGAAATCAGGCACCTACGAGTTCAGTAGTGAGAGCAGCTGCCAGGGGATCTGGAGTTTCTGGGTCTGTCCTGTGGCACTGGACAATGCGAGGTCATGTTCAGTCACTTTCTGTGTGAGCCCCACCAGAAGACGGGCAGTGTGGACCACGAGAAAGTTCTCTTTGGTCCTTAAGAATGTAACCAAGAATGAGACCCCCTCTCTCTCTCTCACATACACACACAAAATCAACTAATAAAAGAACTTAGAATCCTGGAACAATCCCTAATCCATACCTCATAAAGAAAAAAATGTCTTTTGAGTATATTATAAGATTTCAAGAAAGCAGCGTGTTGGCTTGAATTCAAGAAGTCCTGAAGCATTCAGGGTTTGGCTCTGTATACTTGGTGCATAGCAAGGAAAGAGTCTTGAAAAAGAAGCCAAAAGACCTAGTTTAGTTTGTTACTCACTTACCAACAAAGGTTCGCCTAGTCAAGGCTATGGTCTTTCCTGTGGTCATGTATGGATGTGAGAGCTGGACTGTGAAGAAGGCTGAGCGCCGAAGAATTGATGCTTTTGAACTGTGGTGTTGGAGAAGACTCTTGAGAGTCCCTTGGACTGCAAGAAGATCCAACCAGTCCATTCTGAAGGAGATCAATCCTGGAATTTCTTTAGAAGGAATGATGCTAAAGCTGAAACTCCAGTATTTTGGCCACCTCATGCGAAGAGTTGACTCATTGGAGAAGACTCTGATGCTGGGAGGGATTGAGGGCAGGAGGAGAAGGGGACGACAGAGGATGAGATGGCTGGATGGCATCACTGACTCGATGGATGCGAGTCTGAGTGACCTCTGGGAGCTGGTGATGGACAGGGAGGCCTGGCGTGCTGCGGTTCATGGGGTCGCAAAGAGTCGGACACAACTGAGCGACTGATCTGATCTGATCTGACAGGAAGTAACTTTTTAAGACCTCATCTGCTTTCTTATCTGTTACATCAGGACAGTGCCAATTTTCTGACAGATTCTTGGGGTTCATAGAATGGTCATATAAGTTAATGCTGGTTAAAGTTAGGATGACTATATCATTTTGTCATCTACACCAGGACACTTTTGAGGCTGAAGGAGGGAGGTACTGATAATAATACTCAGACAATATGCACGAACCAGGACTCTCTTGGGCAAAGAAGTACCTCTGTTCATTCTACATGAACTTTTAGAACTAGAAACCATTTGTTCACCTGTAAGAGGTATTCACGGTAGTGGTGATAGTATCTGAAGCCTAGCTTCCAAACCTAATTTGACAAGGTACAATGAGCTTTTCTGTGACATCATGAATTCTCTGAAGTTTGCAGTGGTTTACAGTGAAGTACATGTTTTGACATGTAATTGGTATTTCTGGAAAAGAATTTCCTAACTAGAATTTTTTAAAAATTGAACTAGCTTTATTTCAAAGCCTTTTTGAATATTTTTAGATTAATCTATACTGTTTTAAAGCAATAATCAAAATTCCGTTCTCAATTTTCCCCTTCTTAAAGGAAACAGCCTTTCAAATAATGTAATCTGAAATGATAGATCAGGAGATCTTTGAATTTTCCCCGTTTATAGAGCTCATTAAAAAGTTGTAGCTATTCTTCAAGGTTATTATCATTGTTACTATTAATTTTGGCTAAGAAAATGAGTTTATTGAGTTGAATGATCTTGATATTTACTTAGAGAAAATAATTTTTTCATTACCAAATTATTTTTCCTCTATCTATTGTACTTGGAGAAGAGAGAATAAGGAGGATAAAAATACTGTATTTTATCAATTGCTTGATATAATTCTACAGATCAAAAGCATTCTTGATTAAGTTTGTATTGTTTAATCAATATTGTGCAGTATGAAAAAAATTCAGGTCCACTACAGTAAAGTTGTTTTTTTTCCCCCAACAAAGCTATTATAAAAGAAATTTGTTTTTATAACATTTTGGTATTAAGCTAGTTTCTGGAATAAGTGCTATCAGTTATTATAGTTATTATGCTATGCTATGCTATGCTAAGTCACTTCAGTTGTGTCCGACTCTGTGTGACCCCATAGACGGCAGCCCACCAGGCTCCCCCGTCCCTGAGATTCTCCAGGCAAGAACACTGGAGTGGGTTGCCATTTCCTTCTCCAATGCATGAAAGTGAAAAGAGAAAGTGAAGTCGCTCAGTCATGTCTGACTCTTAGCGACCCCATGGACTGCAGCCTACCAGGCTCCTCCGTCCATGGGATTTTCCAGGCAAGAGCACTGGAGTGGGGTGCCATTGGGCTAACTGGATATAAGACCTTTATTCCTAGGAATCCAGAGGTGGCTTAAATTTAAGACTACCTCATTGGACATAAGAATTATACTTGTTTCTTATCACCTACAGTAGGATGGTAGCAACAAAAATAATTGCCTTAGCATATACTGAACAAGACTAATAAGAACAAAGTATATTACCAAACAGAAGCAATGACATACATTTTCTTGATCCAACTGTATAAATTTAACAACAGTTTTGGAATAAAAGACTTCTTTTTACTAAAAAAATTAAAAACCACTTGAAATATTATACAATGAGAACACTAAGTTTAAAATTGAAGAAACTGTCAATTCCTAAGACTCAATTTTTCTTTCGAAGCATGTATAAAAATTTATCTTAAGTCATACCTAAAAACAAGACTAGAGGTTGTCACCTGAATCATGCTAGTCAATTTAGAAAAAGGCAACGTTTCATTAACACTTGAAATTGGATTGGAAATTCCACACTTCTTTAAAAAGGAGCTGGTTACAGTGAAGGGGGCAGTGGAGGATGAGACCCTTAGACAGCATCACTGACTCATTGGGCATTAATTTGAGCAAACTGTGGGAGAGAGTGAAGGACAGGTGAGCCTGGCATGCTGCAGTGCATGGGGTCACAAAGAGCTGGACACAACTTAGCACCTGGAAAACAACAACAGCAATATAGTGAACCCTACGCTTATGAATTTCACCACATTGTAAACAGGAATGCTGGGTATCTACAAAATGATGTATACTTTTTGAAACTTGTTTTCCAAAATAAGACACATACTGTATAACTGAAGGACCTATCATCTCACATTGTTTGTGAAAGAAGAAGGAATCATGTGCATATTAAAATGTGTTTAAATGAAAAAGGATATAGGGTACAGCTTTGTGACTTTAGTAACTCAAGATTTTGTTCACATCAAAGATTTCATCATGCCATCAATTCATACAATTAATTTACATAATCTTAGAGTTTTTCACATAATTACAAATTTTGATGCACAAACACAATGTACTTATATTTCGTTCACAGATTGTACTTTTTATATGTTCTGCTCTTAATTTTAAAAGCAAGGAGGTTTAGCATCCCATCGTCTGAATACTAGTAACACTAAAATTATATTAAGTTTGCTTTTTATATGTAACCCTTTATTTAAATAAAATCTGGAAATTGAGAGGAAAAAATGTAAATCATTGAACAGCTGCAAATACAAAATCACAGTCTTATCCACATCCCATTACATAACAGCTGGCATTAACTGAGTATTGATTGATTGCTGGGTACTGTGCTCAGGGGTTTCTTAGTGATGATCAGTTGAGTCTCAGCCAACCCTACAGGGGTGATCCAACTATCATTCTCTTTTACCAAATGAAGAAACTAAGACTCATTTGCTCAAAACTCTACGTGTATTAAATGTTTGAGCTTGTATTGGAACCAAAGCTGGCTGAGCATTTGGCCACAGCAGAAGCCTTCTAACAGAAATTCAGTCAGGGCCAGTAATTGGTCAGTTAAGAGAAGAATCATAAACAAACAAACAAAAATATACACGTGTGCTTGTGCTCAATTGCTCAGTTGTGTCCAACTCTTGCAACCCCATAGACTGTAGCCTGCCAGGCT
Organism: Tragelaphus eurycerus; assembly: GCA_935064755.1. Taxonomy (NCBI): domain Eukaryota; kingdom Metazoa; phylum Chordata; class Mammalia; order Artiodactyla; family Bovidae; genus Tragelaphus; species Tragelaphus eurycerus. Next base: position 974,172 of record CAKXYN010000171.1, on the reverse strand, counting down.
CCTGTCTCCATGGGATTCTCCAGGCAAGAATAGTGGAATGGGTTGCCATTTACTTCTCCAGGGGATCTTCCTAATCCAGGAATCGAACCTGGGTCTCCTGAATTGCAGACACACTCTTTACCAACTGAGCTACAAGGGATATACATAAGATATAATTTAAAGTACATAAACATACAGTCATTTACCTTTTGCTCATTTCATTTTTTGATGTAGAGCGAAAGTGTTTTCTTTAAGGGTAGATCTACCAGGTAAAATTCTTTAGAATTTTCTTGCATAAATCATACCCATAGTTTCACAACCTTGAATTTCAATATCTTTAAGGGGGGCTAAAACATTTGTAAAGCAATATACATGAATTTCTACTCTAGGTTCTTACAAATTTTGTTTCTAATGTTTTATACTTGTCTCATACACACCCAAATGCACAGCAGTTACTTTTTGTAAAATAACAATTTGTCTTTATCAAGTTTAACACATTCATCATTTTGATTTTCTTGAGAACTCTCTTTATACTTATTTCATGTATTTAATTACTATACTATACTATAGAAATTACTATAACTGGTGGCATAAACAGAATTAGAAATAAAAATAATATAATGGGGATTATTACAACTCTACTGACACTCCATATCCCGGGGCCATCCATTTTTAAGTATTTTTAAAAGAATGAAGGCTCTCCAATCTCTTCCTGGCTGTGGATAGGCGGCAAAACCTTGGCCTTTGTGTAGTATTCTTAGAATATCTCTGTATGAAAGAAGTTGTATAAATGCAAAGTAGGGAAAAATCAATCTCAAGATTAGAAGCTGCCTTAGTAAGGTAATACATACTGAAGCGTTGTGATTATGAATAAATGTGCTCATTAAAATTTATATACATATAAACATATATTCACATGTTATATGTATAGCTCTTATGCTTACATTTTAAATATTTGGGGAAAATTTTATGTGCTTTTAAACTTTCCTAAAATCTTCTATTCAAGCATAAAAAACATGTTGCAATAGTAATAAGTAAGGGCTAAAATATATAAGCAAATAAATTACATTTCTTCATTCTAACCATGATATTCTTGAACATAAAAATGTTTAGCAGCCTGTTACAGGGTAATCTTTTATGCCATTTATTACATTAAAGTGACATGATAGTTAAGACATATTTCAACTAAGGTATATATTTTTGATTTGATAAAGTAATTTGAAAGATGTCAACTCAAAAACACATAATACTGATTATTTTAGTAAAATAAAACAGAGGCACTTTTATTCTAATAAGAAAATGCCAGTCTGAAGTCACACCTTCCTGTGCACCTAATGGTATTCTCATTTTATCATATTTTAAAAATCCACACCTCATATTTTCTGTTACCTTATATGGATGGTGCTAATGACACACATAGTAAATCTTCTATTAGCCTTGTAGTTGGATAGGATTTGTTTAATTTCAGCTGTCAAATAATGTGAAGAAAAAAAAAAAAAACACCACTCTGGTAACCCTATGTTAGAACTATAAAAGTAAATGTTTCACAAACAGCAACAATTTATTGATCACATTCTTTGCCAGCATAAAATTAAAAGTACAGAATATGCCCATTTGGGAAGTCTGATGACTTACTTGTTTGAGTGGATTAAAAGAAACTTTGAAAATTTTCCTTTTAATGCAGATAAAAGGAACTAAAAAGAAAGCATGAGAATGGGGTGACTCTTCCTTCGTATATGCAAAATAGTGTGTGTTTTATACAAAAGGAATCATTTCCTCTGATATTTCACAAAATATATGCTAGGTGACTTAACTAACAGAAAAAATAACCTCTAAATTTAATTGTTAAAACAATGAAGATGTGAATAAGTGAAATACTCTCTATTGTCACTCCTCTTTAACCTTATATCCTTGATTTTCTAGTATAAATGAGCTGCTGTGTATCTTCTTTGGTACCTCTCCCTTTGTATTTATTAACATCCACAGACATATGTGTTGTTTTAGATCGAGCTCTCTGATGACAGGGTGTTCAGTGCAAAAGTTCACTGGGGTGAGCTCTTGAGAGACACACCTCTAACTACACTCTTAAGGAAGTGAGGAAGGCAGCAGAGGGTGGGGGCAAGTTGACTAAAATAAAGTTGCAATTGAGGTCTCATCAAACGCATCAGAAAATCCTCAAACTCCAATGAATCTTTTAGCATTGTCCCAAATTAAGAAAAGGGACTGGAATTTTATATTCTCAAATTATCAAATCATTAGCCAACACCTAGGAAGAGGTGCAACCTTGGGTGAGTTTTCAGAGATGGATGAAACTTGGATCATCATCATTCAATAATCCTAGTAACTGGGAGATGGCTTGCATATCTGGGTAGAACACGTCACAATATTCTCTATCGCCGTTTGTGCAATTGAGATTTATACTCACCGAATACAAAATATAATCAATGCCTTTCAGTTATTTTCACTTATGCTTAACTTTGCAATGTGCAAATCCTTCTAAGTGATGTCTATCTCATTCATTTTAATGGATACATAGTATTCATTGTACGATTCAAAATTTTATTTTTATTTTTTGTTTGTTGTTTTAGCAAATAATGCTGCAATATATTTTTTGTATGTTTTTCTGAATTGATATTTTGTTAAATAAATTAGCCCAACTGCTGAGTCAAAAGTTAGGTATGGTTGTTTAAATAAACCTGGTAGATTATTTTATTAAATGACTACATTAATACACACTACCATCAAAAGCATATAAAAGTACTTGTTTGATACTGAAGGTCTTCAATGAAATTTTTTTCAATTGTGACTAAAAAATATTATCTCATTGTGCTTTAAAATGCATTTTCTTGACATTAATAAGGTTATGCTTTCTTAAAGTGTGTTGTCTATTTTTTCCTCTCCTTTAACCTGCCTAGTCCTTTTTTTGTGGTTGGTTTTATTTATCTTATTCTTACTAATATACTCTATATGTTTTACTATTTTCTCCTGGTGAATTGCTTAAATGAATTTGCTTTTGGTATCTTTATTAGTCAGTTTCCCAGAGAAACATAATCATTATAGATTGATTAATTGTAGGAATAGATTGATGTGGTTATGGAGGCTGAGAAGTCCCATAGTCTGCCATGTACAAGCTGGAGAATCAGGAAAATTGGCTCTGGAATTCTGAGTCCAAAGAGAACCAGGGGCTGGTGTCTCTAAGTCCTGTAAGTCCAGGATTTATGGCAGAAAGTGAAGAAGAACTAAAAAGCCTCTTGATGAAAGTGAAAGTGGAGAGTGAAAAAGTTGGCTTAAAGTTCAACATTCAGAAAACGAAGATCATGGCATCCAGTCCCATCACTTTATGGGAAATAGATGGGGAAACTGTGGAAACAGTGGCAGACTTTATTTTTCTGGGCTCCAAAATCACTACAGATGGTGACTGCAGCCATGAAATTAAAAGATGCTTGCTCCTTGGAAGGAAGCTTATGACCAACCTAGACAGCATATTCAAAAGCAGAGACATTACTTTGCCAACAAAGGTTCATCTAGTCTAGGCTATGGTCTTTCCTGTGGTCATGTATGGATGTGAGAGCTGGACTGTGAAGAAGGCTGAGCGCCGAAGAATTGATGCTTTTGAACTGTGGTGTTGGAGAAGACTCCTGAGAGTCCCTTGGACTGCAAGGAGATCCAAGCAGTCCATTCTGAAGGAGATCAGCCCTGGGATTTCTTTGGAAGGAATGATGCTAAAGCTGAAACTCCAGTATTTTGGCCACCTCATGTGAAGAGTTGACTCATTGGAGAAGACTCTGATGCTGGGAGGGTTGAGGGCAAGAGGAGAAGGGACGACAGAGGATGAGATGGCTGGATGGCATCACTGACTCGATGGATGTGAGTCTGAGTGACCTCCGGGAGCTGGTGATGGACAGGGAGGCCTGGTGTGCTGTGATTCATGGGGTCTTGAAGAGTCGGACACGACTGAGTGGCTGATCTGATCTGATCTGATCTGACTGTTTTGTGACCTCATGGACTATAGCCCACCTGGCTCCTCTGTCCATGAGATTTCCCAAGCAAGAATACTGGACTAAGTTGCCATTTCTTTCTCAGGGGATCTTCCTGACCCAGGGATCAAACCCACATCTCCTGCATTGGCAGGAGGATTCTTTACCACTGAGATACCTGGCAAGTCCTGGTCTGAGAACAAAAGTCTGAAAATCAGAAGTGTCGATGCCCAAAGGCAGAAGAGGCATGTCTTCATTCAAACAAAGAGATCACGTTTGTCCTTCCTTTGTCTTTTTGTTTATTCAGGCCCTCAGTTCAGGGTGGGATTGCATGATGCCTGCCCACATTGCTGAGGGTGCCCCTCTTCACTCTGCCTACCAATTCAAATGTTAATTTCTTCTGGAGACACACACCCAGAAATCATATTTTACAATATTTCACAAGCTTTCTGGGCATCCTTCAGCCCAGTCAAATTGAAGTATACAATTAATGATTACAGCATCTTATAGAAACAAAGGACCTACATTTCATGCCTTTCAGATTTTTTATCTTGATTAAGAAGTCTTCTTACTCCAAGATTCACAAAGATTCTCATCTTTTTCACTATGCTATGCTACTTCAGTCGTGTCCGACTCTGTGTGACCCCACAGACGGCAGCCCACCAGGCTTCCCCGTCCCTGGGATTCTCCAGGCAAGAACACTGGAGTGGGTTGCCATTTCCTTCTCCAATGCATGAAAGTGAAAAGAGAAAGTGAAGTCGCTCAGTCCTGTCCGACTCTTAGCGACCCCATGGACTGCAGCCTACCAGGCTCCTCCGTCCGTGGGATTTTCCAGGCAAGAGTACTGGAGTGGGGTGCCACTGCCTTCTCCATCTTTTTCACTAAAATCATCCAAATTTCATCCTTATATATTTGTGATCCCTAAAGTATATTTAGTAAATGCAAAGCAAATTGCATAACAATAACTATAGTATGATATTTTGGAAGACAAACAATATGTATTAATAGATTTAAAACCAGTTGAAAGGACTGAATGGTTCTATCTTCCCCCAAATTATATATTGAAGCCCTGAACTTCACTGAATTGGTATTAGGAGGCAGAGACTTTGGGAGGTGTTTAGGTCATGAACATTCTGCCCTCAGGAATGAAATTAGCCCTTAGAAAAAAGAGGACCCAGAGAGCTCCCTGGCCCCTTTCACTCTGTGAGAACACAGTGAGAAAGTGGCTGTCTATAAAACAGAAAGTGGGCCATCAGCAGACAATGAAATTCCTGGCACCTTGATCTTGGACTTCCTGGTTTCCAGAGCTGTGAGAATTAAATTTCTATGCCTATAAATCATTCAGTCTATGGTATTTTTGCCATAGCAGTCCAAACAAACTAAGACAAAACTTTAATCTACTTCTGTGTAGCCAGGCACAAAAGTCTCTGTCAAAATATATACCAAAGTGTAGATGACAGCAGCTACCTCTAGGCATCATGTTGCTGGTGCTGCTGCTAAGTCACTTCAGTCGTGTCCGACTCTGTGCGACCCCATAGGCAGCAGCCCACCAGGCTTCCCCGTCCCTGGGATTCTCCAGGCAAGAACACTGGAGTGGGTTGCCATTTCCCTCTCCAATGTATGAAAGTGAAAAGTGAAAGTGAAGTCGCTCAGTCATGTCTGACTCCTAGAGACTCCATGGACTGCAGCCTACCAGGCTCCTCCATCCATGGGATTTTCCAGGCAAGAGTACTGGAGTGGGGTGCCATCGCCTTCTCCGCTAGGCATCATAGTTGGGCCAAAGAAAGAAGAGTTTCATTCTTTACTATCTACATTTTGAAAAAGGGAGAGAAACGGTAATGATAGAATTATAGGTAATTTTTTTTTCCATTTTTGGCTTCTCTGTGATTTCCAAATTTTTCATTTTGGAGATATATTAACAATATTTCATAACCAGAAATAAAAAATTTAAGGCTTGCAGGAGTTCCTCACTGAGTAGTTTTAAAGGTTTCTTTAAAGTGAAGAAGCATTTATTACATCTGTAAACTGTTAAAACCTTGTGTAACTCCCAGAAAATTTTGTTCTGAAGCAGATGTAAGAAGATGCTAACTCCTGCCTCAGCTTTGGTTTGCATGAAAGGTCTTGGCCACAGATATTTTCATTTCTGAGCCAGGCTCTCTCTGTTACGTTTATACTTTTAATACTTATAAAAATTGTCCTGATCATGGCTTGAGGTATGAGTCTAGTTTCATTTTCATTTTTCAAGTTATTTATTGAGATATAATTTATGTACAGTAAAATTTACAGTGCAGTAGATTTGACAGATATATAACACCAAAATAAAAATATAGATTATATTGCTTATCTCAAAACATTCCTTGGTTATTCTCTGTGGTTAATTGCCTCTATTACATTCCTATCTTTTGGCAGCAACTGATCTGATATATGCCCCTCGTTTTGCCTTTTCCAGAAAGGCACACAAATGAAATGACACAGTATGTTGACTTTTGAGCCTGGCTTTTTTCACTTAGCATAATTTTGAGATTGGTCCACATTGTTGTATGTATATCAAAATTTATTCCTTTGAATTCTGATTAGTATTCCATTTTACAGATGTTCCACAAGATTTTTTATCCATTCAACAGTTGAAGGGCACTGAGTTGTTCCCAGTTTTTACCAATTATGAGAAGAGATAAAGAAGAGAAGCGGAAGGCAAAGGAAAAAGGGAAAGGTATACCAAAAAGGGATATACCAAAAAGGTATACCCAAAAAGGGAAAGGTATTGCCAACATCCGCTGGATCATCGAAAAAGCAAGAGAGTTCCAGAAAAACATCTATTTCTGCTTTATTGACTATGCCAAAGCCTTTGACGGTATAGATCACAATAAACTGTGGAAAATTCTGAGAGAGATGGGAATACCAGACCACCTGATCTGCCTCTTGAGAAATCTGTATGCAGGTCAGGAAGCAACAGTTAGAACTGGTCATGGCACAACAGACTGGTTCCAAATAGGAAAAGGAGTACGTCAAGGCTGTATATTGTCACCATGTTTATTTAACTTCTATGCAGAGTACATCATGAGAAATGCTGGACTGGAAGAAACACAAGCTGGAATCAAGATTGCCGGGAGAAATATCAATAACCTCAGATATGCAGATGATACCACCCTTATGACAGAAAGTGAAGAGGAACTAAAAAGCCCCTTGATGAAAGTGAAAGTGGAGAGTGAAAAGGTTGGCTTAAAGCTTAACATTCAGAAAACGAAGATCATGGCATCTGGTCCCATCACTACATGGGAAATAGATGGAGAAACAGTGGAAACAGTGTCAGACTTCATTTTTCTGGGCTCCAAAATCACTGCAGATGGTGACTGCAGCCATGAAATTCAAAGACGCTTACTCCTTGGAAGGAAAGTTATGACCAACCTAGATAGCATATTCAAAAGCAGAGACATCACTTTGCCAACAAAGGTTCGCCTAGTCTAGGCTATGGTCTTTCCTGTGGTCATGTATGGATGTGAGAGCTGGACTGTGAAGAAGGCTGAGCGCCGAAGAATTGATGCTTTTGAACTGTGGTGTTGGAGAAGACTCTTGAGAGTCCCTTGGACTGCAAGAAGATCCAACCAGTCCATTCTGAAGGAGATCAGCCCTGGGATTTCTTTGGAAGGAATGATGCTAAAGCTGAAACTCCAGTATTTTGGCCACCTCATGCGAAGAGTTGACTCATTGGAGAAGACTCTGATGCTGGGAGGGATTGAGGGCAGGAGGAGAAGGGGACGACAGAGGATGAGATGGCTGGATGGCATCACTGACTCGATGAATGTGAGTCTGAGTGACCTCCGAGAGCTGGTGATGGATAGGGAGGCCTGGCATGCTCCAGTTCATGGGGTCGCAAAGAGTTGGACACAACTGAGCGACTGATCTGATCTGATCTGATATCCAACTGAATGCAGATTTCCAAAGACTAGAAAGGAGACATAAGAAAGGCCTACTTAAGTGAACAATACAAAGAAATAGAGGAAAACAACAGAACGGAAAAGACTAAAGATTCCTTCAAGAAAATTAGAGATATCAAGGGAACATTTCATGCAAAGGTGAGCACAATAAAGGGTAAACTGCAATCAACTGTACCCTTTTAAAAGAAGTCTGAACTAGTCAAAGATAATATCAGCAGAAAAAACAAAAATCTAAGATAGTCTTTGTTTACATTTCCTGTTTCAGTCTGTCTGAGCTCTCATTCTTCTCTATATCACTAGTCTCTTTGAATACAGTAGCTGGCTGAGTGAGATTCCTGACTTCATAAAACATGGAAACACTTTTAATTTCATGGCAAAATCCCTCATATTTGGCAGTATATTACTGAGATGACATTTGGGACAAGAAGTCTTCAGAAAAAGGGCAGAGAAAATGATCAGGAATAAATGAAAGAAACATTAGGAATCAACATTGAAAAAAATGATTTGGGGGCAAAATTTAGAATGCTTATAATGTGCAAAATGAAATGTCCTTTTTGGAAGCATTTGTAAGATCTATATTTCATTATGGAATAATCCCGTTAATAGATATCAGAGCACTTTTTCCTGACTGATAATAAATACCATTTTAAATTATTTGTTTTTTAGTGTACTGTATAATTTTAATTTAGAATGAGTTTAGTTTATTTAGACAGTCTCAAAGTAGTGGTGCAAAGTTACCTATCCTCCTCCTCTGACCCACACAAAGTACCTAGCAACCTGGGATTGGTATTCTTTCAAAAAGCAATTGGTAAATAAATTAATATACCTATAGCCACTGACTATAATAAAAAGGGATTTGATTTAGGTTATACCTGAATGGCCTAGTGGTTTTCCCTACTATATTCAATATAAGTCTGAATTTGGCAATAAGGAGTTCATGATCTGAGCCACAGTCAGCTTCCAGTCTTTCTATTTTTTCTTCCTGATGGTATAGTGCTTCTCCATCTTCAGCTGCAAAGAATATAATCAATCTAATTTAGTATTGACTACCTAGTGATGTCCATGTGTAGAGTCATCGCTTGTGTTATTTAAAGAGGGTGTTTGCTATGACCAGTGCGTTCTCTTGGCAAAACTCTGTTAGCCTTTGTCCTGCTTCATCTTGTACTCCAAGGCCAAACTTGCCTGTTATTCCAGGCATCTCTTGACTTTCCACTTTGCATTCCAGTTGCCTGTAATGAAAAGGATATCTTTTCTTGGTGTTAGTTCTAGAAAGTATTATAAGTCTTCATAGAACCATTCAATTTCAGCTTCTTTGGCATTAGTGGTTGGGGCATAGACTTGGATTGCTGTAATATTGAATGGTTTGCCTTGGAAACCAGCTGAGATCATTCTGTTGTTTTTGAGATTACACCCAATACCTGCATTTTTCACTCTTGTTGACTATGAGTGCTACTCCATTTCTTCTAAGACATTCTTATGCACAGTAGTAGATATAATGGTTAACTGAATTAAATTCACCCATTCCCATCCATTTTAGTTCCTGATTCCTAAAATGCCAATGTTCACATTTGTGGAAGCGTCCTGATGAGAGGGACTGGCTGTGGGGAAAACTGGTCTTGCTCCTGTGGGCAGAGCCATGTTCAGTAAATTTTTAATCCAATTTTCTGCTGATGGGTGGGGCTATGTTTCCTCTCTGCAGTTAAATCTGAGGCCAAACTATGGTAGAGGTAATGGCAACTTCCTCTAAAAGGACTTACGTCAGCATACTGTGCCTCCCAGGACTGTTGCAGTCAGTGTCCCTGACCCTGCGGCAGGCCGCTGTTCACCCATGCCTCTGCCAGAGACCCCCGAACACTCACAGACAAGTCTGGTTCAGTCTCTTGTGGTGTCACTTATGATTATACTGTGGAACTGACAAATAGATTCAAGGGATTAGATCTGACAGAGTGCCTGAAGAACTATGGACAGAGGTTTGTAACAATGTACAGGAAGCAGTGATCAAAACCATCCCTAAGAAAAAGAAATGCAAAAAGCCAAAATGGTTGTCTGAGGAGGCCTTACAAATAGCTGAGAAAAGAGGAGAAATGAAAGGCAAAGGAGAAAGGGAAAGATATCCCCATCTGAATGCAGAGTTAAAAAGAAGAGAAAGAAGATATAAGAAAGCCTTCCTAGGTTAACAATGTACAGAAATAGAGGAAAACAATAGAATTGGGAAAGACTAGAGATCTTTTCAAGAAAATTGGAGATAACAAGGAAACTTTTCATGCAAAGGTGGGCTCAATAAAGAACAGAAATTGTATGAATGTGGCAGAAGCAAAGATATTAAGAAGAGGTGGCAAGAATACACAGGACTATACAAAAAAGATCTTAATGACCCAGATAACCACAATGGTGTGATCACTCATCTAGAGCCAGACATTCTGGAGGCAAAGTAAGTGGGCCTTAGGAAGGATCACTACAACAAAGCTAGTGGAGGTGATGGAATTCCAGCTGAGCTCTTTCAAATCTGAAAAGATGATGCTGTGAAAATGCTGCATGCAATATGCCAGCAAGTCTGGAAAACTCAACAGTGGCCACAGGACTGGAAAGGTCAGTTTTCATCCCAATACCAAAGAAGGGCAATGCCAAAGAATGTTCAAACTACCACACAATTTCACTCATTTCACATGGTAGCAAAGTAATGCTCAAAATTCTCCAAGCTAGGCTTCAACAGTACGTGAACTGAGAAATTCCAGATGTTCAAGCTGTATTTAGATAAGGCAGAAGAACCAGAGATCAAATTGCCAACATCCACTGGATCATAGAAAAAACAAGAGAATTCCAGAAAAACATTTACTTCTGCTTTATTGACTATGCTAAAGCCTTTCACTGTGTGGATCACAACAAACTGTGGAAAATTCTTAAAGAGATGGGAACATCAGACCACCTTACCTGCCTCCTGAGAAACCTGTTTTCAGGTCAAGAAGCAACAGTTAGAACTGGACATGGAACAACGAACTGGTTACTAATTGGGAAAACAGTATGTCAAGGCTGTATGTCACCCTGCTTATTTAACTTTATATGCGGAGTACCTCATGCAAAATGCTGGACTGGATGAAAGTCAAGCTGGAATTAACATTGCCAGGAAGAATATCAATAACTTCAGATATGCAGATGACACCACACTTATGAAAGAAAGAGCAAAGAGGAATTAAAGAACCTCTTGATGAAGGTGGAAGAGGAGAGTGAAAAAGCTGGCTTAAAACTCAACATTTAAAGAGCAAAGATCCTGCTATCACTTCATGGCAAATAGATAGGGCAGCAAGAGAAACAGCAACAGACTTTATTTTCTTGGGCTCCAAAATCACTGCAGATGGTGACTGCAGCCATGAAATTAAAAGATGCCTGCTCCTTAGAAGAAGAACTATGACAAACCTAGACAGTGTATTAACAAGCAGAGGCATTATTTGCCTACACAGGTCAGTAGAGTCAAAGCTAAGGTTTTTCAGTAATCATGTATGCATGTGAGAGTTGGACCATAAATAAGGCTGAGCACCAAATATTTGATGCTTTCAGACTGGCTGGAGAAGACTCTTGAGTGTCCCTTGGATTGCATGAAGATAAAACCAGTCAATCCTAAAGGAAATCAACCTTGAATTTTCATTGGAAGGACATAGATACTAAAGTTGAAGCTCCAATACTTAGGCCATCTGACGTGAAGAGCCAACTCATTGGGAAAGTCCCTGATGCTGAGAAAGATTGAAGGCAGGAGGAGAAAGTGGCAACAGAAGATGGTTGGATGGCATCATTGATTCAATGGACATGAGTTTGGCATCATTGATTCAATGGACATGAGTTTAGCATCTTTACTCAATGGACAGAGCTTATGAGATGGTGAGGAAGAGGGAAACTTGGTGTGCTGCAGCCCATGGGGTTGCAAACAATTGGATATGACTGAGTGATTGAACACCAAAAATGGCCATTGACTAGATCTTGTTCATCTTTGTTTTACTGTTAGCACTATGACAGCAATGAAGCTCCAGAGAAATAATGTTACAGTGACCAAATCCCACTCCCAAACTCCCATGTCACTTAATGCCTAAGATACTGGTCTGATACACATATCCTTTAACATTATTCCCGTAAGTTCTTTAATAGCTACTCATATCTCCATGGATAAAATTCTAACTTAGCTCAAGGAACAAAGCTTCCACTGATGTGGACTATCTAGGTCTCTGGCTCTATCCCAAGGTAGGATTCCAGTTCATGTCCTTCACCTCAGATGTGTCAAACTTATTCTGAGTTTCTTAAATGCTCTCTTTAGGCTCTTTAATATTCTGAGCCATTCTGTGTGCTGTTCCCTTGGTATAGAATATTTATTGCTTTCTAAATACTTTGTAAACTTCAAAGTTTATTGAAAGTTTTTCAAGAATGCTCTGCCTTGCCTAATGAATTTGGTTCCCTGTTATAACGCCCCAGGAGTTTCCCAGGTGGCGCAGTGGTAATGAATCAGCCTACCAGTGCCGCAGCCACAGGAGATGGGTTTGATCCCTGACTCAGGAAGGTTTTCTGGAGGAAGAAATGGCAAATCATTCTAGTATTCTTGCTGGGATAATCCCATGGACAGAGGAGGCTGGCAGGCTACAGTCCACAGGATGGAAAGAGTTGGACATGACTGAGCTACTGAGAGCACACACACACACACACACACACACACACACACAGCATAGTCTTCCTTAGGAATTTCCTTTGTATGTATCTTCTGTCAGTATTTTGTAATATAATACAGCTGTTGGTTTCCATTATTATTTCTCCTAGTGGAATACAGAATTCTTGAAAAGTTTATGTAAGCTGGTACTTAGCAGAGTATAGTCACATAATAGGTTCTTGATAAATAACATTTAATAAATAAAAACTATATTTTGCATAAATCAAAACATAGCAGTCATTCAATAAGTAACTCTTGGAATAGTCAGAACAATATAATAGTATATGAAATGCCTTATAAACAAAATAATTATAGTAGTCAATTGTTTTTAGTGTAATATATGGGATTTGGGGAAGCAAGTTTATTGCTTTTAACTCAGCTTGAATGCTGGTACTGAAACCTTACACTTGTCATCTGCCTACCTGCCACAGGACAAGGGACCCAGAATAATGAATGGCTGTGTCTTGTTCTATGTGTGTCTCCAGCACTAGAGAACCTGGCTCTTCATGTGATTCTCTTTTATTAGTTGTAAGATCTACTACTGTCTGGGCTATGGACTGAATTTGTGTTTCCCCCAAATTCATATGTTCAAAATTAAACTTCAGTGTGATGTTATTTGGAGTTAAGGCCTTTGGGATGTGATTAGGTCATGAAGGTGGAGCTCTTATAACAAGATTAATGCCCTTACAGAAAAGACTCACAGAAATCCCTGGTTCTTTCACCATGTGTAGGACACTGGTTCCAAATAGGAAAAGGAGTACGTCAAGGCTGTATATTGTCACCCTGCTTATTTAACTTATATGCAGAGTACATCATGAGAAATGCTGGGCTGGAAGAAGCACAAGCTGGAATCAAGATTGCTGGGAGAAATATCAATAACCTCAGATATGCAGATGACACCACCCTTATGGCAGAAAGTGAAGAGGAACTAAAAAGCCTCCTGATGAAAGTGAAAGTGGACAGTGAAAAAGTTGGCTTAAAGCTCAACATTCAGAAAACGAAGATCATGGCATCCGGTCCCATCACTTCATGGGAAATAGATGGGGAAACAGTAGAAACCGTGTCAGACTTTATTTTTCTGGGCTCCAAAATCACTACAGATGGTGACTGCAGCCATGAAATTAAAAGACGCTTCTTCCTGGAAGGAAAGTTATGACCAACCTAGATAGCATATTCAAAAGCAGAGATATTACTTTGCCAACAAAGGTCCATCTAGTCAAGGCTATGGTTTTTCCAGTGGTTATGTATGAATGTGAGATTTGGACTGTGAAGAAAGCTGAGTGCCGAAGAATTGATGCTTTTGAACTGTGGTGTTGGAGAAGACTCTTGAGAGTCCCTTGGACTGCAAGGAGATCCAACCGGTCCATTCTGAAGGAGATCAGTCCAGGGATTTCTTTGGAAGGACTGATGCTAAAGCTGAAACTCCAGTATTTTGGCCACCTCATGGGAAGAGTTGACTCACTGGAGAAGGCTCTGATGCTGGGAGGGATTGGGGGCAGGAGGAGAAGGGGATGACAGAGGATGAGATGGCTGGATGGCATCACTGACTTGATGGATGTGAGTCTGAGTGAACTCTGAGGGATGGTGATGAACAGGGAGGCCTGGCATGCTGCAATTCATGGGGTTGCAAAGAGTCAGACACGACTGAGCAACTGAACTGAACTGAACTGAGGACACTGAAAAAAAAAAAGTAGGGGGTGGGGGAGAGTCATCCATGAACCAAGAGTCATGACCTTGTCTGTGTGTGGGCTCAGCTGTGTCCAACTCTTTGCAACCGCACCAGGGACTGTAGCCAGCCTGGCTTCTCTCTCCAGAGAATTTTCCAGGCACGAGTAATGGAGTGGGTTGCCATTGGCTCCTCCAGGGGGAATCTTTCCGACCCAGGGATCTAACCCACGTCTCCTGTGTCTCCTGCATTGGCAGGTGGATTCTTTACCACTGCATCACCTGGGAAGCCCAGGGCAGGACCTTACTGGATACCAAAATCTGCTGGCTCCTTGATCTTGGACATCCCAGTCTCCAGAACTGTGAGAAATATATGTCTGTTGTTTATAACCACACAGCCTAGGGTATTGTTATATTAGCCCAAATGGACTGAGATACTCTGACTGCCTTTATTTCTCTGATTCTCTGCTGAGAACAATCCATTTTGTCAAGCTAGCTTGCCCATGAATAAAGTACTTAAGATTTGTTTAGTGGTTGATTGTTCATATAAAAATGGGAAATAAATACTATTTAGATTATCAGATAGTTAATACTAAAATTGAAAAATAAGATGTTTTTAGCAAAAGCAGATGTTTGGGGCACATCTTTTTCAGTGCATCTGTTTATTAATGAGGGGTTAGCTAGAGTTTGTGAACATGCAGCTTTATTTATTTAAAAAAATATTTCACTGACTTTCAATTTACATCATAACAAAAGTGTGTATAATGTGGCAGAACTGTTTTATGTGATTAAGAACTGTTTATCCTGGATTTATAATTAATTTCATTATAACATCTACAAGACTGCAATTTTGAAAAACTTTCAATCCTGATTGCCTATTATTCACATGACAAGAGTGACATAAAATGACATCATGAAAAATGGAAACATAACAAGCAGTTGTCCTGATTTAATAACAATTTTGAAAGAAAAATCTGTAAATTTTTAATATAAATCATATTTATATTTAATACATATGAATAAAATTATTTTGCCTTCAAATTTTGCATCAGAGCTAGAAAGTTCACAATTTAATAAATATCTTACAAATATACTTTCATTTAAAACCAGCTTGAGATATTTCATATCTTGATAAAAATAGAATGAGGAAAAGAACTAATTTAGTTGCTCCATCAAATGATTTCCTTAAACCCAGGTCCCATTTAAGGTCAGTGACACACCTTCATTTGTTTGAACTATGGTTTTTACCAAATTCAATCAAACATTAAAAGGAAGTACTTAATTAGTTATGCTGCACTAACAAAGAAAAATTATTACACCATACTAATCTATGTTATAGCAAAACCCTGACCCCACAAAAATGATTGGTGCTATTAAGCAGATTGATTGAAATACATAGGAATTATAATTCATAGAATTGGTGTAGAGAAAGCCATCAAATTCAGACTGCATTATTTTTCTACTCATATGCTACACTAAGATTCCATATAAACTTGTTTCCAAACCTGAATTGCTTTGTAGAAAGTGTTAATAAAATGGTTATGGAGTAAATGTGTGGTTTCCACTTCCATTTAGTTAAATGCACTTCAAATAAATTATAGCCAGTAAGTACTTTTTAATTCCAATATAACATCTTTGCCAGCTGAAATACTGAAATATAAAGATTTCTAAAACAAAAATCTGTTTGTGGGATAAACAAGATGAGATTCTGCCCAATTACTCCATCAATGCCCAAATCCAAATTTTAATGTAATTTTTCTAGGATTATTGCAGGGAAATTTTAAAATAGGTAAAAGTGGTAAAGAACTTAAGAAAAACTCCACCCTCAAGTAACTAGTATTCACATTTTTATATTTTCATCTCAACATTTTTTATGAAAGTGATTTTTATTATTGTTGTCTCTCCAAAAGATATTTTTATTAGACTTTGTCCAAAACATGCGAAATGCCTTGATCTTTCTTACATAAAATCTCCTTTGAGTTCTTAGTATTTGTACATTCAGTTCAGTTCAGTTCAGTCACTCAGTCGTGTCTGACTCTTTGCGACCCCATGAATCACAGCACGCCAGGCCTCCCTGTCCATCACCAGCTCCTGGAGGTCCCTCAGACTCACATCCATCAAGTCAGTGATGCCATCCAGCCATCTCATCCTCTGTCGTCCCCTTCTCCTCTTGCCCCCAATCCCTCCCAGCATCAGAGTCTTCTCCAGTGAGTCAACTCTTCACATGAGGTGGCCAAAGTACTGGAGTTTCAGCTTTAGCATCAGTCCTTCCGAAGAAATCCCAGGGCTGATCTCCTTCAGAATGGACTGGTTGGATCTCCTTGCAGTCCAAGGGACTCTCAAGAGTCTTCTCCAACACCACAGTTCAAAAGCATCAATTCTTTGGCGCTCAGCCTTCTTCACAGTCCAACTCTCACATCCATACATGACCACAGGAAAAACCATAGCCTTAACTAGGCGAACCTTTGTTGGCAAAGTAATGTCTCTGCTTTTGAATATGCTGTCTAGGTTGGTCATAATTTTTCTTCCAAGGAGTAAGCATCTTTTAATTTAATGGCTGCAGTCACCATCTGCAGTGATTTTGGAGCCACCAAAAATAAAGTCTGACACTGTTTCCACTGTTTTCCCATCTATTTCCCATGAAGTGATGGGACCAGATGCCGTTAGATAATAGTTATAGAAACTGGAAATTTCATGTAAAACAAGTAATATACATACCATGTATCTATTTTTTTATTAATCGTTTTTTATTTCTCCCTAGTTTAAAGTTTGTGATAGACCATAAATAAACTCTAACGACTAAGTGGCCATAACTCACATTATAGATTCTCCTCCTATGTCAGAGCATTCACAGAAGGTGAAAAAGTGTTTGAAAATATTTTGTTTTTCACCTGGCATAAGTGATGAAAATACTTCTAAGTTTACATAGACTTTGAACATATGGGATTAAATATTGTACTATTATACAGGAAGTTCATGAAGTTAATACATAACATCTGAAAATCAGTGCAAGTAAACCTACCATGCGGTAAATAAACCTATATATTATTCACTGATGGGGGTGCAGAAATTTAGAGAGCTTACATTACAGAATGTTGAATTATGCCTACCTCTTAGGTACAGTCTCTGATGATACCTCTTTAGGTTTTCATACATGATTATATTGATATTTTTCTTTATAATTAAAATCAATTGACTCAAGTCTAGTGAAAATATAAATGAGGTTAAAGACTTGTAGCTTTTAGGCTACTAGTGGTTTCAAACTTTGATCAATTTTAATTTTATGAGGTCTTTTTCATGACTAAGATGTATTGATAGTATTAGCATTTCCATGATATAGTTACAGTTAAGGATGGAAATTGCATTCAATGCAAATAATTGTATAAATTCTGCTGCTCAAAAGTGGCAACAACCCATTTGATAAGGGCAAATGTTTCTTTTTGATAACTAAAAATAATCTACTTATTAACTGAATTTTCAAAAATGAAAATTGTGCATGTGGCTTAGAGATGCCATATGA
This sequence comes from Tragelaphus eurycerus, assembly GCA_935064755.1. Lineage (NCBI taxonomy): Eukaryota > Metazoa > Chordata > Mammalia > Artiodactyla > Bovidae > Tragelaphus > Tragelaphus eurycerus. The sequence continues at coordinate 956,409 of CAKXYN010000171.1, read as the reverse complement.
AACGTATATAATTCTGAACTGTTCAAAATAAATTATATGAGTCAGAGACCATGGAATAAGTATTGCATAAGGATTTTAAAATCAGTCATACAAAAGTCAAAAGCCTTTGCATTGCTAAAATTTGTTACTTGGAAGGAGAAAGGATAGCTTGACAATTCAGGGTATGGATTCAGCAGCTAAACTGCTTGGAAATAAGTGTTGGCTATTTCATCTCATGACTATATGAACTGACGTATTTTGATTAATTTCTCTACTGCTCAGTTTCCTTGTCTGTAAATTGGGAGTAATTACAAAATTTATCTCATAAGGAGGTGTTGAGGAATAAATGATGCATAAAAAATATTCATGAGTGCTGAACACATGGTGAACACATAGTAAGTGCTAGCTTATTATTATGTGTGATGAAATATTAGTCTTTCTGAATTCCTGCTTCATTATTCCAACTACTAGTTGTATGTATATATATATGTATATATATCTCCACATAAATCTGTGTGTATGTGTGTGTATACCAGACTACTTCACCAGCCTCCTGAGAAACCTGTATGCAGATCAAGAAGCAACAGTTAGAGCTGGACATGGAACAACAGACTGGTTCCAAGTTAGGAAAGGAGTACATCAAGGCTGTATATTGTCACCCTGTTTATTTAACTTCTATGTAGAATACATCATGCGAAATGCCCGGCTGGATGAAGCTCAAGCTGAAATCAAAATTGCCAGGAGAAATATCAATAACCTCAGATATGCAGATGACACCACCCTTATGCAGAAAGTGAAAAGGAACTAAACAGCCTCTTGATGAAAGTGAAAGAGAAGAGTGAAGAAGCTGGCTTAAAACTCAACATTCAAAAAACAAAGATCATGGCATCCGGTCCAATCACTTCATGGCAAATAGGTGGGGAAACAATGGAAACAGTGACAGATTTTATTTTCTTGGGCTCCAAAATCACTGCAGATGGTGACTGCAGCTATGAAACTAAAAGATGCTTTCTCCTTGGAAGAAATGACAAACCTAGACAGTGTATTAAAAAGCAGAGACATTACTTTGCCAACCAAGGTCTGTCTAGTCTAAGCTATGGTTTTTCCAGTAGTCACGTATAGAAATGAGAGTTGGACTCTGTCATGTTGGAGAAGACTCTTGAGAGTCCCTTGGACTGCAGGGAGATACAACCAGTCCATCCTAAAGGGAATCAGTCCTGAACATTCATTGGAAGGACTGATAACTGAAGCTGAAACTCCAATACTCTGGCCACCTGATGTGAAGAACTGATTCATTGGAAAAGACCCTGATGCTGGGAAAGATTGAAGGCAGGAGGAGAAGGGGACAAAAGGGGATGACGTGGTTGGATGGCATCACCAACTTGATGGACATGAGTTTGAGCATGGGACTTGGCGATGGATAGGGAAGCCTGGCGTACTGCAGTCCATGGGGTTGCAAAGAGTCAGACACGACTGAGTGACTAAACTGAACTGATGTGTGTGCATGAAATAAATCCCATGAGAGGACAGATGACATTTACTCATTTTACCTATTTGTGTTCACAGTAGTTACAAGTTATGCATGTAAGTGTTTTTGCTGAATATTATGGAGGCATATTGAAGTCTAATATTTTCCTCCTGTGGAAACTCAGAAAATACCCATCTTCTAATAGAAAAACAAAATAAATTCTATCTCCCAGAAAAAAATTATTTTTAATCTCTGTAAGAGCTTCCTGAATATTGATATATCATAAAATTAATTAGGAAAGTATTTAAAAAGCAAAACCCAAATGGATCATTTCCCTTTACAATTACTAAATTTTATGTTGACAAAATGTCACTAAGCTTTTTGTTCTACAGTGAAGCCTACTTATTTATTTTCCTGTTTGCTCCCTTTGCTCACATAAAATTTACATAAGAGGCATTTAGTAGATGCTTAATAAATAAAAATCATTCTAAAGCCAACATGGGTTACAGCTTTTCTAAAATTAAAATATTGTAAATAACTTAATCTTTCTCTACACTGAAAATAAAGGTTATGGATGATTTTCTCAGAGAATTCTTCTGAAATTCCTATAGTGCTCATTGGAATTGGAGTGCATTAAGCTTGTGAAAGGACTGCAAGACCGTCAAAGCTTACCTTCTGTTAATATATGTAAACAGTTATCTATAGCATCTAACCTTTACCAAAGTGTTCATCTTGCAGTAATTTGGACACGTAGCGCTCCATATAGAGTCATTCATTGTCCAGTACGTTAGTGGATGATGTATATTTTGTAGTTAATGGAGTTGAATAGATCTTCACATTTCACAGCTCAGTGAATGTGTACTCCATTTTCTCCCTGGCTTCTGCTGCTAGATTTTTTTTTTTTTTTAAGAAAGCAACTTTATACATTAAAGATAAATTCATGACTTTGAGAAATGAATAAAATCTGCTTGAAAATGATCATAGCAGATTGAAAAGTTATGGTTAGAATCATATAATTATTTATGCTAACATAACCACTGAACCAAATTCCTTGACATTTTAAAATCATTTAATTATTTCTTAATTAGAAATGGTGTGTGAAGTGAAAATCCACAGTTTGCAATTATAAGGAATTGCATTATATTATGTGCTCATTATAAGGAATTCCTAAGTCACTGATGAACGATAGAAGGATATAACATTAGCATACCAAGAAATCAAAGATGCCCCAGGTAGCCATCTAATATAAATTGAGCATGTATTTACTTCACCTTGATAAGATAGCATTTGGAAAATATCATCAGCTGCTAAATTTATGATTTCTGATATTTAAACTTTCCATTTCTAAGACCAATAGTTTAAGAACTTCGAATAATCACATGGATATGCTCACCAAAATAATTCTATGCTAATTTTACATAGTACTTCACAAGTGATAAAAATTTTTACATGTAGTAATTACATTTTCACAAAAGACAGAGAGGTAACATATTATCCTTACTCCACAAGTAAGAAAATTAAGGCTAAGCATTTATGTGAATTATAATAGGAGATTAAAGTACTTTAAGTGCATAGATTTGGAATAATAATCAGATATTTGTCCCAGATCATAAAGGCTAGTACAATATGGTTGGAAGTAACACAGGAAAAGAAGACCCAAGAGTTAGCAACTCATGAAAGGATGACTCCAAATTCAATCTCCCATCTGTTTTTCTAAATAAAGTTTTATTGAAACATAACAATGTCCATTCCTTTAGACATTGTCTGCAACTGCTTTCCTTCTATAATAGTAGAATAGCTGCAACAGAAACCACACAGATTGCAAAACTGAAAATATTTACTATCTAGCTCTTTAACTTTCTGCTGCTGCTAAGTCACTTCAGTCGTGTCCGACTCTGTGCGACCCCATAGACAGCAGCCCACCAGGCTCCCCCATCCCTGGGATTCTCTAGGCAAGAACACTGGAGTGGGTTGCCATTTCCTTCTCCAATGCATGAAAGTGAAAAGTGAAAGTGAAGTCGATCAGTCATGTCCGACTCTTCGCGACCCCATGGACTGCAGCCTACCAGGCTCCTCCATCCATGGGATTTTCCAGGCAAGAGTACTGGAGTGGGGTGCCATTGCCTTCTCCACTTTAACTTTCTAGAGTTTGCCAATCCTTATTCTAAACCAGAGAGATTGTCTATACCATGGAATGTACTTGGGGGCAGAATCCAGAGACCGCGAGGAAGTCCTAAATATAAAATGAAAAAAATAGAACCACGTTGAAGTAGATGCATGATTGTCCCTAATATCTTTCAATAAATCATCATTTAGCGATTCTATAGATCAGAGCTAAAGAGGGTACATAGAACTGGGAAGAAAAGCCAATGCAATCATCTTCTCTCTCAGTTAACAAATCTTTTTGAATTTCTGAAAAGTGTAGAGTATTCTACTAGGCTTTAATCTATGAACAACCTTCCTGAGTATTTTATTTTTTTTAATTTTATTTTGCTCAACTTTACAATATTGTATTGCTTTTGCCATACATCAAAAAGAATCCGCCACAAGTATACATGTGTTCCCCATCCTGAACCCTCCTCCCTCCTGCCTCCTATAATCTTCCAAGTACAGGTATTTGAGGATAAAAATAACATGAACAAACAAGTATTAATTAAAAATATTGAGGAAATCTAAGGGCAAGAGGATAAGGGGACAACAGAGGATGAAATGGTTGAATGGCATCACTGACTCAATGGACATGAGTTTGAGCAAACTCAGGGAGATACTGAAGGACAGGGAAGCCTGGCATACTGCAGTTCATGGGGTTGCAGAGTCAGACATGACTTAGCAACTAAAATACAACAGCATGGATATCAAAACCCCTCATCAATTGATATTAGTGTCTTTGCTTCCTTAGATAACCTCACTTTATTTTTTATCAAGCCAGTTATTGTTTCAAGCAAAGGAAAGAATCAGAGTTTCTCTGCAAAATGGCTGCTAAACCTGTATACTAGTATTTCAAAGAGAAAGCCACAATCCAACATGAAAGTCTCAAAGGAAGGAAAAAAAATGACTTAGCATATTAGAGGCATTTATATATATTTTTAACCAGATCCAAACTTCAGGACTGAACTGAATGTAAGATAAATAGCTGGCAGATTGGGAGGACAATTTATAATCCTGAAAACGTATTCATGTTCACTAATTCTTTTTTTAAAAACTTGTTTTTAACACCTCCCCTGTTTATGGTGCTTATTTGGCATTATGGAAAAAGAAATTCATGCCCTCGAGAATCACAAAATTTAAGGGAGAAGACAGACACCTATATAAATAACTATATTGTAACTGTTTCTATTACTGCTGGAGGCTGTGAATGGACATGAAGGCAGAAGAAAAATACATAACCATTGTGTGTAACTAACACTGTCTGAATTCAAGACACCATGTCTAAATGGCAGGATGCAGAAATCATTGGTGTAGTGTAGCCAAGGCAAGACAGAGTATTTTATAAATACATATAAAGGAGTTCAGTGAAGGCTGGTCAGTCAAGAAATTCAATTTTAATTAGTGAAACGGTAATATTAGAAGTACTGAAATCAAAGAAGGACTCATGCATAGTTGTCTTGGAGCCCAAAATTAGAGTCTCTGGTTTCTTCTTTTGTTCTTCAATCCCAGAGTTTTGCATTAAATTATATTCCCTTCATTGACTTACATCAGATAAAATGCTACACCCCTTTTGATGGCAGCAGCTGAATCAGCAACTTGAGCTGAGCTTTTAGGCCATCCCTTTACATGGTTTAATTGTACAGACACAGTGGTTAGGGCTATGGTCTTGTTCTAAGTCATGAGTCTATTAATATATGAAAGTCACCTTTGTGTTCTTTACTAATAAACATAATGGAACGTGCTTAATTTATGAAATTACTTTTTTAGAAACTCTGATGGACTGATTTTATTTTAATTAATTTGGTTGTATTGGGGTCTTGGTCGTAGCATGCAGGATTTTCGTCATGTCATGTGGAATTTTTCGTTGCCGCACAGGACTCTCTAGTTGCCCCGTGTGGGCTGAGTTGCCTCTTGGCTTCTGGGAGCTTAGTTTTCTGACCAGAGATCAAACATGTGTTCTCTGCATTGCAAGGTGCATTCTTAACCACTGGACCACCAGGGAAGTTCCTAAAAGACTAATTTTTAAAGAACTTTTTTCATAATTTTTCACCTTTAATTTATATTGATTATATTAGCTTCAGTTTTCAATAGAATCGTTACGTTGGATGAGGTGACCTATAGAATCCCTCTCAGCTCTACAAATATATGTTTTTACACAACTTCCTAAACAAACAAGTCTCTATTGAATTTAAATGTGACCTAACAGTCATGATTTCCTGTCCCAGAAGGGTAGTGACCCTGCTGATATCAATGGGTAGTTTGCTCTTATTAATTCATTTCATTTATATTAATTTCATATTCAATAACATTTGATAATGATAATCATGACAGTTGGTTAAGAGGATCTAATATCTAAAATAACTTGGAAATTCTTCAACTTGCTATTTCCTGAAATGGCAATATTTTCTAAGCCCTCCTAAATGGAGAGTGTTAAAGTACTAAGGAAATAGAATTATCTGAAGTGTGATATCTTTAAGAGCAATATGATTTGATCCTCTAATGATCATTAATTAATTTAGATCAATTTCTTTTGATAGTAATATTGGAGTTAATTATTGGGCACAAAATATATGTTTAATTAATGAAGTAAAAAATGATCTGAAATTTCAGAAGAACAGACAACCCTACAATATTTATCTTATATTTCATACCCTTCAGTAAATCAGATCACTGACATTGATGTTATAAGTATTTTAGTTAGGAATTAAAAATGTGCAGAGCATTTATGACCATCAAGTTGTTTGCACGAAAAAAACAGCAGTGTTTACTTACATGTGGATAAACTGAGGCAAGGGCTAATTGAGAAGGGGGCTAAGGCTAGAATTTAAATCAACGGGGCTCAGATTACTATTTCATTTGTTGAATCTTTATTAAAAAATGTAATGCACTGAAAATACTTCACAAATTTAATTTTTCTCTCATCAATACATAGAACATTTGCAAACCAAATAACCTGCATGTTTACATAGAGAGAAATAAATTAGTGTTAAAAAAAGAGAAAAAGCCAAGTTGCTAAAATGCACACTATATATTCATTTTTGCTATCTCTTAACAAAATGAACATTTTAAATGTACCTTTTGTCTTTGACAGGGAAAAAGAGAAAGACAAGGAAATTAATATTTTTGTAATATAGATGTCATCTTATATTTCATGCCTGACTCATTTGAAAATGTAGATTAATTTGCAAACAATTTAGAAAGTTGAACTATTGAATTGGGTCCTCTAAGATTTAGGATTTGTCATCTTTTAAAGTTGACACCCAGTGAGAGCTTGTCAATTACAAAGAAGTGAAATGAAGTGAAAATAAGTCTAATCTTCATCTTCTTGTTATATGCTTGGTTGGTTATAGAGAGACACCATTTACAGGCTCAAAATAATTATTCAGAAAGTTACGCTTCACTTTATAGCCAAATTTAAGCAAGAAAAAAGTGCCATTCCATGATGGTTATTTTATTCAGTGGGTGGGGAGGCTATGTGGAGAGTAGGAAGTGCCATATGGCCTTGTAAGGCCAGTGTTTAGTCCGTCGCTTATGTTTTTCCACTTCTTCTCATATTGGTGATAAACAGAAATGACTCCAGATTATTGTTTTTAAAACAAACAACCCCACTTGAATATTTCTGTCTTACTGTTCAATGAAAGTAAGGATTTGGAAGAAATGTTATTTACATGTTTTATCAACATGTGAATTGAAACACTCATGGCAATTCTACTCCATCTCTGAAGTCACCTTTTAATTGCACCCCACTCCAGTACTATTGCCTGGAAAATCCCATGGATGGAGGAGCCTGGTAGGCCACAATCCATGGGGTCACTAGGAGTTGGACATAACTGAGTGACTTCACTTTCACTTTTCACTTTCATGCATTGGAGAAGGAAATGGCAACCTACTCCAGTGTTCTTGCCTGGAGAATCCCAGGGATGGGGAAGCCTCGTGGGCTGCTGTCTATGGGGTCACACAGAGTTGGACACGACTGAAGTGACTTAGCAGCAGCAGCAGCAGCAGCTATGTATAAGAATGTCATTGTTTTCATAAGCTTGCTATTGAGATACTGTGTATTTAACCAAGTTGGCTGAGATAAAAAGTGATACCATATTGTTTCAATTTGCAAGCATTTGATTTGCTAGAGTAACTATATACTTAGTAGTGAATTCTCACTTTGAATCATATGTTGATGACCTTTACTTATTTTGGATTTAAAGTTGTATCTTATTTAATCTTTATAACTTCTTTATATAATATTTTTGTGACAAGGTTTTAGATATTTGTATTTTTTAATATAACTGTATACATATATAGACTATATATGCATATACAAATATACTGATTTAAGTTCTGGTACAGTGTCATTTGTTTTGATTTTGTCATTTAAAATAACTTGCATAGTAAACTGCATGTTATAGGTACACAACAAATATATGTCTTTAAATAGATAGCAGATGATGTCATTCGGTTCTTTGAAAAATAAATGAAATTGGTTAGGTATATCCAATAATTTCCCCAAGATTACAGAAATTTTAAGATCTTAAAGTTGTTATTGTTATTTCAGGTCATAAGTTTCTGTTCCTGCTGAATTCTAGATCTCATTGGTATATTGCCCCTCAGAATAATTTTTTCCTTTATTTTATGTCCACTAAAATGTCAAAGTCACTTCATTTTCTTCTTAAAACATTCATGTTTGGAAGAGACTCTGGTGAATGTTTGGAAGTTTTATATTGGAGTAATAATTTAGCAATGAATATTATTCATTTCTGATTCAGCAATATCATATTGCTACTATACCATTCTCTGGCATGAAAGCAATATTTGTCCTTCAACATTTTCCATTTCTCAATTCTAGTATTTTGTTATTCATAAATGTATGGTTCACATATATAAAGATGATCTTTTAATATAGGTGTTTCATTATATGTTTTATTAAATGTAAAATTCAATCAGTTGTATAATACACTATTATTTTATGTACCACTCAAAAAGAAAAAAAGTTGCCACTTAAACTATGATAATTTTTTCATTGTAAGAATGAAGCTCATGAATGATTATAAGAAAAATATCAGCACACACCATGGTAAAATTGACAATGTCTAGCATGTGATCAAAGACTGCCAGGCATGCAGAAAAATATCAAGATAATATAACTTATAATGAGAAGAAAAAGATCAACTAACTGAAATGATAATTTTTTCATTGTAAGAATGAAGCTCATGAATGATTATAAGAAAAAATATCCAGCACACACCATGGTAAAATTGACAATATCTAGCATGTGATCAAAGACTGCCAGGCATGCAGAAAAATATCAAGATAATATAACTTATAATGAGAAGAAAAAGATCAACTAACTGAAACAGAATTTATACAGATGTTTGAATTTGCAGACAAGAACATTAAAACAGTTACAACTATATTCTGTATTTTCGAAAAGATAAGTAGACAAAAACAGTCAAAATGGTTTACAGACAGAGCTAAAACTATAAACTTCTTAGAAGAAAACAAGGAGTAAATCTTCACCATCTTAGGTAAAGATTTCTAACACAAAACACCAAAAGCAAAAGCTATAAAGGAAAAAATTTTTAAAAACTGATCTTCATGAATAGTAAAAGCTTTGGCACTTTAAAGCATATCACTATAAAAGTAAAAAGACAATCCAAAGACTTAGAAAAAATAAATTCATACATTCAATCAGGGACTTGTGTCCAAAATATAAAAAGAAACCTTATAACTCAAAATAATAAAAAAACATTAAAAATGAGCAAAAGATTTGAATGGATATCTCAAACATATACAAAGAGCCAATAAGCACACACAGACTATATTAGAAAAAAAAATAAAGACAATAACAAGTGTTGGTGAATATATAGAAAGACTCATATTGCTAGTTGAAGTGTAGACGGGTGCAACCACTTTAAAAATAATTTAGTAGTTTCTTAAATGTTAAGCATCAAATTATCTTTTAATCCAATAATTCTGGGAATCTTAACAAGAGAAATGAAAACATAAGCCTATACAAAGTACTAAAAATGATTGAACTGTACTCTTAAAATAGGTGAACCTTATTGCATATAAATTATATCTCAAAACAAGCTGCTTAAAAAATAGAAATATGAAATATATAAGAAGGCCCCAAAACACTGGGTGTAATTAAGGGCATATTAGTATTACAGATAAAAAGATGAGTGGACATGAAGCTATAGCATAAGAAACTATCTATAATGAATAAAAAAGAAAAAAATTTTAAATAAGTTGAATACTATTGGGCTATGGGACAACTTAAAGTAAACGTCGTTGTTGTTTAGTCAGTTAGTCATACATTCAGGCAATGGGAGAAGGCAATGGCACCCCACTCCAGTATTCTTGCCTGGAAAATCCCATGGATGGAGGAGCCTGGTAGGCTGCAGTCCAAGGGGTCACTGAAGTCAGACACGACTGAGCAACTTCACTTTCACTTTTCACTTTCACGCATTCGAGAAGGAAGTGGCAACCCACTCCAGTGTTCTTTCCTGGAGAATCCCAGGGGCGGGGGAGCCTGGTGGGCTGCTGCCTATGGGGTTGCACAGAGTCGAACACGACTGAAGCGACTTAGCAGCAGTAGCAGCAGTCAGTTAGTCATGTCTGACTCTTAGCAACCCCATAGACTTACCCTACCAGGTTCCTCTGTCCATGGGATTTCCTAGCAAGAACACTGGAATGGGTTGCCATCTCCTTCTTCAGGGCATCTTCCCAACCCAGGGATTGGACCGGCATCTCCTGCATTGCATGTGGATTCTTTACTGCTGAGCTACCAGGGAAGCCGAAAAATAAACTACTGTCTGTGTGACTCAAATTCCCAAAGGATAAGTGTGTGTCAGTGATGGGTGGAGGGACAGAAAAAGTCTCTGAAATCTTGGTGCTCATTATTTCTTGTACAGATTTATATAAGAAATAATGAGGACCAAAAAATGGTAACTATAAGGACAAATGTATCATATTTTTATGTTGTTTAAATTTTTTTTTTTTTAAGATCAGATCAGATCAGTCGCTCAGTCGTGTCTGACTCTTTGCGACCCCATGAACCACAGCACGCCAGGCCTCCCTATCCATCACCAGCTCTCGGAGGTCACCCAGACTCACATTCATCGAGTCAGTGATGCCATCCAGCCATCTCATCCTCTGTCATCCCCTTCTCCTCCTGCCCTCAATCCCTTCCAGCATCAGAGTCTTCTCCAATGAGTCAACTTTTCGCATGAGGTGGCCAAAATACTGGAGTCTCAGCTTTAGCATCATTCCTTCCAAAGAAATCGCAGGGCTGATCTCCTTCAGAATGGACCGGTTGGATTTCCTTGCAGTCCAAGGGACTCTCAAGAGTCTTCTCCAACACCACAGTTCAAAAGCATCAATTCTTCGGCACTCAGATAAGCTCTTAAATAAAGGGCTTCCCTTGCAGTTCAGCTGGTAAAGAATCTGCCTGCAATGTGAGTGACTTGGGTTCAATCCCCAAGTTGGACGATCCCCTGGAGAAGGGAAAGGCTACCTACTCCAGTATTCTGGCCTGGAGAATTCCATGGACTGTATAGTCCATGGGGTCACAGAGAGTTGGACACAGCCGAGTGACTTTCACTTACTCACTCACTTAAATAAAATCACAAAATCACAATGTGTTTTGAGGTTCACCACATTTAAATAAAATCCATCCTGAATATTACACCACATGTAAAGAAAATCAGTCCTGGATATTCATTGGTAGGACAGATGCTGAAGCTGAAACTCCAAAACTTTGGCCACCTGATGCAAAGAACTGACTCATTGGAAAAGACCCTGATACTGGGAAAGACTGAAGGCATGAGGAGAAGGGGAAGACAGATGATGAGATGGTTGGATGGCATCACCAACTCAATGGATGTGAGTTTGAACAGGCTCCGGGAGTTGGTAATGGACAGGGAAGCCTGGCGTGTTGCAGTCTATGGAGTTGCAAACAGTTGGATATGACTGAGAGACTAAACTGAACTTAACATGTAAATAAGTAGAATATATCACAACAATAATATAAAAGCTAGGAGAGAAATACATATATACTATTGTAAAGTTCTTATTCTATATGTGAAGAGATATAAGGCCACTTAAAGATAGACTGTGGGCTTCCCAGGTGGCACCAGTGGTAAAGAACCCGCCTGCCAAGGCAGGGGACATGAGATGTGGGTTCAATCCCTGGCCAGGAAGATCCCTTGGAGAAGGAAATGGCAACCCACTCCAATACTCTTGCCTGGAAAAATCCCATGTACAGAAGAGCCTTGTGGGCTATAGTCCATAGGGTTGCAAGCAGTTGGGCATGACTGAAGCAACTTAGCATGCATGCATAGATAGATTGTAATAAGTTAAAAGTGTGAATTATTATCTGTAAAATCAATATCAAAAATAAATGTTAAAACTAATAAGCTAATAAATGAGATACAATTGAATAATTAAAGATGCTTGATTCATCAAAGAGAATTCAGTTAAAGAAGAATAGGATAAATAAACACAAATAACAAAATAGAGATATAAACTTAATCATATCAATAATCACATTAAATATAAATTGTCTAAACATACAATTATAAGGTAGAGACTGTCAGATTGGATAACTAAGACAATTATATGGTACCTATCAGAAACCTAGTTTACATATGGAGATAGAAATAAATTAAAAATTAAAGGATAGGAAAAGATATATCATCCTAATACTGTTAAAAGCTGAAGTGGCTATACCAATATGAGAAAAAGTAGATTTCAGAGCCAAGAATATTTCCAGTGATAGAGAAGGCCATTTCATAGTGAAAAAAGTGTCAATTTATCAAGAGGACCTATGATCTTATATGTTTAATTAATGCTCTGTTGAGCATCACAATACATAAAACAAAACTTAAAGTGCTGTAAGAATAGAAAACTCCACAGATATAATCAGGCTTTCAATAACCCTCTCTCAATAACTGGCCTGAATGAAGGATACAGCAATGATACAGAAATTTGAGCAACACTATCAATCATTTTGACCGAACTGACCTCTATAGAACTCTCCAAACAACTGCAGAACAAACATAATTTTCAAAATTGACCAAGATACACTGTATTAAAGGGACAAAACATGAATCTCAATAAAGTTTAAGGGATTCAAGTAGTACAAAGTATGTACTACTTAAATGGAAGTATGTCCATGGGATTTTCCAGGCAAGAATACTGGAGTGGGTTGCCATGCCCTCCTCTAGAGGATCTTCCCAACCCAGGGATCGAACCCAGGTCTCCTGCATTGCAGGAGGTTTTTTTACCATCCGAGCCACCAGGGAAGCCCAACGATGTTGTACACTATACGCCAGTCAGGAGTTAGACTAGTCAGAAATATTAGAGACTAGTCAGAAATATTCAGAAAACTCACAATTATTGGAAACTAAATAGCACAACTTTGAAATAATCACTGGGTTAAAAAACAAAACAAAACAAAACACAAAGGGCAATTAAAAATTGTTTTGAACTTGATGGAGAAGAAGACAAAATATCAGAATGTGTGGAATAGCTTTAACACAATATTTAGAGGGACATTTATAGCTCTATATACATATAATGGAAATAAGTAAGGTTTTGAATAAATACCTCAGTTTCCAACTTAAGAAACTAAAGAAGAATGCATTGGATTCAAACCAAGCAGAAGAAATATAATCATAGAGAACAGAGTGGAAGTCAAGGAAATAGAAAATCAGTTGAGGAGATGAATGAAACTAAACCACGGTTCTTTGAAAAGACTTATATAATTGATAAACCTCCAACCAGACTGACCGGGAAAAAACAGAGAAGACACAAATCAGGAGTGAGAGAGCTGGTAACACTACAGAATCTACAAATGTCAAAAAGGGAAGTTAAGAGAATATTGTGAATGGTTTTATGCCAATAAATTTGACACTGTAAATAAGATAGTTCTTTCTTAAAAGATACAAATTACTAAAGCTCACTCACAAACAAATAGGTAACCTAAATAGTCATACATCTATTAAAGCAAGATTTCTCAAAGTTGACACTACTGATACTATGGGACAGATAATTGTTTGTTGTAGGGACTATTCTGCACTAGGATGTTTAGAAGCATTCTTGGCCTGTACTCACTCGCTGCCTGTATCAGGCCCCCTTGTGAAGACATAAAAATTGAAGTTAAATGGTATCAAGAGATTCTCTGGTGAATATCCCAAGCTCTTAATGGACCTCCTAAAGAGATATACCTTAGTACTGAGGGAGTACCAGAGATAAACATAGCCTCAGGAAATCTTAAGTTTAACCTTGAGTCAAATTTCATTCAATTCTGATGATTTGCCACTATTCTTTCAAAATGCCAGAGGATAGGTTAAGTCATCTCTGGAGATTAAATAAATCACCCAGATCTGCTACAATTTTTCATGCCAGTTATCTGGCATTCAAATCAAAATTATGAGGCCCATAAGAAAACCAGGAATACGAGCAAAATCAGAAAATAGAAACAGAACAATAGGTGGTTCTGACTCATAGCTACCAATTAATGAGTTTAACTATGTTAACGTTCTGAAGAAAACAGATGATTCAGTTGGATATAGTCATCAGAGACTGTGATTTATAAAAAGGAAACATTTCTAGAACTGAAAAGATAATAATTAATAGTCATGAATATAGAATATACATGCTCTGGTCTGGCTTCCTTCACTCATCTATGTTACCGTGTGTATCAATAGTTGCTGTTGTTGTTCAGTTGCTCAGTTGTGTCCAACTCTTTGCAACCCTATGGACTGCAGCACAACAGGCCTCTCTGTCCCTCACCATCTCCCAGAGTGTCCCCAAGTTCATGTGCATTGCATCAGTGATGCCATCCAACCATCTCATCCTCTGATGCCCTCTGCTCCTTCTGCCCTCAATCTTTCCCAGCATCAAGGACTTTTCCAGTGAGTCGTCAGTTTGCATCAGATGACCAAAATACTCAAGATTCAGCTTCAGCATCAATCCTTCCAGTGAATATTCAGGGTTGATCTCATGCAAAGATGGGCACGATAAAGGACAGAGATGGTGTGGACCTAACAGAAGCAGAAGATATTAAGAAGAGGTGGCAAGAATACACAGAAGAACTGTATAAAAAAGAGCTTCAAGACCTAGATAATCATGATGATGTGATCACTGACCTAGAGCCAGACATCTTGGAATGTGAAGTCAAATGGGCCTTAGAAAGCATCACTACGAACAAAGCTAGTGGAGGTGATGGAATTCCAGTGGAGCTATTCCAAGTCCTGAAAGATGATGCTGTGAAAGTGCTGCACTCAATATGCCAGCAAATTTGGAAAACTCAGCAGTGGCCACAAGATTGGAAAAGGTCAGTTTTCATCCCAATCCCAAAGAAAGGCAATGCCAAGGAATGCTCAAACTACCGAACAATTGCACTCATCTCACACGCTAGTAAAGTAATGCTCAAAATTCTCCAAGCCAGGCTTCAGCAATATGTGAACCGTGAACTTCCTGATGTTCAAGCTGGTTTTAGAAAAGGCAGAGGAACCAGAGATCAAATTGCCAACATCCGCTGGATCATGGAAAAAGCAAGAGAGTTCCAGAAAAACATCTATTTCTGCTTTATTGACTATGCCAAAGCCTTTGACTATGTGGATCACAATAAACTATGGAAAATTCTGAAAGAGATGGGAATACCAGACCACCTGATCTGCCTCTTAAGAAATCTGTATGCAGGTCAGGAAGCAACAGTTAGAACTGGTCATGGAACAACAGACTGGTTCCAAATAGGAAAAGGAGTACGTCAAGGCTGCATATTGTCACCATGTTTATTTAACTTATATGCAGAGTACATCATGAGAAATGCTGGACTGGAAGAAACACAAGTTGGAATCAAGATTGCCGGGAGAACTATCAATAACCTCAGATATGCAGATGACACCACTCTTATGGCAGAAAGTGAAGAGGGGCTAAAAAGCCTCTTGATGAAAGTGAAAGTGGAGAGTGAAAGGGTTGGCTTAAAGCTCAACATTCAGAAAACGAAGATCATGGCATCTGGTCCCATCACTGCACGGGAAATAGATGGGGAAACAGTGGAAACAGTGTCAGACTTTGTTTTTCTGGGCTCCAAAATCACTGCAGATGGTGACTGCAGCCATGAAATTAAAAGACACTTACTCCTTGGAAGGAAAGTTATGACCAACCTAGATAGCATATTCAAAAGCAGAGACATTACTTTACCAACAAAAGTTCGCCTAGTCAAGGCTATGGTCTTTCGTGTGGTCATGTATGGATGTGAGAGCTGGACTGTGAAGAAGGCTGAACGCCGAAGAATTGATGCTTTTGAACTGTGGTGTTGGAGAAGACTCTTGAGAGTCCCTTGGACTGCAAGAAGATCCAACCAGTCCATTCTGAAGGAGATGAATCCTGGAATTTCTTTGGAAGGAATGATGCTAAAGCTGAAACTCCAGTATTTTGGCCACCTCATGCGAAGAGTTGACTCATTGGAGAAGACTCTGATGCTGGGAGGGATTGAGGGCAGGAGGAGAAGGGGACGATAGAGGATGAGATGGCTGGATGACATCACTGACTTGATGGGTGTGAGTCTGGGTGACCTCCGGGAGCTGGTGATGGACAGGGAGGCCTGGCGTGCTGCGGTTCATGGGGTCGCAAAGAGTCGGACACGACTGAGCGACTGATCTGATCTGATCTGATCTGAAGATTGACTAGTTTGATGTTCTTGCTGTCCAAGGGACTTTCAGAAGTCTTCTCTAGCCTTTTCTAGCCTCACGATACAAAGGCATCAATTCTTTGGTGTTCTGTCTTCTCTCCAGTCCAGCTCTCACAGCCATACGAGACCACTGGGAAGACCATAGCCTTGAGTATATAGACCTTAGCTGGCAGAATAATGGCTCTACTTTTCCATACACTCTCTAGGTTTGTCATCACTTCCCTGCCAAGAAGCAATTGTCTTTTGATTTCATGCCTGCAGTCACCATCTACAGTGATTTTGGAGCCCAAGAAGAGGAAATCTTATTTTTAATGGATCAATAGTACATTACATTTTTATTGCTGAGTAGGATTTCCTCGTATGGATATACTTCAATTTGTTTATGTATTCCTTTGTTGATGGACATTGGAGTCATTTAGTTTGGGGGAATTACAAAAAACTTGTACAGGAATGCTTACAACATTTTGAGGGGCACAATTCAGCTCAATAGAACGGCACCCATCTCACTTGCACTTAAAGTTATATTGGATGATATATAACTCATGTAGACAGAACTAAATCATATGAAGATGAAATTATACAAAGTGTTACTTCATAATCTTGACAATTTTGAGTCCTGGTCATTTATTCTCCATGTTAATCCAGGAGCACTGAGGTCTCTCCTGACTTCAGATGGTAGCTTCTTCATTGGTAATACTATTTTTCTTAAGTATTCAAAGGAGTCTGGGGTTTTCTTCACTACATGGCTTTACTATAGTCATTCTGTCCTTTATTTCCCTCAGTCACCTGAAAATTCAAGTTATAGTCCACTTGATTAAAAGATGAAAAGATTCTGTGTTAGAGTACAGGAAGGGAGAAGTGTTGGAAGGAATCTGTCTTCTTTGTGCCATCCTGCCCTCCTCCAAGTTTCTAAGAAAAGAAAGTATCAGGCTTTATAGCTATCAGTAAATTTCATCACTAAGACTTAGACCCAGTTCACCAGGGAACAACAGAAGGCACTCGAAAACATAATCTTTTCTTTCACAAAGCTTCTCCACTTCTAACCTGGCACTTCTAACCTCCCTCACATTCTCAGGCTGGTCTACAACATTCACTTTTTCAAGCATCTTGGGGCAATTTCCCACCATGAGGCAATTTGCATCCTTTCTATCAATGAAAAATCGCATTTCTCTGGTCTTCTCCACCTGTAAGGGAGGCATTCTTGATAATTATTTTTGAATATCTGACTACTGAAGGTAAGTGGTCTCTCAAACATTAAAAAAAATCAGAAATAGTATACTATTTTTGAAGAAAAAAATGATCTTACCCATCCTCAAGCAGACATGCTTATCCTTAGTCAGTGGATCCCTATTGCCTTCTGAGGAGCATTTGGTCTTTTCTGCTCTAACAGAAAGCTTAGAAAATGAAGAACAGAAACTACTCTAGTTTGCAATGAATGATTTCTCTGTCATCCTTTGGATTGTGGCAATGTTTAATAAATGTTTCTATTTATTTGAATAAATGTTTCTATTCACTGATTGCCTACCCCCACTCCATAGAGGGAGAGTGCAGTTAATTCTTCTTACTACATTATTTCTACAATAATACCTAACTACTACATTATATGGAGAAGGAAATGGTAACCCACTCCAGTACTCTTGCCTTGAAAATCCCATGGACGGAGGAGCTTGGTGTAGGTTACTGTCCATGGGGTCGCAAAGAGTTGGGCATGACTGAGCGACTTCCCCTTTCTTTCTTTTTCACTGCATTATATACCTAATTGCATTATATTCTAACTCAAGATTTTACAAAGACAACAAAAGAATTTCACTTAAAGTTTGAAAAGATACTGAATACACTTTATTCTACATGGACTTTAGCATGCTCCCATTCAATGAAGGCGCTCTAGCACTTTCAGTTCCTTCACACCAAGGATCAGTTGGGGACCCCCTTCTCTAGGCACTCTCCTGATTCTCTTGAAATTCCATGCATGATGCACAGAACAGTATCCTAACTGTGTGCTGGGACTCTATTTTTGCATTTAAACCCCCTTATTACTAAGTTCATAAACCTTACATCCACCATGACTCTAAATTTACTCCAAGCACAGGGTCACTACCCTCTTACAGGATGTTTTTGGAAGGTTATTGGCTGCTCTACTGGCAGCTTTAAGAAGATTTCCTCTGAATCCAAGATCTCTATATGTATTCCTCTTGCTGGTCCATCTTCTGTTTGCTGTTGGCATCTTTCTAGTGTCTCTTTATGCTTATAAAAGTAAATATCAACATATTCTTAATCTTAACCCTTTAATATAAAAGACAGTATACATTATACAAGGTCTGCACTTGTTTTTTTTTTTTCAAGTAAGCAGAATGAATTGGGAAAAAATTCTCCATTTGTGCAGTGCTGGGACTTCCTGTAAATATTATGAAATTCTGTCCCTATTTACTTTACTTTCAATCATTGTGTGCCACCCATGTGTTATAATTATTTTTAATTAAATTTATGAAAAAAGATGTTTAAATGATTTAAACAAAATATGACAAAATTTAAAAATGGAAATAGAAAAGTCAAAGTAGATATCAGTACCATTAATGTGAGAAGAGTTCAAGGAAATTTCAAATTAAAATCTCACTGTTCTGTTGCTACTGAAAGTTAAAGTCTAAAATTAAAAATCTTAATTTGCTAGGTTGTCCTTTGTTTCCCCATAAATAACCAATTTGCCAGAATAGAAAGATTCTAACTCATCCGTTGAGAAATTTTGTAAGAGAAAAGTAATGTGTTTTGGCATAGAGAATGCTTGTTTTTATTAAACATGTATGCCAACTATTGATTGAAAATTCTTTCCTTTGGAAAATCATGACATTAGCCTACTTTCTATCAGGAAAATTTTGTTCCCCACTAGCTTTATAAGATAGAGAAGGCAATGGCACTCCACTCCAGTACTCTTGCCTGGAGAATCCCGTAAGCGGAGGAGCCTGGTAGGCTGCAGTCCATGGGGTCGCTAAGAGTCAGACATGACTGAGCGACTTCACTTTCTCTTTTCACTTTCCTGGATTGGAGAAGGAAATGGCAACCCACTCCAGTGTTCTTGCCTGGAGAATACCAGGGACGAGGAGCCTGGTAGGCTGCCGTCTATGGGGTCGCACAGAGTTGGACATGACTGAAGTGACTTAGCAGCAGTAGCAGCTTTATAAGAACAAAATTCTTTGTTGAAGGGAAAAAACTAGAAATTTCATGTTAATCTATTAAAATTCTTAATAGATTTTAATTAAATTAAATTTTAATTTAAATTAGATTAGATTTTAATTAAATTAATTAAATTTTAATTAAAATTCTTAATTTAAAACAAGCATTTTAAAAATGAAATGAAAATTTAAAAATAAAATGAAAATCAACAACTATATATCATTTCTTAGCCATAGTCCAGTTTATTTATACTTAGAATCTCATGCTTCCTATAAAATATTCCTTTCTGTGATTTTAACAAAATACCTGAAAGTGCTCTACTGGAAAAAAAAATGCTAAGAGGTTAGTTTTCTCTTGTTTCCCATGCCTTTCTGATTTTGTGACTTAGTACTATTACCTCCTGCTTTAGGATCCTCACTGGCCTCAGATACAAAGTCATGTAATTGTTTGAGAGGCTTGGGAAAATATATTTTAATCAGTGAGATAAAGTTGAATGGATATTTTTTAACTCCTCTATACACTAGGGCTTTCCAGGTGGCACCAGCAGTAAAGAACCTGCCTGCCAATGTAGGAGACAGATATAAGAGACGTGAGTTCGATCCATGGGTTGGGAAGATCCCCTGGAGTAGGAAATGGCAACCCACTCTATTATTCTTGCCTGGAGAATCCCATGGATAGAGGAACCTGGTGGGCTACAGTCCATGGGCTCACAGAGTTGGGCATCCCGAAAGCTACAGACACAATCCGAGGTTGGGTGGTCTTACGATCACAATGCGTGGTACACACCTTCTCATAGTTCTTAACTAAATTACTAACCATCACACACCCAACACCTTTCTCCTAACAGAATCATCCTCTGGATTCCCTAATTTCTATCAGCTTTCCTAGGCTTCTTTGGCAACAAACAAGCAACAACAAAATTTGTAGTTCTACCTGCCTTTTGCTTCCTTTGCTACTAGGAAAAAACTGGAAGCAAAAATCAAATCCAAATTAACTAGCATTTGGGGTAAGAAAAACTTTCAGTGGAGAAGGCATAACTGTATATGTTCTATGTACAAAGCATGTTCCTCCATTTTACTTTGGAATAGTGAACTTCATTGTCTTTCTTGTGTTTCAAGCAACTCAAAAGAATAGCATTGCAAATGCACAGTCATCTGTGAATAACTGTGTCTATATTTGAGCACAATAGAGAATTATGAATCATTTCCACTCAGTGTTGTAAATTCAATTTTCAAAAAATATTATACAATGAAGTAACCATTATTATAAAGATGTTTTTAGATGACATTTAATTACAATGCAGGGTAATTTATATTACCAGCTAGAGTATCTTGGGCTAATTGCATTTATTTATGTTTTATGCTTTTGCCATCATAACAAACAACCTATCCTATATGTTCATTTCACTATTTTTTGGTCTCAAGAGATATTCTGTATTTTCCTCTAAATTTTGGTAATGCTTCTTAATTATAAGGGAAATATTTCTTTGCTCTTACACCTCCCTTATGGAAGAATGCTTTGATCTCCCTGGAAGTTTAATTGCATTTCATGGAATAGTTCCTCTTTGCAATTAGGTCTAGGCTTGGATGCTGAGCCTGTTTTCTTTCATGTTTCCATTCAATCACTTGTGAATTTTCTGTCTCACCAATATGTGCTTTCATCCCAGCCTCTGGGTAACAGTAACTTCTGAGTAGCCACATTCTTTCATCTGATAAATCTAGGCTCTCTGATCGCCCTTGTAGTGTTCTGGCAAGTTTGCCTTTGATTATTTTAATTATCCTTCCCTTTTACAGATAGTCAATGAATAGTTCTAATTAAAATATTGTCATATCTCTTGTTGGGCTCACTCTACTAGGAAGGTGATCGTCACTGATAAGGTAAATACAGTCTTAAGCCTCCCTGCTCATTAAATAAAATGTGTTATTTAAATCTGAGTGGCATTATTTGGGTTCATTTCTCTGAAAAAAAAAGAAAATAAAACATTTTGTGGCAGTGGGCTATCCAGGGAGAAGGCAATGGCAACCCACTCCAGTACTCTTGCTTGGAAAACTCCATGGACAGAGGAGTCTGGTAGGCTGCAGTCCATGGGGTTGCTAAGAGTTAGACACAACTGAGCAACTTGACTTTCACACACAGGAGAAGGAAATGGCCACCCACTCCAGTGTTTTTGCCTAGAGAATCCCAGGGACGGGGGAGCCTGGTGGGCTGCCGTCTATGGGGTCACACAGAATTGGACACGACTGAAGCGACTTACCAGCAGCAGCAGTAGGTCTGGTCCAGATTTCTGCCCAAAGATTCAATAGTGAAGATCTATCCAAATGACAACCTCCTTCTTGGTTCTCTTTGTAAAATTTTCATTCTATATTCCCCAAAGGACTCAGTTAACATTAGTATCATAGTTATCTTACACTAAGAAAGCAAAGGACCATATATCTCAAGAAAACAAAGAAGCCAAATAAATAGCCCTGTGCACATTACTTTGTTCTCTAACACAATCAAATCAATTCTGTTCAGAAAGTGTGGCCAAATGGTTGGAGCTGAGCCAAGACTTTCTTTAGTTATTCTGAATAGAGAATGAATAACCCTAGGTGGAGAATACCAGCAATGTTTGACAATCACTTGTATATCAGTCTATCTATCTATAAAAACAAAAAAAGTATAATATCATATCTGAAACGAGTCGCCAGTCCAGGTACGATGCCCGATACTGGATGCCTGGGGCTGGAGCACTGGGACGACCCGGAGGGATGGTATGGGGACAGGGGAGAGAGGAGGGTTCAGGATGGGGAGCACGTGTATACTGGTGGCGGATCCATCTCGATGTATGGTAAAAGCAATACATATTGTAAAATTAAGCAAAATAAAATTTAATTAAAAAAAAATAAAGCTATGAGTAAAACTTTAAAACAAACAAAAAAACAAAAAAAGAAAATCAGAAATGTCCAAGTACCTTAGAAGTGCATAAACTGGGCCAGGTCTCAAATATATTTATTAAAAGGATATTATAACTTCCTGAAAATATCTTATTTAGTAAAGTTTTTAAACTGAATAAATGCTCAACCAGTAAAGTGCTTCAGTTCAGTTCAGTTCAGTCGCTCAGCTGTGTCCAGATCTTTGTGATCCCATGGACTATAGCACGCCAGGCCTCCCTGTCCATCACCAAATCTCGGAGTTCATTCAAACTCATGTCCATTGAGTCGGTAATGCCATCCAACCATCTCATCCTCTGTCATCCCCTTCTCCTCCTGCCCTCAATCTTTCCCAGCATCACGGTCTTTTCCAATGAGTCAGATCTTTGCATCAGGTGGCTAAAGTACTGGAGTTTCAGCTTCAACATCAGTCCTTCCAATGAACACTGAGGACTGCTCTCCTTTAGGATGGACTGGTTGGATCGCCTTGCAGTCCAAGGGACTCTCAAGAGTCTTCTTCAACACCACAGTTCAAAAGCATCAATTCTTGGGCACTCAGCTTTCTTTTTAGTCCCACTCTCACATCCATACATGATTACTGGAAAAAGTTTGACGAGACAGACTTTGTTGACAAAGTAATGCCTCTGCTTTTCAATATGCTGTCTAGATTTGTCATAACTTTCCTTCCAAGGAGTAAGCATCTTCTAATTTCATGGCTGCAATCACCATCTGCAGTGATTTTGGAGCCCCCAAAATAAACCACTGTTTCCCCATCTATTTCCCATGAAGTGATGGGACCAGATGCCATGATCTTAGTTTTCTGAATGTTGAACTTTAAGCCAACTTTTTCACTCTTCTCTTTCACTTTCATCAAGGGGTTAAAACTGTAGCTAATTTATTTAGTTGTTCTTTTATCTATTTATCCATTCATCTGTTCAAAAATGTTTGTTGTACCCCATCTAAGTGCCTGAAATTATACAAGGCAATGTAAATACCGCAATGAATGAGGAAGCCAGAGTTTGTGCTCTAGTGAAGTTTGTATCATCACTGTGGCCTGGGGACAGAAAACATCTGAAAGGGTATGCAACAAGGGTAGGGAGAGGGATTTCTCTTTAGAGTAATGGTGAGGGAAGTACTTTCTAAGAGGTTAATGTTTGGGTTCATCAAAAGTAACAAAGATTGGTTCAGGCAGAAGAACATCAGCTACACGTCCCCTAGGGAAGGAAACCGCTTATTCAGTTTAAGAACAGAAAGAAGATCAAGGTGGTTCAAATGTAGTAAATGTGATAGAAGACATTTCAAAGTAGAAAGGAATTCATCGCATGCATCTTAGAGAAAACAGTAATGACTGCAGAATTATTCTAAATACAATGGGACACTTTCATAGAGTTCAGCAAAGGTGCATCACAGTCTGATTTGGTATCTTCTATGTAGACACTGAATTTCAAAGACCCAGAAGAGAAGCAAAGAGAACAGGTAGAAGACTACTAAAGCCATCTTCATGACCAGAGATGGCTGTAGTGGTTTTCTTAAAAAGTGTTTGGATTTGGGATACATTTGAGATAAAGTTCAATGGTTTCATAATGGTTTAATTTGGGATTCAGATGTGAAAGAGAGAGGGCTCAAGATGACTTGCAGTTTTCTTGGCTTGAACAACTGAGTGGTGGTTGGTGACAATTCTCAGATAGGAAAGAAGAATTAGGAGAAGATAGGGCTGTGCATCAGAGTTTAGTTTTACCCCTGTTAACTTGAGGGTTAACTAAAAAGCCTCTAGATGAAGGTGAAAGAGGAGAGTGAAAAAACTGGCTTAAAATTCAGCATTTGGAAAACTAAGATCATGGATCTGGTCCCATCACTTCATGGCAAACAGATGGGGAAAAAGTAGAAACAGTGACAGACTTTATTTTCTTAGACTCCAAAATCACTATGGACAGTGATGGCAGCCATGAAATTGAAAGATGCTTGGCCATTAGAAGAAAAGGTACAACAAACCTAGACAGTGTATTAAAAAGCAGAGACATTGCTTTGCCAACAAAGATCTGTCTAGTCATCAGTTCAGTTCAGTTCATTTGCTCAGTCGTGTCCAACTCTTTGCAACCCCATGAATCACAGCACGCCAGGCCTCCCTGTCCATCACTAACTCCCAGAGTTCACTCAGACTCACGTCCATTGAGTCAGTGATACCATCCAGCCATCTTATCCTCTGTTGTCCCCTTCTCCTCCTGCCTCCAATCCCTCCCAGCATCAGAGTCTTTTCCAATGAGTCAACTCTTCGCATGAGGTGCCCAAAGTACTGGAGTCTCAGCTTTAGCATCAGTCCTTCCAAAGAAATCCCAGGGCTGATCTCCTTCAGAATGGACTGGTTGGATCTCCTTGCAGTCCAAGGGACTCTCAAGAGTCTTCTCCAACACCACAGTTCAAAAGCATCAATTCTTCAGTGCTCAGCCTTCTTCACAGTCCAACTCTCACATCCATACATGACCACAGGAAAAACCATAGCCTTGACTAGATGAACCTTTGTGGGCAAAGTAATGTCTCTGCTTTTGAATATGCTATCTAGGTTGGTCATAACTTTCCTTCCAAGGAGTAAGCGTCTTTGAATTTCATGGCTGCAGTCACCATCTGCAATGATTTTGGAGCCCAGAAAAATCAAGTCTGACACTGTTTTCACTGTTTTCCCATCTATTTCCCATGAAGCGATGGGTCTAGTCATAGCTATGTTTTTTTCTCAGTAGTCATGTATGGATGTAAGCGCTGGACCATAAAGAAGGCTAAGCACCGAAGAATTGATGCTTTTGAATTGTGGTGCCAAAGAAGACTCTGGAGAGTCCCTTGGAGAGCAAGGAGATCAGTCAATCCTAAAGGAAATCAACCCTGAATATTCATTGGAAGGACTGATGCTGAAGCTGAACCTCCAATACTTTGGCCACCTGATAATAATAATTAAATATTATTCAGTTCCTTTTCATGTACAAGGCACTGTCCTAGACTCTTGGACTTATCATTATTGAAGAAGGCAAGCAAAAATCTTTTCTCTCAGGTATTAATAAGTTAGCTTTTGGTGGGAGAAACAAAAAAAACAGAAATAGTAAATAAGTATATTATGGTAGTCTAGAAGGTAATAAGTGCTTTAGAAAAATACTGGATATAGAGCAGAGTAAGAGGGACCTGAAGTGCTGGGATTGCAATTTAAATAGGGTAGTCAAACCAGATCTCATTAAGATGATGACATTCTGGAAAAAAAATAATTGAGGAAGGTGAGGGTTTAATCAGGTGGCTATCTGAGAAAGAGCGTTCTCAGCAGGGAGAACCACTAGTACAAAGGCCCTGATGCAGAGGTGAAGAAGAGAGAGCTCAATACTCCAAAGTGAAGTGAATAAGAGGATCAATGCAGGAAAAGAGGTGAAAACAGTGGCAGGGTCACCTTAGGGATATTTTACTTACTCTCAGCAAAACCATGAGCAGTGAATTGCAGAGTTGTGAGAAGGGATTGGCATGATCTGTCTCATAATAATTCAGCTGGTAGATGACAGTAGAAGTGAAAGTGATGAGAAAAGATAGCTTCTGGAACTATTTTGAAAGCAGAACTAATGGGATTCATTCATGCATTTGGTGTCAGATATGAGAGAAAGAGAAGCGTCAAGAATGACTACAGGGTTATTGGACTAAAATTTAAGATGCTAAAGTTGCCAACAGCAGTGATCCCTAAAGTGGGAGGTGAAGTGGAGAAGGAGGTTTAGGAATAAAGGTTCATGATGTCTGAGATGAGATATTCAAGTAAAGACATCAAGTAGGCAGTTGGATACACAAACCTGTAGTTTAGTACCTTGCACAGTTTCTGTTAAGAGCTTTCAGAATCATGATAAATTGATTAACACAATTTCCTCAGGTTAACTGAAAGACTATTCAGATAAGTCTTCCCAAACATACCAGATCAAATACTATGGGGATGTCAGGGCAGACATATGGTAAGCACCAACAAATGTGTTTATAGACCAAAAAGACATCATCCCTGAATATTCATTGGAAGGATTGATGCTGAAGCTGAAGCTTCAATATTTTGGCCACCTGAAGCGAAGAGCTGACTCATCGGAAAAGACCCCAATGCTGGGAATGATTGAAGGCAGGAGAAGGGGATGACAGATGATGAGAGAGTTGGATGGCATCGCTGATTCAACAGACATGAGTTTGAGCAAACTCTGGGAGATTGTGAAGGACAGGGAAACCTGGTGTGCTGTAGTCCATGGGGTTGCAAAGAGTCAGACGTGACTGAGCGACAGAACAACAAAGACAACATGGGTGATGCTAATAACAATGCAGACTAATCAGCTGTATTTAATAGTTTCAATAACCCACACTAAATTTTATACAACTTTAAACCTCTCAGTTTGGATGTGTAGAATAATTGAAAGAAGCCTTTCCCCCATATAATCCCCGCCTCGAGCTCCACATATTAAATGGCCATGAGAGAAAGGGTTTTCAATAAATAATAATATGTACTTAAACACTGGATTGGAGAAGGAAATGGCAACCCACTCCAGTGTTATTGCCTGGAGAATCCCAGGGACGGGGGAGCCTGGTGGGCTGCTGGGGGGGTAAAGAAGAGAGAGCTCAATACTTCAAAGTGAAGTGAATAAGAGGATCAATGCGACCTCTATGGGGTCGCACAGAGTCGGACACGACTGAAGTGACTTAGCAGCAGCAGCAGCAAACACTGGATACTGTATATCATATTCTGGCAATCCAGAGAAAGATGCCCTTGATCCAGTTTATCTTTGGCATATGTCTCTGTGTATATGTGTCTTTCATAAAATATGATAAGGGCAAAGAGATAATAACTGGTACAGCCAACCCCTCAGAAAACTGCAAGTTTTAAAAAACAAAAAGGAAAATGGGCAATGACTAGACCTCTGATTTGAAATACCTGATGCAATTAGTGATTGTCATTACATGTTCCCTATTAGCCTGACTTTCCTAAGCACAAGGAAAAGTTCAGGGTCTAGGAGCTAATCAGGAAAAATATCACCAAGCTTTGGGGTCAGTTAATTAACAGTAAAGTCATATTTTTCACAGATTAAGTCAGACTCTTCCTTTTGACCTCATTTAATTGCGGCTTTTAAAGACCACTGGAATAGTAGTCTCTCACACAAAAATGTATTGAAATTCAGTGTTCTCCTGAGGTGTGATGAGTCCAGAACTTCAAAACACTGGGGTGTAAATTCAAATTGGAACAATCTTTGTGGAAAGCAATAGATACTGTGTATTATGAGGCAATATATATTATTGTGTAACTGTATATATGATAATAAATATTAAGTTGCAGAGAAATATTGATACTTTTGCATACTCATAAAGTCTGTCCTACAGAAATGTGGATAATGATAAGCATATAAAGGTATTTATCATAGCATTATTTGTAACAGTAAAAACTTGGGGTCCTAAATGCCTCAAATCATTCCAATCAGTTAAAACAATTTATCAGTTGTTTATACAATACTAACAAGGTGAAAATACAAGTGAATGACAACTTTTCTGATTTAGAGCTGAGGTTTATTAAAACAGCACATAAAATTTTACATTTGAATTATATAAAAACATTTATGCATGCTTCTTATGTATACAGAAATGAAATACTTTAATAATAATCTCCATATTATAGATTATGGTTAGAATTTGTATACTGAGTATTTAATATTGTATTTTGATCACAAATATATTTTAATTTCTATTTTCTTTTATGAGAACAGTAAGGATTATGACTTTCTGTAATAGAGAAATGTAGAATTTTTTTTGCCATCAATATTCATTCCTTATGAGTCTTGCCTCCACCACGAAATATATGAAATAATTTCTCAACACATATAATTACTAAAAGGTTGATAAAATTTAAATTTTGAAATAAATGAAGGTCCAGGAGTGTTAAACCATGAAGCTCTGAAATACATCTGCAGCTTTCAGTTTCAATGTGGTTTTTCTGCTCATTGGAATAAGATCAAATTATCAGAGCTGGTCACCAGTTCTGCCTAGAAGCAAATACTTAAAAGTACCTGTTGACAGATGGAGCTGGCCTGATAAAATCTATCACACAAATATTTTTGCATAATATGCCCGAAGAAAGAAGATATTACCCTTTTTAGTAAGTGAAAGGGTAATTTTTCATTTCAAACAATAAGTATTTCTTTAATAATGTAAGTTAAGGAATACTTTAGCAAATATAAAATGGGCTCTCTCCGAGAGGGCTAATTTATATTTAGAAAAGGTATCTAAACATAATTCTGTTTTCATAGTTAGCACTTAAAAAGAGACAAGGATTTTTAATGACAAATGACTGTGATATTATTATGTTAAACATTTTCATTGCTCTTTCCAATATGTAAATTATTTATTGATTTTTAAGGAGCTGAATGCCTGAGTTAGGCACTACAGTATTTTAAAATATTAAAAGCTCCAGTTAATCAAATCTTGCCTGGACAAAGTACTAACACTTATTAACTAGCTTGATCATAAGCTTATCAGCATTGCTGGCAATAATTGATCATCTGTAAAACTAGCAATCCCTACATGGGTATAGATAGTTCTGATTGGTGTCCATCTAAATGGAGGCATGTCTTTTTAACAATGATCTTCACGATCCTCTGAGAGATCTTGAACGCTTTCAGATTCTTGAGCCCCACATTGTACCTACTGAATTTGAATTTCTGGGCATCAGTACTTCTCATGCATGCCACGTGATATTTATACATGCTAAATTAAGCAAAAGATAGTGAATCAATATTTGCATAGTTTTTAAAGGAATAAAAAAAATAATTTTCCAAATAAGGGTGAATTACTTTACATATCTATATATCCATATATAATATGTTATATTGATATAATTTTATTTTGACTGACTACTAAAATCTATGTATATAATATGTTTTTAAATGATAGTAATATAGTTATTAGTATATATTAATAAGTTTTTAAATGCTTTGAGATATAGGAACAGAATATACCCCTTTTTACAGGCAGATGAATCCCCAAAAGGTACCATGTTATAGACAAAGAAGATGCTCCTGGTAATTCTGACACCATCCACCAAGAAATTCCTGGATCAAAAACTCACCCGAGCTCCAGATATATCAACAGTGCTAAGGATAATTTTTTGTCATAATATCTCTGTGTCTGTGCTCATGTGCATATCCATTAAGGCTTTAAGCTATATATATTAGAACGAGGAAAGCCTAACAAAATATTAAGCCTACATTTCACTTTACATGGATATGAAAGATTTTCTGGGCAATTATGTAGTCTCCCCACTCATTTTCCTATTGCCTTAAGATTATGCCAAATTTAATAAACAGAGGGAATGGAAAAGAAAAGCTTCCCCAAACAATAGAAAACTGAGATAGAAAACCATTTTTGAGGTAAGAGAGGTGGGCATTTTAGAGAACCTCTAAATCTCTATGCCTTTACATCCCTGTGGCCTATTTTGGTAGGACCAATCCTTACTGGTGCAATGTTCAATCCTAACCCTCTGAAGGCAGGCATTTATTAAGCATTTTTCAGATAAGAATATCACAAAGGACTATTTTGCACTATGACTTAACATTTCTTGTAGTTTAAAAATCACTGTTTTGTCTATAGGAACTTGGGAAATAGCACATCTCTACCTTTGGAGGCTTCCCTGGTGGCTCAGATGGTAAAAAACCCATCTGCAATGCAGGAGACCTGGGTTTGACCCCTGGGTTGGGAAGATCCATCCCCTGGAGGAGAGCATGGCAACCCACTCCAGTATTCTTGCCCGGAGAATCCCCATGGACTGTAGCCCTGCCTGTCCGTTGGGTCGCAAAGAGTCGGACATGACTGAGTGAAAAGCACAGCACAGCACACATTCGCCAAAGTACACAGTTGGTTAGTTCTTGTACTCTACTCTTCAATTTGCCTTTGGAAAATCTGATGCCCGTATTTCCAAGCAAGCATTATTTACTTTTTGATAGAAAACATAACGTCATTTCATTTTATGAACACTTTATTGTAATAAAACCTGGCATTTCTCATCACTACCATTTGCAGTCTACTCTTATAAAATGCAATGCATGTTAAACATGTGCATGATCTGGAAAACAAGGAGACAAAGAAGAAACTTTCTGTTTATCAGTAAATGTCCTAAAGTGGGCTTATCAAGGCAAGAATTCTCATGATCTAGATCAGCTCTACGGAATTTCGTAACCGTTAGCCATATGTGACCACCAAATTCTTGAAATGTCCAAATTCCAATGTGCTGTTAGTATAAAATACACATTGAATTTTGACATTGTGCACAGAACTGTAAAATAACACACAATGTTATACTGCTTACATATTTAAATGATAATATCTTAGATATTGTGGGTTAAATAAAGTATGTTAAAGTTGATTTCACTTCAGTTTTTTTTTTTTTTTTACTCTTTTATGATGTGGCTACTAGAAAAATTTTAATTATATATGCGACTCACAATACATTTCTATTGGAAAGCAGTGATCTAGATTAAGAAATGCACAGCTATTATTCCATATGGCAATTAGATCTGGCAATATAAGCATGATTTCATAATGTTACAAGTAGTAGGAGGGTTTTGATAGAAACTTCTATCCATTTGTTTTAGGTGGATTAACTGGCCTAATCAGATGTAAGCTGTTAAAAGGGCCCCCAGAGGAGGCAGGGGAAAGAAATGTGGACTTGGACAAGCTTTCCAAGTCCTCAAGTCACACACTCCTGGTTGACTGGTTTGCTTAGCCAAGCTGAAACCGGTCTTATTGTCATGTTGGGCACATTAATTGGAGAGTAGACTAATTTGCAAGAGTGCGTTAGTGCCCTTTAAAAGGTGATTTAAAATTCAAAATGATGGAAATGGCATAAAAGCATGCTTGTCTGATCACTCCTCGGAATCCATCTTGAAATCCCGACCATTCCTCTGTTTCCATTGTTAGAATTCAAGCACACAGCAAAACACTTAAGATTCGCAAACATCACACTCCACATCCTAGTACAAATAATTATCCTGTTAAAGACAAACAGGGCTTTCCTATCATCAGACACATGGGGATTATAAGTGAAAATACAATCTGTAGATTTAGTTAGGGTTCCATATACAGGAATGAAACATAAAAATCACAGTAATATCACCAAACATTTTTGTAACTGAATGGAAGAAGTTCTGCCTCTAATCCATTAGGAGCTTCCAGAGAACTTGAGGAAGCACCTTCACCTCTAATTTAGCTGCAATAAGACTGATAACTTATATTTATAACCACTTGATAGCTACATATAATTTTACATCCATTAGCACATTTAATCCTCATGAACAAGAATGACACTATCATATCCATTTTGAAGACAAGGAAACAATCCAGACCCCTGAAATCAAACCTTCGGACTATGTTTTTTCACTACATTGCAGGTAGGAACTAAACTCTGTATTGGCCAGGTCAAAGACCAAACCTGGGCTTTTAGGCAAGCAAAGTAAAGAAGAATAGTATGAAGGAAAAAAGTAAGCATAACAGCGCTTTGAGAGACAGTGAATTCAAAGGACATGAATTTACTTTTGGAATTTGCAGAATGTAAAACTAAAAAGTCTTCCATTTTGTTACACATGCATGTATTTCTGATTATACAGTGTAACAAAAAACCTTGTGTTATCATTTGATCAAGGGATCTGTGTTCATTTTAATTCAATAACCTTAGATCTTCGGCCCAAACCAGTAATAATAATGAAAGCAAGAGCTTTAAGTGTCACTTTCTAAAATAGTGATTCATCCAGAGTTCTCACACAAAATATATTCAACAACACACTCTTAGAAAGGGCTCAGAAATATTGAATAAAGAGGAATTGTTAGAGCTAAAGCAAAGCATTATTTATGGAGTTTGTTTTGTGAAGAGATTTAGGTTTCTCACAGTCATATTGAGTTCCATGAAGATGCAGAAATGAAAACTTGCCTTTAGCAATAACTAGGAATTTTTTAAAAAGTGGAAGTCACACATAAGAATTAATGAATGCTAACTGATACTTCTCTGGAAATCTATTCTTACCATAGCACTAAGAAATAAAATTATAATCTAGATCAAATCTACACACTCAAAATATATATTGGCCTTAACATATTGGATTCAAATCCAACACAAATAGCTGTGTCTTTGTCACTCATGTGTTAATGTATTTTGTAAAATGTGGATTTTCAGTTAAACCTTATTGAATGAATGGCTGAAAGGAAGAATGAATGGCTGAACAGTGTACTAGCAAACACAGGTACTTGGATATGTTTTCCAAGATAATAGCAATTGTGGCTGAGCCCTAACACATTTTTGCACTGAGTCTCCTTGAGATGGGCTGCTGACACTCAATGAGTAGTACAGGATAAGGCTGAGCTTTCCTCTCTGCCAAACGGGGTTGTCATTTCAAAGCTCACGCTTCATTTTGGCTTCATGAACATCTTCAGTCTAAACCCGAAGAAGGACCCATCTCCCACATCAGAAAACATCAATGTCAGGAAGAATATTCTCCTTCAAAAGCCAAAGAAATAACGTTGGTGTTAATGGTTCATCCCCCCAGTTCTGTGTTTCACTAGCATGCTTTCTTGCCACCTGTGGGACACAATACCATAATGCTATGACCTTGGACTTATGAATACCTGGTAATATAACTCAGAAGCTGAGTGATACAGCTGCTTTTTTTTCATATATATTTGATATTAGTATTAAATATGGAATACATACTAAAATAATTAACAAAATTATTTCTAAAACTCATACTTGGACATGCTTGTTGATGAAGACAAAGTAAAAATATTCTCCCTCTTCCAGATCTATAAGGTATAGGGATTGAACCAGAATGAAAAGATACATCTGTTGAAGCCCTAGTTGACCAACATGCTTGGGGAATTCTGGGTCAATTCCTGACTCAGTTCCACTCAAAACTGAAAAATAATGAGTTGATACAGACAGTGGGCTCTAATTTCACAGAGTAATCAGCGGGGCACTCAGGATGCCATCATCTTGCGTTACTTGTTCCATTGAGCACATGAATTTTAGGCTCAGTAGCTTCAGGGGGCTCTGTACTGCACTTGTTGCCCAGAAGTATGTCTCTTCCCAATCCTTTGCCCCTTAATTTCTCACATAAAGATGGCCACCAGTATGTAAGGAGAGCAGCACAAAACCACCCAGTAAATGACTTGCATATTCTTTTCTGCATAATCAGAATTGTTCTCCTATTATTTCCTACTTTGGTGTATGTCAGACTAACACTGTGTTTCTTCAGTCTTTATTTATGGAAAAGTTTTCATTTTTAGAAAAATAAGTAAACTCCTTTTTTAAACAAAATTGGTGGTTTCATGCCTTTATTTATCAGGCATGTTAAGTGCACTCAATTTGCTTACTAGCCTTTGGGCACATTAACACACATCTTAGAAAGAAAGACAAACTCTGCTATCATAGTTTACACTTCAGAAGTCAGTACAAAAACAAATCAGTCATAGACATCCCCTAGGAATCTTTCTTTCTTTCCATCCATCACAATGTGAATGTCTATACCATAAACTCCATAATATGAAGAGCAAATTCTGATTGCCTGGGGAAGGGGCCCTATTTATTGTTCCTTCAGGTGGAGATGAAGAGACAGTGTCCTTAGAGATGTAAATCTAGAAGAGAAGGCCGTGGCTTCAGCACTCATGACATGATTAGCCTAGCCCAGGATGGTATATGCTAGATGTAAAACCACTACTGTTGTTGAGGGTTCATTTTGGGCAAAAAGAACCTGCTCCAAGAAGACTTCTGACTCTATAATAACTTTTTGAATCAAAGATGTCATCAATTGTAAAATTTACTACTGAATTAAAAGTAGATAAATGACAAATATTAAAACTATAAATAAGACCAAATTTGAGGTTTGGCTATCTAGTCCTTCATGTTATGTTATCTTCTCTATGAATTCAATAAGTTTACATAGTGGTACAATCTTAGAATTTCTGTGGTTCATTGACTAAAGCACCCATTTCAATGTAAACTATATAAATCCAAATAAATTTCATGTTACTTCCAACCCATAGACAAAAGCAAGAGAATGTAATCTCTTACTAATATTTCAACCATGATGTCCAATTTAAAGCAACTGAAGAATGAGAAACTTTAATATAACACAAAAATAAGTAGAGAAAAAAATACCAGAAAGTAGATGACTAGACAGCCGCAGATTTCTGGTTACTCTTCCAAGTGAAGTGAAGTGAAGTGAAGTCGCTCAGTCATATACGACTCTTTGCGACCCCATAGACTGTAGCCTACCAAGCTCCTCCATCCATGGGATTTTCCAGGCATAGACAGAGGAGCTTGGTAGGCTACAGTCTGGGGAGACTCCTGCAGGCTCATGCCCGTTTCCTTCCTTGATACCAATCCAGGTTCTTAGGGGATTCAAAGCTCTAGTTCAATTCTCAAGGAATGAGCTTTAAGCCAGTTTACTGATTGACACTTCTCTGACCTTATCTAATAGTTTTATTAATGGTATGTTTACTTTCTTAGTAGTATCCCCTTTGATTAAGTCCTCATCTTATCCTTCCAAGCCCCAGTTTTAATGGAATCTATACAGTAGTCCAGTTGTCCTGCCTTAGGACACTGCTTTTGGTCTCTTTTCCCATGGACTAGAGTTCTGATGCTCAATCCAAGCCGTGCAACTGTGCCCCCTTCTGTTACAGTCCCAGTCCAGAGCCTTTACAGAGGGTCTTGTCCTTGATTTCCATAAGCAAACATATGCATTCTTGTGGAATCTTTATTTCCTATTCCTACTCCAGCTGAAACCTTGTTCCAGGGGTTGGTTTTTCTTCCACCTCTTAGGCTTGAGTAGTGGTCAAGCGTGCTTGCTTAGTCGCACTAGTCTTTGCAACCCCATGGGCTGTTCCCAGGCAAGAATACTAGAGTGGGTTGCCATTCCTCCATTTCCTCCTCCAGGGGATCTTCCTGACCCAGGCAACAAACCCACATCTCCTGTATTGCAGGCAGATTCTTTACCTGAGCCACTGGGAAGCCCTTCCTCTAGCTAACCACCAAGCACTCTATGGAGCAGCTTTTCTTACTCTGCACTTGTCGCCATGATTGGCCCCCAGCAATATGAAAGGCAACTACAAGTTTGTTTTCCTTGGGATTACAGGTTAGGATTAGCCAGACTATTAAAATTTGCAGGGTTAGATGAACTGAAGGAAAGAGTGTAGGTAGACAAAAGAGGATCTAGAAGTGAAAGAGTATGCAGTATTCAAAAATGTGAAATATCTTGATACATGTGGACAAGTGTCTCCACTTTGTTAAGTGGTATCAAGTGAAGAACAAGGTAAACATGAGAGCTCTTCAATCAGGGAATTAGAAAAATAAAAGTGTCATACTAAATAATCTACTAACTTTATCTATTAGAATTATTTTACTTTTTACCTTTGTGTCTATTGCTAGAGGACCAAATGTCTAAAATTCTCCACACATGGCACAACAAGAAAGATGTACATGGAAGAGATCAGAGAAAGAGATGAATATTGATTCATTTTCCTTAGAACCAATGAACAACAAATCCTAACCTGCTAGTAAACATTTCTCTGATTCAGTCTTTTCTTCCACTAACCAGTAGCAATTCCTACACTAAATATTTTAGAAAGAAACTGCCAGATAGTGAAAAATATATATTTGCCTGCACCGCGTTTGGAGAAAGGGTGCTGTGTTCTCCCATTATTTTAAATACTGAAGTTATTCTTGCTCCAGGCAACCTGAACTTGCCTTTCCCTCCAGCTTCACACATGCTTTATCTTAGTTTTATATCGCTCACCTATTCAAAAAACTGCTTACCATGGCAACCCTTCTCTGTGTGACAGGCAGTTATAATTTGCTTGGAAAAACTGCAACAAGGTGTCATTTTTCATAAACTCTTTATACCAAAATGTTTTCTTTTTCAGTGATTTCCAGTGACTTTGTTGTGGTCTCGTGGTCTTTGCCAAAAGATCATTTATAAGTGAAAAATAGTATTAAGGAAACCCACGCATTGCTCAGTATTAGTGATGGGTGGTGTTGGAATTGTTGCAACCTCTAAAAATAAGAAGATTATTGATTTTTTACTATCTCTTTGGTGCTACAGAAGCAGTAATCAAACAACACTTGCCTGAAACAAGAAGTTCTACATTTGATAAAACTGTGCTTTAGACTGATGGGCTCTGAGGTATGAGGGAAACAAGGAGTCAAAAACAAATGCAAACCAGTGTGAACTCTACTCTATGTCCCTGTGTATGTGTTCAATTCATAAAAATCCAAAAGATATTTCCAAAAACCCTGCTATGGCATTGTGTGGTGGGTGCTAACAATAGCAGTCAAGAGACTTTTCTGATCATGAACAATTATTTGGGTGAATACATTCACAGATTCACTGAACTGTCTGCCAAAAGGCAGTGAATGTCAGACAGTACTGCCATATTTTAAATTCAAATATTGGTATCTCTGTGATAATTACTTCTGTAACACAAACATGTTTGGATCAATACACTCCATGATGCTGGATTTGTAATTCAAGCAACCCCAAAACAAGAACAATTGCAACTTCCCCAAACAATTGCTCACTATTTTCCAAATCAGATTATTAGTCCACTCTTGGCATTCAGTGAGAGCAAAATGAATTACACAAATGAGCTTGGTGCTGCAGACTCAGAGTAGGAATGGAGTTAGTTTTAGGCTCAAGAGGAATCTGGCCATGAGCAAGTGATGAGGGAATATATGACCCAGAGTATTAATCATTCTTATGGTTTATGATAGATGCCCATCTTTACTTCACCGCTTAGTATAAAGGGCTTCCCTGGTAGCTCAGCTGGGAAAGAATCCGTCTGCAATGCAGGAGACCCCAGTTCAACTCATAGGTCGGGAAGATCTGCTGGAGAATGGATAGGCTACGCACTCGAGTATTCCTGGGCTTCCCTGGTGGCTCAGATGGTAAAGAATCCACCTGCAATGCAGGAGACCTGGGTTCGATCTCTGGGTTGGGAAGATCCCTTGGAGAAGAGAACAGCTACCCACTCCAGTATTCTGGGCTGGAGAATTCCATGGACAGAAGAATGTGGCAGGCTACAGTCCATGGGGTCAACAAAGAGTCAGACATGACTGAGTGACTTTCACTTTCAGTATAAAGAAGCTGGTGAAAAGACATTTCAAAGAGATCTAGAAAAAGCAAGTTTTTTGATACTTTTAACTTTTGTATCTTTTACATTTTGGTAACATTTGAAGTTTTCTTTGCTGTCATTTGTTTTTTACGCTAAAGACATCATTTTAGTAAAAAAATATAAATTTAAATTACTATTTTTGTTACCTGTATCATATTTTGACAGAACTTTAAAATGGATTAGCAGCAAATGTTGGCCTGCCCTCCTAAATATATATATCTAAGGCAAAAATATCCTGTTAGCTTACCTTATGGAAAATTGAATCACCCTGTGTCCAGAGCAAAAAATGATTGAAAACAGATTTGAGAACTAAGCAGTTCATATCATTCTGCTACATATATGGTAATACATTTTGAAATGACCAAAAGAATGGCTTGGATCTAAACGCTTTTCAGTCCAGAGCAGTCAGGAGTAATATTTTCACTGATTACAAGTTAGATCTGATTCAGAACCCATGACAAAAATGAATTTCAGTGGGTTAAAAAAATGGTTAATAGATTACATAACTGAGTGAATGGGCTTCCCAGGTGGCTCAGTGGTAAAGAACCTATCTGCCAAGGTAGGAGTTGCAGGAGATGGGGGTTCAATCCCTAGATCAGGAAGATCCCTTGGAGAAGGGCCTGGCAACCCATTCCAGTATTCTTGCCTGGAGCATCTCAGGGACAAAGGAGCCTGGCAGGCCACAGTCTATAGGGTTGCAAAGTGTCAGACACAACTGAAGTGACTTAGTACACACATACACAAGCAAGTGAATATTATAGACAAAAAAGTTAGACGAATTTTCAAGTTCAGTTCAGTTCAGTCGCTCAGTCATGTCCGACTCTTTGTGATCCCATGAATCGTAGCATGCCAGGCCTCCCTGTCCATCACCAACTCCCGGAGTTCACTCAGACTCAAGTCCCTCGAGTCAGTGATGCCATCCAGCCATCTCATCCTCTGTCGTCCCCTTCTCCTCCTGCCCCCAATCCCTCCCAGCATCAGAGCCTTTTCCAATGAGTCAACTCTTCGCATGAGGTGGCCAAAGTATTGGAGTCTCAGCTTTAGCATCATTCCTTCCAAAGAAATCCCAGGGCTGATCTCCTTCAGAATGGACTGGTTGGATCTCCTTGCAGTCCAAGGGACTCTCAAGAGTCTTCTCCAACACTATAGTTCAAAAGCATCAATTCTTTGGCACTCAGTTTTCTTCACAGTCCAACTCTCATATCCATACATGACCACTGGAAAAACCATAGCCTTGATTGGATGGATCTTTGTTGGCAAAGTAATGTCTCTGCTTTTCAATATGCTATCTAGGTTGGTCATAACTTTCCTTCCAAGAAGTAAGCGTCTTTTAATTTCATGGCTGCAGTCACCATCTGCAGTGATTTTGGAGCCCAGAAAAATCAAGTCTGACACTGTTTCCACTGTTTCCCCATCTATTTCCCATGAAGTGATGGACCAGATTCCATGATCTTCGTTTTCTGAATGTTGAACTTTAAGCCAACTTTTTCACTCTCCTCTTTCACTTTCATCAAAAGGCTTTTTAGTTCCTCTTCATTTTCTGCCATAAGGGTTGTGTCATCTGCATATATGAGGTTATTGATATTTCTGCAGGCAATCTTGATTCCAGCTTGTACTTCTTCCAGCCCAGCGTTTCTCATGATGTACTCTGCGTATAAATTAAATAAGCAAGGTTACAATATACAGCCTTGATGTACTCCTTTTCCTATTTGAAACCAGTCTGTTGTTCCATGTCCAGTTCTAACTGTTGCTTCCTGACCTGCATATAGGTTTCTCAAGAGGCAGGTCAGGTGGTCTGATATTCCCATCTCTTTCAGAATTTTCCACAGTTTATTGTGATCCATTTTCAAGTTAGAATGTTCTTATTTCAGAAAGCAAAACAGAATAAAACCAGTGGCCACACTGGACACAGCCCCAAAATAAGAATAGTTGGAGATCAACTCTAGCCCTGCACATGCCTCACCATGAAATACTGCCTGAGGAGTTACACACCAAACAGGCCTAAAGACCTGATTCTTTGAAGATTTAACTTTCCTCTTTTTTGAAGTGTTATTGAGCTATAATTGATGCACAAAAAATATACATCTTTTATGCATGCAGTGTGACGAGTTTGGGCATATACATATACCTGTGATACCATCACCACTATCAAGGTAAACATATCCATCATCTGGCAAAGTTACCTTGTATCTTTCCCCTTTTTTTTTTTATAAAACACTTAACATGAAGTCTACCCTCAAATTTTTAAATACAAAATACCTTATTGTTAACTATAGGCACTGTATTTGCACAGCATATCTCGAGAATTTATTCATCCTGTAAAAATGTAACTTTACCCCACTGAATAAAAACTCCCCATTTACCCTTCCCTCCAGCCCCTAGCAACCACCATTTTATTTTCTGCTTCTATAAGTTTGACTATTTTACTTATCTCATAACAGTGTAATCATGCGCTATTTGTCTTTCTGTGATACACATATCTCACTTACCATAATGTCTTCCAAGTCCATTCATCTTGTTGCAAATGGTAGGATTTCCCTATTCTTGAAAGCTAAATAATATTACCTTGCCTGCATAAAGCACATTTTTTATCCATTCATCTGTTGATGGACATTTGAGTTGTTTCTGTGTCTTGGCTATTAAAAAAACAGAGCTACAATGAACATGGATCTTTGAAATCTTTATTTCAATTCTATTGGCTATATCCTGAGAAGTACAACTGCTGGATAATGTGGCAGTTCTATTTTTAATTTTTTTGAGGAATATTCTTACTGTTTTCCATGGTGGCTGCATCATTTTCCATTTCCAGTGCATGAAGATTCCAATTTTTCTATATCCTTGCCAACAGTCATTATCTTTTATTGTTGTTGCTTAGTTGCTAAGTTGTGTCTGACTCTTTTGCAGCCCCATGGACTATACCCCACCTGGCTCCTCTGTCCATGAGATTTCCCAGGCAAGAATATTGAAGTGAGTTGCCAGGGGATCTTTCTGACCCAGATATTGAACCTGTGTCTCCAGCATTGTCAGGAGGATTCTTTACCCTGAGCCGTCAGAAAACTTTAGCTGTGTATTAAGTTAAAATTAGATTTTACAAAAGGTTACTGATTCAGAAAAAAGTGCATTCATTGTAATACTGTATATTTTGAAGACAGCACAGCAAGGTCATGACATTTTCAGAAATACTTTGTACATAATAAACAATCAACATACATTTGTGAAATGATGTGAGTAATATCCTTCCCATGCAAAAGACTACTAAATATTTGTTTCAGAAGTACTGGAACATATCATACAAGATGGCTGTTAGCCATTTTTTAGTCAGTAATTAAGTGATTAAAAAACAAGTAGCAGGGCATCCACCCCAGAAATGGGCAAGAAAAGCCACTGAAGAGAGAACATGGTAAAAAAAAAAAATGTTCTTAATAAGAACATATTTAATAAATAATTTCATATTAATGTTACTTCTATCTTTGTAAAATGTGTATTGTTCTTAATTTTATAATATGTGCATTTAATTAATACACTTATGTGGAATATGTGATCCAACTTCTTTTCACCAATGGTATGTGTTTTCAAAAGAGTTTGAAGATTACGCAAAATGGAAAACTCTTCATT
Source organism: Tragelaphus eurycerus (assembly GCA_935064755.1). NCBI lineage: Eukaryota > Metazoa > Chordata > Mammalia > Artiodactyla > Bovidae > Tragelaphus > Tragelaphus eurycerus. The sequence goes on along the minus strand of CAKXYN010000171.1, from coordinate 915,236 downwards.
CACCAACTGAATTCATGTACTTATTTTATATATTATTAAGATTTATTTGCTAGGGGCTTCCCTGATGGCTCAAGTGGTAAAGAATGCCTGTAATGTGGGAGACCTGGATTCAATCCCTGGATCAGGAAGATCCCCTGTAGAAAGGCAAGGCAACACACTCCAGTATTCTTGCCTGGAGAATCCCATGGATAGAGGAGCCTGTCGGCTCCAAAATCACTGCAGATGGTGACTACAGCCATGAAATTAGAAGATGCTTGCTCTTTGGAAGAAGAGCTATGACAAACATAGCATATTAAGACGTTACTTTGCCAACAAAGGTCCATATAGTCAAAGCTTTGGTTTTTCCAGTAGTCATGTATGGATGTGAGAGTTTGACCATAAAGAAGGCTGAGCACCAAAAAATTAATGCTTTTGAACTGTGGTACTGGAGAAGACTCTTGAGAGTCCCTTGGACAGCAAGAGGAAGATCAAACCAGTCAATCCTAAAGGAAATCAACCCTGAATATTCACTGGAAGGACTGATGCTGAAGGTGGAACTCTAATACTTTGACCATCTGATGTGAACAGCCAACTGACTGGAAAAGACCCTGCTGCTGGGAAAGACTGAAGGGAGGAGGAGAAGGGGAAGACAGAGGACGAGATGGTTGGATAGCATCACTGACTCAATGGACATGAGTTTGGGCAAACTCTGGGAGATAGTGAAGTACAGGGAAGCCTTATGTGCTGCAGTCTATGGGGTCACAAAGAGTCAGACATGACTAAGCAACTGAACAACAGGATTTATTTGCTGCATGTCTAACAGTTTTATCAAATGTGGCTGCCATATGTATTATTAAGTTGGTGCAAAAGTAATTGTGATTTTACATTGTTGCACTTTTCTGTCTGATATTAGAATATATTCTTAAATAACTGTGTTTATGTTATACATCATTTTAATGTTCATTTCTCACTTTATGTTTTTTGGTGATAACTTATTACTTGCTGTGTATTTTATACTTATTTTAGACTAGGGAAATGGTTTTATATAAAAAGCAAATTTGAGTGATTTTCTTATTTGAGTTCAAAATGGGTCATAAAGCTATAGAGACAACTTGCAACATCAGCAATCATTTGGCCAAGGAACTGCTAATGAACGTACAGTGCAGTGGTGATCAAGAAGTTTTGCAAAGGTGATGAGAGCCTTGAAGATAAGGAGTGTAGTGGGCAGTCATGGGAAGTTGATAACGGCCAACTGAGAGCCATCATCAAAGCTGATCCTCTTACAGCTACAAGAGAAGTTGCCGAAGAAATCAACATCAGCCATTCTATGGCCATTCAGCATTTGAAGCAAATTGTAAAGGTGAAAAAGCTCGATAAATGGGTGCCTTATGAGCTGACCAAAAATTTTTTTAAAATGTCATTTTTAAGTGTCATGTTTTTATTTTATGCAATAACAACAAACCATTTCTCAATCGGGTTGTGACATGTGATAAAAAGTGATTTTATATGACAACTGGCAATGACTAGTCATTGGACTGAGAAGCAGCTCCAAAGCACTTCACAAAGTCAAACTTGCAACAAAGTAAGATCATGGTCACTGTTTGGTTTGGTGGTCTACTGCCCGTTTGATCTACTACAGCTTTCTGAATCCTGGTGAAATCATGCCTTCTAAGAATTATGCTCAGCAAACTGATGAGATGCACCCCAAACCCCAGTGTCTGCAGCTGGCATTGGTTAACAGAATGTGCCCAATTCTTCTCCACAACAACATCAGAGCACAAGACGTGCAACCAATGCTTCAAAAGTTAAACTAACTGGACTCTGCCATAGTCACCTCTTGCCAATCAGCTACCACTTTCTCAAGCACTCTGACAACTTTTTTTTTTGTAGAGAAAATGCTTCCACAATCAGCAGGAGGCAGAAAATGCTTTCCAAGAGTTTGTTGAATCCTGAGGCAATTTTTATGCTACAGGATTAAACAAACTTATTTCCCATTGGCAAAAAATGTGTTGATCTTAATGATTAATGAAGATGTATTTGATCCTGGTTATTATGATTTAAAATTCACAATCCAAAACCACAATTTCTTTTTCACCAAGCAGTATATATAGTAAAAGCTCCATGTATCTTGAGTAAGGAAATTGCTTTGTAATTACACACATTTCAGCTTCAAGTTTTAGCTAATGTTCATGGAGAGGAAAAATTAAAACAAATAAAGAATATGATAATTATATTGGCATTATCAGTTATCAGTGAAAGTCAATCTGTTGTGTCCAACTCTTTGTGACCCCATGGACTATACAGTCCATGGAATTCTCCAGGCCAGAATACATTAGTGGGTAGCTTTCCCTTCTCCAGGGGAGCTTCCCAACCCAGGGATTGAATTTACGTCTCCCACAATGCAGGCAGATTCTTTACCAGCTAAGCCACAAGGGAAGCCCAAGAATACTGGAGTGGGAAGCCTATCCCTTCTCCAGCAGATCTTCCTGATCCAGGAGGTGAACTGGGTTTCCTGCATTGCAGGTGAATTCTTTACCAACTGAGCTATGAGGAAAGCCCATTGTCTTTATAGCTGTAAAGGCTTTTACCCTGAGGGATGTAATGAACATATGTTAGGCAAATTTATGAACTTTCCAAAACCTAAGTTTTCACATGTATAGTATGCAGATAATGCCTCACAGTAATTTTTTTTTTTTCAGGGGAGGGAAACAAAACTGAGAGACTGAGCCCAAGAACTAATTATTCATCATTTTGTATTCTGTATTGTATGCAGAGGTCAATATTAATTCTATGATTTTTGTTTGTTTTCAGGTCTTATTAACCTCAGCTATAGTTTACAAGGTTACAAGGTTTTTTAATTTCCTACACTGTAAACAGGACACATTTCAGAACTTTCCATTGATTTGTTCAAGAATCTCTCATTTTAAAAATGTTACATCTGTTTTCCGTACATTTCATCTAGGGACGCTTACCCTTACTTTTGCAAACTGATATTTCATAAAGCAAATGGCTAATTGAAATAAATAGTCTTGTTTTTAACCATTCCCTTCAGCATTGTTACCTACAAATGGTAGCAAATTAAAAACTGACTGATGAGGTTTCAAAGCAATTAATGGACTATACACGTGTGTGCTCGGTCGTGTCAGTCTGACCCAACTCTTTAAGACCCCACCAGGCTCCTTTGTTCATGAGACTTCCTGGCAAGAATACTGGAGTGGGTTGCCATGCCCTCCTCCTGGGGATCGTCCTGACCCAGGGATTGAACCCGTGCCTCTTGTGTCTCCTGCATTATAGGTGAATTCTTTACTGCTGACCCACTGGGCAAGCCAGTTACAAGAAACTTGTTTAAAGCTCATCAATGGCACCCCACTCCAGCACTCTTGCCTGGAAAATCCCTTGGACAGAGGAGCCTGGTAGGCTGCAGTCCATGGGGTCGCTAAGAGTCTGACACGACTGAGCGACTTCACTTTCACTTTTCACTTTCGTGCATTGGAGGAGGAAATGGCAACCCACTCCAGTGTTCTTGCCTGGAGAATCCCAGGGATGGTGGGGCCTGGTGGGCTGCTGTCTATGGGGTCCCACAGAGTCAGATACAACTGAAGCGACTTAGCAGCAGCAGGTAAGATTTGGGGGATTTAATCTTTTTTCTATTTTCCCATTGAGATTTGGGTAGCACATTGGGAGGCTCACAAACTACACTTTAGGAAGTGAGAGTTTCCAAATTAATGAAGAGAGAGAATACTTAACACACACTAAGAAAAACCTCTGGTCAACAGTACTCAACACTGCTGTGGTCAGAAGTAGCTTCTCAGCCCCTGATGCTGACATATGTTTGAAAGATAACGATAACATTTTAAATTAAGGGCACAGTCACAAATGCTTTATTATTATTTATTGAATTATTTCAAGATGTAACTGCATTCTTTAATAACATTTTATAATACATGCTATAAAATGTATGACACATTCTTAATAAATGATGCCATAATAAGCCCCTATGATGTTGCTATAACACAGCTGTTGTTAATTAAAGCAATGTATGCACCTCCTTCATCCATTAATTTAGGTTATTAGTATATAAAGCATGCTAACATGACCAATATAATTTTTTAAATAATCATTATTTGGATGAGCCTTTATCATCAATATTTCCCTGGTGTTTCAGATGGTAAAGAATCTGCCTGTAATGTAAAAGGCCCAGGTTCAATCCCTGGGTCAGGAAGAGCCCCTAAAGAAGGGAATGGCTACTAACTCCAGTACTCTTGCCTGGAGAATTGCACAGACAGAAGAGCCTGGTGGGCTACTGTCCATAGGGTCACAAAGAGTCGGATACAACTGAGCGACTAACACCCTTTATATTCAATTATTTTTCTTTACTCTCATAGACTCCTGTATCCATTATATCTTGAAGACAAAATAAGCAAACAAACAAAAAACCTTAGGTCACAAAATACTTGCAGGGTTCATAAGTTAATAATATATGCCCATGGTTGGTTTTCTGCTCTATGCTAAACCCGCTTCCTAAACATATCACAGAGGGACATAGAAATTATTTCGTGCCTATGTTTTTGCTCTTATTCTGCTTTCCTAAAGTCCAAGGAGTGCTCAACAACTACACACTCTAATGTTTTTCTGATCTTGAAGAATATTATGCCATTTGAAGATATTAATTCATCTTCTTCCAAAAGACTATCCCTTTGATCAATCTAAGGTAGAAATAGCAGTAACATAATAACAAGTAAGGTGTTTGTTCTTTGTCCATACAATGCCATCTATTTTGGAAACCTATCACATAAAAACGAACTTTGTAGAAGGAAGAGCTTTATATTGTGTAAATTTCAGCTTTGATCTTACAAAACTGGTTGCTTCCTTCCTTCATTCATTTCCATCACCATTGCATTTCAAGTAATACTGTCAGTGGCATAAGCATAACAAGACCCAATTAATTCAGCATGAAAAAAATAGAAAATTTACTAATAAACATTAAAACAATAGTGCATTGATTGGTATGTGTATTAGTCTGCTCAGGCTTCCCTAACAAAATGCCATAGATTGGATGACTTAAACAACAAAAATCTATTTTCTCATAGTTCTAGAGACTGGAAAGTCCACTATCAACTTACTAGCAAATTCAGTTTCTAGTGGAAGTTCTCAGCGTGGCTTTCAGATGATGGCTTTTTCTTCATGCAGTAGAGAGAGTGAGTCTTCTAGGTGTCTTTTCCTATAAGGACACTAATCTTATTTGATTAGGGTCCCAGTCATGATACCTCATTTAAATTAATTAATGTCTAAAGGTCCTATCTCCAAATATGGTTACATTTGGGGTTAGAGTTTCAGTGTATGAATTTGGGGAGGAAGGCACACAATTCAGTCCATAGCAGTATGGTTATGATACAGAAACAAATGAGACACATGAATATTTTCTTATTCCTAGCACTTTCACATAAACATCTCTATGTCAAAGGGATTTTAAAAGTTCATGTTCTGAAAAACACACGCTTTTATTAAAGAAAGCAAAAACTTTCCTATATTCCATGGGCAATAAATATCAGATTCATCAAAATTATACCCTGATGATGACTGAACTCAGACTTCACCCTAGACAGATTTAGGGGCTTGGAATATGGTGTTAAACAAGACAGAAACATTCCGGCTTTCATGGAGTTTACATCCTAGAGTAAAGAGTGGTGGTAATCTAGTATATAAATACATAAATAAGAAAATGACTGATACTGGTAACTGCTGTGAAGAGAAGATAGTGCAATGGAGACAGTGCCACAGGGCTACAGTAGATTGCGGTTTAGGGTGACTATCTGAGGAGGCCACAATGTGATGAGAAGACGATGAAGAGCACTCCAAACACTTACAATAACCAAAAAATGAATAAAACTTGGCGATTTCTTTCATTTATTATCACATTAAGATGATTATTCACAAATAAAACCTATATCAGCCATCAAACCATTCTTATGTGTAAAGTGAGCAATCCAATAGTTTCTCATAGTTCTCTGTTACTAATTATCCTAGAAACTCTTATTTAAAAGAATTTTAATTCAGCTGTTCTTTCCTACTCACTGCTGCTAAGTCGCGTCAGTCGTGTCTGACTCTGTGTGACTCCATAGACAGCAGCCCAACAGGCTCCTCCGTCCCTGGGATTCTCCAGGCAAGAATACTGGAGTGGGTTGCCATTTCCTTCTCCAATACTCACTACTGCTACCTTTTAGCTGAACCAAGGAGAGAGTTTCTTTCTGTAACGCACCTGGATTGACATGTTTGTAATCAGTATACCCACGAAGGTGTCCACAGCTATAAAAGTTTGTGGAATGTTTGAAACATGACTTAATTCTCAGATTCATTAAAACAGAGATCATCAATATTCTACAATTTGCTTCCCTCTAAACAAAAATGAAATTGAGTTCTTGACTCAGTCTCACATCATTCTTCAGTTGGAAGTCTTTATTAGGGTTTGGCCATTTTTATTTGAACATTTAGCTTAAAATGTCTAGTAGGTGAATTAAATTCCAGGATGGGTTTGTGACAGCAAGTAGGAAATAGAAAACCTTAATAATCAAATCTAGACTTGCTTCATACAGTTAAAACGACTGAATCCTTTATTCTCTTTGGTAAGTGCCTGAGGAGAGCAGAAATCTTGAAAAGGCTCTCCAGATGCCCTGGGCTAAGAACAACCAGGTGATTATGAGTTGCATATGTTTCACATTTGCTAATAAAAAGGTGAAAATTACCCTAGTTTGCATTATTCTCATTTAAGGAATTTAAAGCACCAATGAAAGATTAAAATTAATTAAGCTATGACTCAATAGAAAAGACTATCGAAAATCTGCCCTCTGATAATATAGGTATAATTGCACATTATATGGCAAAAAGATATAGAAAATTCAGTACATACACAAAACAGTGACATGAAGAAATGCACATAGTTAAAATGGCCAGGTCAAAATAGAGGTAAAGGAATCCAGAAGACCAACTTATTTGCCTCTCAAAGACGGGAAAATGAGGATGACTTCGTTATACCTCATCCTTTACTGTGTTTATGTTTTCTGTTATTTTCTTTTTCAAGTTCTATGAGACTTCAGAATCTTGTATCTTATAAAGTAGGCAATGCAAAGGCAGGGTAACATCCTCCTTCAAGTAGCACTTACAACTCAGAAAGACAAAGAAAGGTTTTGCATTGCACCTGACAATGACTGTTTCTAGAACTATGCTTTCTAAGTTAAATTCTTAGAATCATGCCAAGAGATTATGATTTCAAAACAGCGTGGCTGTGATTGCTTTTTCTACCATCTTTATTCGGGCAAAAAAGATGTGCCTTCATGCTCTCATTCTCCCCAGCAAATATTTAAGAGAAAATTACCTTCTCACACATTTGCTACATAACAGAAGTCTGGAGTGGGAAGTATATTTCAAATAGTGAGCTGGAGTATTGACATCCCCAGTTAAAATTAACTCACTGCCATAGAAATCTAGGTGACATTTATTTAAACTCCTCTTAGGTATTATTTTGAGGTGGGCAGCATCACTTTCTATTTCTTATTCAGTTGACATCTTGAAACTGCTGTATATCCTAAACAATCTTCCTTTCTCTGCTTTATTTATAAATTCGTAAAAGTTTCCATTTCCTACAAAATGAAGGTGTATCTCATTAGCAACTTGCAATCTTGTTTCTCAAAATCTTTTAGGTTACTCTGCCTTGGAATCTCAACTACCTCTTTCCTTTCCTCATCTCTCAGTATGGTGCTACTTGTATTTTTCTAAACATGTGTTTTCATATCAACCTACTTTACTTGTGCTGCCTGTCTGCCTGTAATATTCTTTCTTCTCTCTGCCTGCTCAGCCAAAGCTCTTCTCTACGTAAATGCTCTTTGTCTTCCAGACCCAGATCAAATGTGTCTTCTTCTTTGACATATTGCTGATCCTCCTAATAAAAAGTAGCTGTCCCTATCCTGTACTTCTACTATAGCACAGTGTGAATTACATTAGCATTATCTGTGCATCTGTTTTCCTCCTTTGACAAACTACTTATTTGGGACTTCCCTGGTGGTCCGGTGGCTAAGACTTTGCACTCCCAATGCACGAGTCCTGGGTTCCATCCCTGGTCCGGGAACTAGGTCCCACATGCTGAAACCAAGAGTTCACATGCCACAACTAAGACCCAGTGCAGCCAAATAAAGAAAAAGGAGAATTTTAAAAACAAGCTCCATATACATATATGTAACCCCTTTAGGGTCTATAACTACCTGGCATGCAGTAGGCAGCTGAAAATCATTTAATTAAATTGGCTTTGAAGAGTTAATTGTTTCTTTTGGCATTTAACTTGATCTCGAAAGCAACGGTTACCACACAGCCGAGACACAATAGCACTGTTCTGAGAAAGTATTTCTAGACAACAGCCATTCAAATCTTTAGTAAGTAATCACAAATTCAAACAATATTGTGCTGGAGTATCAAGACAGGGCAGTTGAGCTTGGCGCTCTTGAAAAAAAGCCCTGAAAACACTCAGGGTGATGACCACAATGAAAAGTCTCCATCTGGAGAGTAAGCAAGACTGCTTTGCTCTGTCATCAATCAACCACCACAGCTACTTGTTATTTAATGAAGCCAAATGTCTTCCCTAATGGCAACAACACTAGGTTACATTTGTGAAAAGAGAATTGATTCTGACTGACTCAGACGTCACCTTCGCCCCCAATGTTCACTGTCTCAAACATGTAGTTGGATGACTAATTGAATGGCTGGCCTCTCAACTGGAAGTCTCTAGACTCTTCACCTCAGAGAAGGCGATGGCACCCCACTCCAGTACTCTTGCCTGGAAAATCCCATGGGCAGAGGAGCCTGGAAGGCTGCAGTACATGGGGTTGCTAAGAGTTGGACATGACTGAGTGACTTCACTTTCACTTCTCACTTTCATGCATTGGAGAAGGAAATGGCAACCCACTCCAGTGTTCGTGCCTGGAGAATCCCAGGGACAGGGGAGCCTGGTGGGCTGCCGTCTGTGGGGTCGCACAGAGTTGGACATGATTGATGTGACTTAGCAGCAGCAGCAGCAGCAGCAGACTCTTCACCTAAGCTACTTCATTAGTCAAGTACCATATTGGGAAGACAATCTTGCTCTTGCTCTGAATTGATGGAGCTGTAGCTATGTTATGGTGCAGCATAGTCTAGTAAAATAACACTGGTTGGGAAGGTAGGAACATGGATGTAGTCCTGGGTCAGCCCCAGATTAATTTGGGACCTCTGAGAGCCTGTTGTAATGAACTTTGTCTTCAGACACACTTCTTGGGTTCTACTTCAACTGCTGACTAACTCTCCTTCTGGTGATTTGCTTCTTTGAGCCTAATTGTTTTTGGGAAGTCAATCAAGATTTCATTGAGATGCTATCCAGGGAAAAGTTTGACACAGTACTCAGGATGAAAGCACTAAGTGCCAATCTAAATAAACATTCTATAGGGGACTTCCTTGATGGGCCAGTGGTTAAGAATCCACTTTTCAACGTGGGGGATGAGAGTTTGATCCCTAGTCAGGGAACTAAGATCTTACATGCCACAGAACAACTAAGCCCATGAGCTGCAACTACTGAGCCCACACACTCTGGAGTACTTGGGCGGCAACAAGAGAAGTCTGCGTGCCACAGCTAGAGAAGACCCTGACCACTGCCAGTAGAGAAAGCCCGTGAGTTGCAGTGAAGACCCAGCAGAGCCAAAATAAAAATAAATAAGTAAACAAATGTAAAATACATATTTATTTCCACTCTTACCTAACCCTGTATTTTTGTTTCCTCGTCCATTCTGTGAGGATGAAATCCTGCCTCTCTCCATGTGGACAGGGTTGAGCAAGTGGGACTTACATTGGCTAGCTACATCTTCTTTAGAAGGCTTCCTTAAACACAGTCAGGTGAAAGACTCAAGGCATTGAGGAAAATAGGACCAAGCATGAACCTTTTAGGCAGAGGAAGCAAATTATTGGAACATAAAGTGCTCCTGGTGAAGAAGGCAATGGCACCCCACTCCAGTACTCTTCCCTGGAAAATCCCATGGACAGAGGAGCCTGGTGGGCTGCCATCTACGGGGTCGCACAGAGTCGGACATGACTGAAGCAACTTAGCCGCAGCAGCAGCAGCAGCAGCAGCAGCAAAGTGCTCTTGGAGTGGCTCTCATCTCCTACTACAGATGACAGTAGGAGGCGTGTGATGGAAGGAAGATGAGGAACTGTTCACACAAACAGTGAAGGATTTCCATGACCAGTTTCCTTACTTAGCCACATCTCAAGAACACACATTCATTAAGACTGTATTACGCTCAGTGAGCTAAGATAGTTCATATAACGCTGTAAGACAACAGAATTTTTCTCTCACCAGGGAAATCTGCTGAAAGGGTCATTGATCACCTCAGTCCAAAAACGGAAATAACTGCTTAACAAATTTTGCCTCCAATGGCTGATATAATAATTACTATACATTTTGCAAAAACATTAAAAAGTGGTTACAAATAAACTCCAGATTTATATTTAAAGGCCTCGATTCAGTGTGAGGCTTCCTAGTACTTTCAAATTTCCACATGTGGCAGACATTTGATAAATAACCCCATCACAGATAAAAAGAAATTGCTGCTGTAAATTCATTACTGAAAGTGCATCTGCAATTCTACTTTGCCAATTAATATCTATATTAAGCTTCCTTGATTAGAAATCAGTTAACTTTAAATGGCAGGTAGCTTTGATTCACAAAATCTTTTTTCAAGGCTCACTGCATTTAAGGTTATTGATGAGTTTCATTTTTGGAAAGATAAGATACAAACAGAAGCCTTGTAAAAGTCTTTAGTTCTAGCAAAGACATTGAGTATTCATTCAATTCTCTACATTTTTTTCCCACAAGATGTGCAATTTAGCTAACATATGCTGATTGTTCTCAGTAATTGAATACTGTGGAAGAATATCACTCCTTATCCAGTGTATCGAATCTCTTAATCACTAACTTGAGCTAGTTTCTATATTTAAATACTTTGTGAAAAATAAATCTTTGGATGGGGAATTTATACTAACAACCACTGGTTCCATCATCAACTGATAGCTTAATCACCAATAGAATAGCCATTTAAATTAGCCTCCTGTGGATGATTAGACAATGTAGCCAATGAACCAGCGTGAGGCACCTGTGTAAAATGGGCAGAAAAAATCAGTAAAAACTCACTCTCAATTAATAAATGAATCAACAAACCAATGACAGTCTCATCAGAATATTGGATGACTGATTTCTCTTTATTGTGAGTAGTTTTCTTCCCTTTGGGGCTGCTAGTCCTGTTTCTCACTGTGAAAAGTGATTGGGTACGGGAGGACAGGGCTTCATACATAGCATAGTAGTTAAGAATCTGCCTGCCAATGCAGGAAATGCAAGAGATCCTGGGTCCCTGGGTCGGGAAGATTCCATGGAGAAGGAAATGGCAACCCACTCCAGTACTCTCAACCCACTCCAGTACTCTTGCCTGGAAAATTCCTTGGACAAAGAGCCCAGGGGGCTGTACTACAGTCCTTGGGGTAGCAAAGAGTTGGACACGACTGGGCACACAAGGGAGGACAGTTAATTTCCCCAGGTCCACATATTCCTTACAAAAAAAATTCAGTTGAAGGAGCAATGAGTTCTTTCACTGTTTTTCACACTAAAATCTGTCACCCATTAGCAAGTTTTGAAATCCACCTAAGGTACTGTGGTCTGAAAGTGTCATCCCAGATTCACTGCTTAAAGCTCAGCTCCCAAAGATGATATATGGAGATGGGCGGAGCCCTCATAAATGAGATTGGTGCCTTTCAAAAGAAGCTCCAGGGAGCTCCCTTACTCCTTCCACCATATGAAGACACAGCTAAATGACTCCGGCTATGAACTAGGAAGACGGCTGCTACCTGACCCTGCTTATGCTTTGATCTTGAACTTTCCAGCTTCCAAAATTGCAAGAAATAAATTTGTTTCTATAAGCTAATCAGTCTGTGGTATTTTGTTACAGCAGCTCAAATGGAATAGGACAATAGGTTGGGACAAACATGTACCATGAATTCCTATAAGATGCATTAAAAAGATACTTGAAGTCACTAAGTTATTTACATGTTGCATTAAATATTAGCATTAAATACTTTGTAGCCAGATAAATTTACAACATGCCAGATTGCTGAGATAATTCAGAATCATAGATCATCTATCCTCTACTATTTTAAAATAATCCACTTGTAATAGCTTCTAAAATGACCATTTACATTCTGAGGCAGTCTGATGTTAGTGATACAACCAGCCCATCCCACTGGTACTAGCATCCAGCATGTTTTTCACTATAAAATGGATGATGCTGTTCTCTATTTGCAAAAAAAAACCCCACAAAGAGCAAGTAATGGAGGATCCAAGTTTTGTGGGACCCAAATTTATAATTTGGGGGGCCCTCTATAAGGAAAATAATGTCAAGTAGTAGTCATAATACAAAATTAGGTATGAAAGGAAATATTTATATAGAATGAGAAAAGAAATTATAATGAATTCCTAGAGCATCTGAGTTTTAAGTTTCTTTGGACAGTTTACTAGATAGATATGAAAATGAAAGTCACTCAGTTGTGTCCGACTCTTCGCAACCCCATGGACTATACAGTCCATGGAATTCTCCAAGCCCGAATACTGGAATGGGTAGCCGTTCCCTTCTCCAGGGGATCTTCCCAAGTGAAGGATTGCCCCCAGATCTCCCTCATTGCAGGCGGATTCTTTACCAGCTGAGCCACAAGGGAGGCCCCTAGATAGATATGCTTACATGTAAATGCTTCCTCCCTCTACGCAGGCTTTCACTCTTCCTGGACCACTTTACAATTCCCAGTAATTCCCAATACTTACAGGGACGCTAAAGCTCAAAGCTTTGTGTACATCTGGCATAAAAACTAAAGAAATTAATTTAAGGGAGCATACCTGTTACTCAAAGATCAGGAACTCATCGATGGGACTGAAACATCACATAGTGCTTACAGGAGGGTTTTGGATGTTGATATACTGGGACGGCGCTTAGCTCTTCCATTTACTGATCTGTGACTGTGAGCAATTTATGTAACCTCACCACACCTCAATTTTCCCATTTGCAAAACAGATACATAGATATTTTCTGTCTTACAGGCTATACATGGGACTATACATGTAAAGCTTTTAGGACAGTGCTAGGCACACAGTACATGCTGAGAGAATGTTTACCATTGTTTTATAAAAACCCATAGACTCAGAGATAGATGATTCGGATTCTAAGCCTCACTTCTAAACTTTCTATCTTTTTTCCTGTATGATAATGTCTGTACATGCTCAGTCGCTTCAGTCATGTCTGACTCTTTGTGACGCTATGGACTGTAGCCCTTCTGACTCCTCTCTCCATGAGATTCTTCAGACAAGAATGCAGGAGTGTGTTGCCATGCCCTCCTCCAGGAGATCTTCCTGATCCAGGGACTGAACCCGCCTCTCCTGTGTCCCCTGTATTGCAGGTGGATTATTTACCCACTGAGCCACCTGTAAGCCCAAGATAATGTCTACTCCCTAGGAAAAATTTATATTATGAATGTGTGTGTGAAACATTTAGAGCTCCTCAAAAGAAAGATATCAATCTCTCTATCTATTATAGGATGTAGTGGGTAAGTACAGGTAAAATTAACAGCAATAATTTTAAATGACTAACTAGAGTATATTAATAAGTTTACCATCTCATATACTGTAACTAAATGATCAGTTGCATAATTTCCATATAAAAACTGCATTTATTGAGAGGAAAGTAGAATGGCAGAAGAAAGCTGAATAGGAAATAGCCTCTACTAAGTAGTCCTTGGAAAAGGCAATGGAACCCCACTCCAGTACTCTTGCCTGGAAAATCCCATAGACGGAGGAGCCTGGTAGGCTGCCGTCTATGAGGTCGCACAGAGTCGGACACAACTGCCATGACTTAGCAACAGCAGCAGCAAGTAGTCCTTAAAATAAAATAAGTTTTTAAAAACTTCAGTTTACATGCAAGCAAATAAATAGTAGTATTGCTTGTAATTACCATACTGATTACCTGTAAATAAATTAACACCCAGTGCTTTTTAAAGTATCTGATCAAGTTTCCTAAGTGGGGTAAATGCCTTTCCTTTGAAATATACTTTTAATGATGACTTTGCTTATAAAATATTTTTCCATAGATAAAGCAAAGGTAAATTTCTCTCATAAGTCATTTCAAGACCATAAGATATTGCAAATATAATAGAAGAATTAATAATATTTGCTGCATTTAAAGAAACATAAAATATACAAACATTCAACATAAGTCCAACTACTGCACTGGCACCTTTGTTCAATCTCTGCTTGGAGACAGGGTTATGTAGTAGCTTCACATATTTTTACATTTTGGTATCAACATAGGGTTTCTAGCAGTCTGTGGAAATGAGAGATAATGATGTGGAGGGGAAAGAGACAGGGAGAGAGATATTTTCTATTCTAGCTGGGAAGAAAAAAGTTTACTTCTATTTATTCTAGTTCTTTAATCTTATGTTTCTCTGACTTCATTAACATACAACAACTTTCCAATCCCTCTTTTGAATTAAAAAAAGCATCTAAATTAAAATGCTGCAGAAGTATTATCTTTCACATTTCAGTTACAGGGAATATATATATATATATAAATAAAAATTGAAAACCGCTTTTTTCTTGATTATCAGAAACACTGAAATCAAGTTAATTCTTTGAAGCATTTCTCTAAGATATCTTGTCTTAAACTAGCAACAATTAAATTTTCTACAAGGTAAATATAATCAAATAAATTAAAATATACTCCATTAGAGACTCTTGGGCTTCCTTGGTGGCTCAGATGGTGAAGAATTTGCCCCCAACACAGGAGACCTGGGTTTCAGGGTCAGGAAGATCCCCTGAAGAAGGGAATGGCTAACCACTCCAGTAATTTTGCCTGGAATATTCCATGGACAGAGAAACCTTGTGGGCTACAGTCTTCGGGGTTGCAAACAGTCAGACACAACTGAGCAAATAATACTTTTACTTCTTTTTTTTCAGAGGCTCTTGCCTATACAAAGAAACACAGAGAACGTGGGACCTTATCTTTGCAAATCCTAATAAATTCCTCTTGGGCCTGGAAAGCCTCATAGGCACCATCTGCACTGTTGAAGGCCAAACTCAATAGGAAGAGATTCTGGAAGACTCTCTTGCCACAATTCTGTTCCCCTAACTGGATCTGATTCTAAAATCTCCATTTACAAGGGAGAAAGCCTATGTTCTAACTGCAATTTCTGCAGTTGCAAATGATGCTTGAAATTAGTATTCTTATCAGACAGTGTCTGAGCTAAGAGGTATTCTTATCACATGAGAAACAGAGACCCAGCAAACTCTGGACACACTCCCACTTTGTGGCAGAGTGGAGTCTACAGCTGGGACTACTGACTTTTTTATTCATGTGAAAAGGTCTTTCAATGAAATTCCTTTTTTTTTTTTTTCTGATTAACTGATTAATTGAGCACAGTGCTTATATTTAGAGCTTTAAGTTTAAAAGTTGTTGGCATGAGTGCTCAGTCATGTCCTACTTTTGCGATCCCATGGACTGCAGCCTGCCAGGCTGCTCTGTCCATGGAATTCTCCAGGCAAGAATACATGAGTGGGTTGCCATGCCCTCCTCTGGGGGACCTTCCCAACCCAGGGATCAAACTTGAGTCTCCTGCATCTCCTGCCTTGAAAGTGGACTTAAAAAACAAAACAAAACAAAACAAAAACCACTGAGCCATTAGGAAAGTAAAACAACAGAAGTCAAAGTACTCTCTTTCTCTCTTAGCATTTTGGTAAAATATATGATCTGTTGGTATGAAACAGTTCAATGGCAAAATTCCCTTTTTATGCCTCTGGGTAGAGGAGACTAACTTGGAGTCAAACAGAAAATAAACAGCATATTTAGAGTGGTACTGAGGCTAGAATTTACATTCTTCTCAGCCAACTGCACAGGAATCTAGGCAACCTGTCAACATCTAAACTGTGTTTCCCATACATAGGACTTGTGCCTCATCTAATCCTATGCCTTGAGTCTCACAAAGTTGATACAGCAGATGGAGATTTGTGTGAACTGGTGGCAAGAGGAATAGGTGAAAGAGATGGTATCTATCTAAAAATTTATTTTTATTATTATTTTTCATGGTAGAAGTCCACCATTTACCTGTGTCTGGTCACATCTCTGTGAAGACAGAAAATCACTATTCTGGAGACCTTTTAGTTTTATAAAAATGATATGGTAATATAGTTAAATAAATATGAAGCAGTAGATAACTATTACTCTGAGAGGAAAAGTAAGGAATATTTTTGTGACCCAAAGGGCACTTAAGAAGGAAAGAGTTAAGCGCATTTGTTTAGGACCCCAGGAAACTTCTGGGAGGGACATTTATCTGGTCTATTCTTTTTCATGGATCAAATTCTAGTATGAATGGAAATATTCCCAGACGTTTTCAAATTTTAAAAAATGGTCACAAGAACATAATTTGAGAGACAAGAAAGCAATGAGCAGTGGAGTGAAAGTATTTAGGAAGATCCCTCCTTCCCCTAAGAATGGAGACAGAACACATTCTAGAAGTAAAATGAATCCAATGCTCATGGTTATTCAATTTATCTTTATCATTACTATTGCTATTTTAGAAATTTTAAAGATTATTTGAGCCAGATGTGGATGAGGGAGTCATCAGTTCAGTTCAGTTCAGTCTCTCAGTCGTGTCTGACTCTTTGCGACCCCATGAATCACAGCATGCCAGGCCTCCCTGTCCATCACCAACTCCCGGAGTTTGCCCAAACTCACGTGCATCAGTCGGTGATGCCATCCAGCCATCTCATCCTCTGTCGTCCCCTTCTCCTCCTGCCTGCAATCCCTCCCAGCATCAGGGTCTTTTCCAGTGAGTCAACTCTTCACATGAGGTGGTCAAGTATTGGAGTTTCAGCTTCAACATCAGTCCTTCCAATGAACATCCAGGACTGATCTCCTTTAGGATGGACTGGTTGGATCTCCTTGCAGTCCAAGGGACTCTCAAGAGTCTTCTCCAACGCCACAGTTCAAAAGCATCAATTCTTCGGCACTCAGCTTTCTTCACAGTCCAACTCTCACAATCCATATATGACCACTAGAAAAACCATAGCCTTAACCAGCATTAAAAGCAACTGAAGAATCTCACAGTGTGAAAAGGTATTTTTATTGTGACTTGAAGAAAATCTAAGGAAATTTCACTTAACTAGATGTGCCGCTGCTGCTGCTAAGTCACTTCAGTCGTGTCCGACTCTGCGACCCCAGAGACGGCAGCCCACCAGGCTCCCCTGTCCCTGGGATTCTCCAGGCAAGAACACTGGAGTGGGTTACCATTTCAGATCAGATCAGATCAGATCAGATCAGATCAGATCAGTCGCTCAGTCGTGTCCGACTCTTTGCAACCCCATGAATCGCAGCATGTCAGGCCTCCCTGTCCATCACCAACTCCCGGAAGTCACTCAGACTCACATCCATCGAGTCAGTGATGCCATCCAGCCATCTCATCCTCTGTCATCCCCTGCTCCTCCTGCCCCCAATCGCTCCTAGCATCAGAGTCTTCTCCAATGAGTTAACTCTTTGCATGAGGTGGCCAAAATACTGGAGTTTCAGCTTTAGCATCATTCCTTCCAAAGAAATCCCAGGGCTGATCTCCTTCAGAATGGACCGGTTGGATCTCCTTGCAGTCCAGGGAACTCTCAAGAGTCTTCTCCAACACCACAGTTCAAAAGCATCAGTTCTTCGGTGCTCAGCCTTCTTCACAGTCCAGCTCTCACATCCATACATGACCACAGGAAAGACCATAGCCTTGACTAGGCGAACCTTTGTTGGCAAAGTAATGTCTCTGCTTTTGAATATGCTATCTAGGTTGGTCATAACTTTCCTTCCAAGGAGTAAGCGTCTTTTAATTTCAAGCCTATATATTAAATGGTATATTTGCCTAATTTCATTTATGACTGAATTCTGCATAATGCACAAAAACATGGGGTGTAAATAAAATTAATAATAAACTCAAAAAGTCTTGAGATTTGATAAAAGTATATCGTGTTTGACTCTGCGACCCCACGAACTATAGCCTGCCATGCTCCTCTGTCCATGGAATTTTCCAGGTAAAAATATTGGAGTGGGTTGCTATTTGATTCTTCAGGGGATTTTCCGAACCTAGGGATCAAACGTGGGTTTCCTGCATTGCAGGCAGATTCTTTAACCTCTGAGCCACCAGAGGGGTGGGAAAATTATGATGGATGTTTCTATTTTCAGATTAATCAGGCGCCCTAAAATGATATGATTTAAAAAGGATTTATTTGTAAACAACTTTATTGTTGCTTATATTGAAACATTATTTATAAAAAGAGATATAATCTTCCTCAATTTGTCATTGACTCCTCTTTTCTAAAGCTAACTGGATCTTCTTTAGATCCTTCCTTGTACCTTCCCAAGAAAAAGAAGTCTTGGTTTATTCATTTCAATAACATTTATTCCTTTCTTTTCCCTCATCTTAGTGCATTAGTTTTGAGTTTTTCATCAAGTGACTTCAGTCATGCCTGACTCTTTACAACCCCATGGACTGCAGCCCACCTGGCCTCCCGGTCCATCACCAACTCCTAGAGTCCACCCAAACCCATGTCCATTGACTCAGTGGTGCCATCCAACCATCTCATCCTCTGTCGTCCCCTTCTCCTCCTGCCCTCAATCTTTCCCAGCATCAGGGTCTTTTCCAATGAATCAGTTCTTTGTATCAGGTGGTTAAAGTACTGGAGTTTCAGCTTCAACATCAGTCCTTCAGGACTGACTTCCTTTAGGACTGACAGTTTGGATCTCCTTGTAGTCCAAGGGACTCTCAAGAGTCTTCTCCAACACTACAGTTCAAAAGCATCAATTCTTCGGTACTCAGCTTTCTTTATAGTCCAACTCTCACATCCATACATGACTACTGGAAGAACCATAGCTTTGACTAGATGAACCTTTGTCAGCAAAGTAATGTCTCTGCTTTTTAATATGCTGTCTATAACTGATTCATTGGAAAAGACCCTGATGCTGGGAAAGATTGAAGACAGGAAGAGAAGGGGACAACAGAGGATGAGATGGTGGTATGGTATCACTGACTCGATGGACTTGAGTTTGAGTAAGCTCTTGGTCATAGCTTTTCTTTCAAGAAGCAAGAGTCTTTTAACTTCATGGCTGCAGTCACCATCTGCAGTGATTTTGGAGCCCCAAAATAAAGTCTGTCACTGTTTCCATGTTTCCCCATTTATTTGCCACGAAGTGATGGACCAGATGCCATGATCTTAGTTTTCTGAATGTTGAGCTTTAAGTCAACTTTTTTACCCTCTTCTTTCACTTTCATCAAGAGGTTCTTTAGTTCTTCTTCACTTTCTGCCATAAGGGTGGTGTCATCTGCCTATCTGAGGTTATTGATATTTCTCCCAGTGATCTTGATTCCAGCTTGTGCTTCATCCAGTCTGGCATTTTACATGAAGTACTCATCAAGTTAAATGTCATTTAAATTAAGAGAGGTATCAACTTCCTTTTCTCAAGTTGTAATAAATTGCTTTCAGTTTAGGAATAGAGGAAGGTATTAATATGACTCTATGACTGTTTTTGTTCTTCTCTTAGAATATGAAGTATTTGACATCCATGACTATTGCAAGATTTGAATTAAATATAGCATCTTAATATAATAACATTTAAATGCTACTTAGATTTTAATTACCTACAGAGAATGAATATGGTAAGAAAAACTTTTAGAAGTATAAGACCTGAAAATTTCTTTTAAAGGGGTTTTTTGTTCCTTCTTAAATTTTTGATTTGTTGAGCAAATACTTTTCAACTTTATATAGAATTATATAAGCAATTATTAAATCACATAAAATTCAAAACAAATTACAAAGGGATGAATATTCTACAAAATAAGTAGTAGTAGTGTTAGTCAGTCAGTCGTGTCCAACAACTCTTTGCAACCCTATGGACTATAGCACGCCAGGCTCTGCTGTCCATGGGATTCTCCAGGTAAGAATACTAGAGTGGGTTGCCATTCCCTTCTCAGGGAATTTTTCTGACCTAGGGATTGAACCTAGGTCTCTTACATTGCAGGAAGTTTCTTTACTATCTTAGCCACCAGGGAAGCCAATTCAAAATAAAATTACTTGTAAATAGTTGTGGCTGTCAGGGAAAAAACAAAGAAACAAGGAGAAATTCTATCCTAAACAGAAATGGAACCAACAATTTTTATGACTTTGTCTATGAAATATGAATGGAAGATCATTTTTTTATAGGGACAAGAAACAAGACAATCACCTACTTAGCTCAACAAAATCAGTAAATGATCAAGTTACAAAGCAACTGAAATTAATATTTATTTAATAACACTCTGCTTCCTGAGTTTGGAAGTTGTGCCAATCTCTCATGCTTAATAAATATTGATGATTTGCTGAAAGCAAACTCAACAGGTACTTAAGTTTCATTTCATTATGTTTACTAATCTTGTGTGAATTTGGCTTTCCTGATTATCAGGGTTTGTGATAATGCAGTATCAGAATCAAATCTGGATCTGCCTATCCCAATCTCATTTAAACTTATAATCTCTCCTCACATCTGTGGGGTGTCTAGATGATCATATAGACACTCATTTTAATACAGCAGTTCAATTAAAATATTTATTAGCAAGGACCCCATGGGAGAAGCCACATTGTGGAAAGATGTGGCTGAGAGGGGTAAAGAAATTAAGCCAAACTCATTAGTCCTAAAAACTAACATAACATTCTGCAAAACCATCAGAAATCAGCATGAACAGAGACTTAGTTGACAATGCCACATGTTGGGTCTATTTTCTAAATACTCAATGCATTTGTATCAGGAGTTTTGCTATACAAATGTATATGGTAATGATATGACATGTCAAAATATTTTCAAATGCGTAAAATAATACTGTTGTTACTAAACTCAATAACAAAAACTTAGGAATTTATTTTATTTTGGAGCAGAAAATCAAATGCCCACAAAAGAATCAAAAAATAACATAAAGCAATAATAATGTCCTATACCATATAAGGATTTGGTCAGAGGCAGTATGGTTTAACAGTCTGAATTAAAATCCCAAATTCATCAATCATTGATTGTTTGATCTTAGGATAGTTTATAGGCCTCAATTATTCCTATTTATAAAACAGTTTTAATAGTGGTAATTTACCCATAGGCTTGTTTTAAGAATTAAATGAGATACTGGCATATATGGTTTTATAGTGTTTCACTTTACTATGCTTCATAAATACTGTGCATTTTATTTATTTATTTACCAAGCAAAGCTTTATGGCAACCCTACTACAAGCAAGTTTTTTGGGCCATTTGCCCAACTGCATTTGCTCACTTTGTATCTCTGCTACATTTTGGTAAGTCTTGCAAAGACCTTGACTTTATTATTATTATTATATATTTTATGGAGGTCTGTGAACCTTTGATGTTATTATTGCAATTGTTTTGGGGTGCTGAGAACCATGCTCATATAAGATAGCAAACAACTGATAAACATGTGGGCTCTGACTGCTCTACCAATTGGCCATTCCCCATCTCTCTCCCACTGTTGGGCCTCTTTATTCCCTGAAAAACAAAACATATTAAAATTATCCAATCAATAACTCTCAAATGGCCTCTAATTGTTCAAGAAAAAAGATAATTAGGTCTGTCACCTTAAATCAAAAGCTAGAAATGGGTTAACGAGGAAGGCATGTGAAAAGCCAAGATAGACCCAAAGCTAGGCCTCTTGTACAAAACAGTTAACCAAGTCATGAATACAAAGGAAAAGTTCTTGAGTGAACTTAGAAGCACTGCTCCAGTGAACACATAAACAAGAAGGAAGCAAAACAGTCTTATTGCTGACATGGAGAACATTTTAGTGGTCTGGATAAGATCAAACCAGCCACAACATTTCCTTAAATTGAAGCCTAATTCAAAGAAGGGCCCTAACTCTCTTCAGTTCTAAGGAGGATGTGAGAGGTAAGGAAGCTGCAGAAGAAAAGTTTGAAGTTAGCAGGGGTTGGCTCGTGGGGTTTAAGGAACAAAGCCATCTCTATAACAGAAGTACAATGTGTAGTGGCAAATGCTGATGTAGAAGCTGCAGCAAGTTATCTAGGAGATCCAGCTAAGATAATTAATGAAGGTGACTACACTAAACTATAGTTTGAACATAGATAAAACATCCTTCTATTGGAAGAAGATGTCATCTAGGACTTGCATAGCTAGAGAGAAGTCAATGCCTGGTTTCAAAGGTTCAAACAGCAGGCTGACTCTCTTGTTAGGTGCTAACACAGCTGATGGCTCTAAGTTGAAGCCAATACTCAGTTTAGTTCAGTTCAGTCGCTCAGTCATGTCCGACTCTATGCGATCCCATGAATTGCAGCACGCCAGGCCTCCCTGCGGGGAAGGCAATGGCAACCCACCCCAGTACTTTTGCCTGGAAAATCCCATGGAGGGAGGATCCTGGTAGGCTCCAGTCCATGGGGTCGCTAAGAGTCGGACACGACTGAGCGACTTCACTTTCACTTTTTTCACTTTCATGCATTGGAGAAGGAAATGGCAACCCACTCCAGTATTCTTGCCTGGAGAATCCCAGGGACGGGGGAGCCTGGTGAGCTTCCGTCTGTGGGGTCGCACAGAGTCGGACACGACCGAAGTGACACAGCAGCAGCAGCAGCAGCAGGCCTCCCTGTCCATCACCAACTCCCGGAGTTCACTCAGACTCTCGTCCATCGAGTAGGTGATGCCATCCAGCCATCTCATCCTCTCTTGTCCCCTTTTCCTCCTGCCCCCAATCCCTCCCAGCATCAGAGTCTTTTGCAATGAGATAACTCTTCGCATGAGGTGGCCAAAGTAATGGAGTTTCGGCTTTAGCATCAGTCCTTCCAAAGAACAGCCAGGACTGATCTCCTTTAGAATGGACTGGTTGGATCTCCTTGCAGTCCAAGGGACTCTCAAGAGTCATCTCCAACACCACAGTTCAAAAGCATCAATTCTTTGGCGCTCAGCTTTCTTCACAGTCCAACTCTCACATCCATACATGACCACTGGAAAAACCATAGCCTTGACTAGATGGACCTTTGTTGACAAAGTAATGTCTCTGCTTTTGAATATGCTATCTAGGTTGGTCATAACTTTCCTTTCAAGGAGTAAGCGTCTTTTAATTTCATGGCTGCAATCAACATCTGCAGTGATTTTGGAGCCCAAAAAATAAAGTCTGACACTGTTTCCACTGTTTCCCCATTTATTTCCCATGATGTGATGGGACCAGATGCCATGATCTTAGTTTTCTGAACGTTGAGCTTTAAGCCAACTTTTTCACTCTCCACTTTCACTTTCATCAAAAGGCTTTTTAGTTCCTCTTCACTTTCTGCCATAAGGGTGGTGTCATCTGGATAGCTGAGGTTGTTGATATTTCTTCTGGCAATCTTGATTCCCGCTTGTGCTTCTTCCAGCCCAGCGTTTCTCATGATGTACTCTCCATATAAGTTAAATAAGCAGGGTGACCATATACAACCTTGATGTACTCCTTTTCCTATTTGGAACCAGTCTGTTGTTCCATGTCCAGTTCTAACTTCCTGACCTGCATATAGGTTTCTCAAGAGGCAGGTCAGGTGGTCTGGTACTCATTTACCATCCTGGAAATCTAAGTCCCTTAAGAATTGTGTTGTATTTACTCTGCCTGTGCTGTTTTCATGCTTGCAAACACAATATTCCTTTGCAGCCCAAGGAGTAATCTTGACTTTCAAGTCTTATTATTTAGGAAGTAATAAGCAAACACACACAGTTGCCCAGTCATGTCTGATTCTTTGCGACCCCATGGACTACAGCACACCAGGCTTCCCTGTCCCCCACCACCTCCCAGTCTTTGAAAAGACTGAAGGCAGGAGAAGAGGACAGTAGAAGATGAGATGGTTGGATGGAATGAACATGAACTTGGGCAAGCTCCAGGAGATGGTGGGGGCATACATGCACAAGGGGGCCTTAAACAAAGCACCATTTCCTTATCCTTGGCATTCCTTGAATTCTGAGGTTCAATAGAAGACAAAAGAGCTAAGCTGAAATCTGTGGAAAGTGTGAAATATTCTATAGTTTCACGGGATTGAGAACACCAAGATTCATTAGGGGGAAGAAATAATTTTAAAAAGGCAAAAGAGACAAAATCTACAGATACTTTTAAGAATCTACAGATACTTTTTCCTAAGGACACTTATGATGAAATATGGAAGGAGGTTCATGACATTGTACAGGAGACAGGGATCAAGACCATCCCCAAGAAAAAGAAATGCAAAAAAGCAAAATGGTTGTCTGAGGAAGCCTTACAAATAGCTGTGAAAAGAAGAGAAGCAAAAAGCAAAAGAGAAAAGGAAAGATATACCCATTTGAATGCAGACTTCCAAAGAATAGCAAGGATAGAAAAGAAAGCCTTCCTCAGTGATCAGTGCAAAGAAACAGAGGAAAACAATAGAATGGGAATGACTAGAGATCTCTTCAAGAAAATTAGAGACACTACGGGAATATTTCATGCACAGATGGGTTCAATAAAGGACAGAAATGGGATGGACCTAACAGAAGCAGAAGATATTAAGAGGTGGCAACAATACACAGAAGAACTCTACAAAAAAGATGTTCATGACCAAGATAATCATGATGGTGTGATCACTCCCCTAGGGCCAGACATCCTAGAATGTGAAGTCAAGTGGGCCTTAGAAAGCATCACTACAAACAAAGCTAGTGGAGTGATGGAATTCCAGTTGAGCTATTTCAAATCCTAAAAGATAATGCTGTGAACACGCTGCATGCAATATGCCAGCAAATCTGGAAAACTCAGCAGTGGACACAGGACTGGAAAAGGTCAGTTTTCATTGTAACCCCAAAGAAAGGCAATGCCAAAGAATGCTCAAACTACCACACAATTGCACTCATTTCACATGCTAGCAAAGTAATGCTCAAAATTCTCCAAGCCAGGCTTCAGCAATATGTGAACTGTAAACTTCCAGATGTTCAAGCGAGTTTTAGCAAAAGCAGAGGAACAAGAGATTCAATTGCCGACATCCAGTGGATCATCAAAAAAGAAAGAGAGTTCCAGAAAAAACATCTATTTCTGCTTTATTGACTATGCCAAAGCCTTTGACTGTGTGGATCACAATAAACTGTGGAAAATTCTGAAAGAGTTGGGAATACCAGACCACCTGATCTACCTCTTGAGAAACCTATATGCAGGTCAGGAAGCAACAGTTAGAACTGGACATGGAACAATAGACTGGTTCCAAATAGGAAAAGGAGTATGTCAAGGCTGTATATTGTCACCCTGTTTATTTAACTTATATGCAAAGTACGTCATGAGAAATGCTGGGCTGGATGAAGCACAAGCTGGAATCAAGATTGCCAGGAGAAATATCAATAACCTCAGATATGCAGATGACTCCACCCTTATGGCAGAAAGTGAAGAAGACCTAAAAAGCCTCTTGATGAAAGTCAAAGAGGAAAGTGAAAAAGTTGGCTTAAAGCTCAACATTCAGAAAACTAAGATCATGGCATCCGGTCCCATGACTTCATGGGAAATAGATGGGGAAACAGTGGAAACAGTGTCAGACTTTATTTTTTGGGCTCCAAAGTCACTGCAGACGGTGACTGCAGCCATGAAATTAAAAGATGCTTACTCCTTGGAAAGAAAGTTATGACCAACCTAGATAGCATATTAAAAAGCAGAGACATTAGTTTGCCAACAAAGGTCCATCTAGTCAAGGCTATGGTTTTTCTGGTAGTCATGTATGGATGTGAGAGTTGTACTATAAAGAAAGCTGAGAGCCAAAGAATTGATGCTTTTGAACTTTGGTGTTGGAGATGACTCTTGAGAGTCCCTTAGACTGCAAGGAGATCCAACCATTCCTCTGAAAGGAGATAAGTCCTGAGTGTTTATTGGAAGGACTGATGTTGAAGCTGAAACTCCAATACTTTGGCCACCTGATGTGAAGAGCTGATTCATTTGAAAAGACCCTGATGCTGGGAAAGATTGAGGGCAGGAGGAGAAGGGGATGACAAAGGATGAGATGATTGGATGGCATCACCGACTCAATGGACATGGGTTTGAGTAAACTCCAGGAGTTGATGATGGACAGGGAGGCCTGGGATGCTGTGGTCCATGGGGTAGTGAAGAGTCGGACACAACTGAGCAACTGAACTGAACTGAACTGAACTGAAGGACACTTATCAATGTTGAACATAACTGGACTCAGAATCAGACTTGGATCTGGCAGAGGCTGCTGCTGAAGTACATTGAAAACAATGGATATACTTTGGCATTTGTATAGGGCTGGAATGATAAAAATGGAGACCTGAGGGCATTAACCACAAGGTCAGGTTCCCTCTCAAGATCAAATTGTAAGGTTCCATAGAGGATGAAATGAAATAGCTAAAGTTAATCCTTTTATATGAAGTCGCTATGTTGTCGCTCAGTCGTGTCCAACTCTTTTTGACCCCATGGACTGTGGCCTATCAGGCTCCTCCATCCATGGGATTTTCCAGGCAAGAGTGTTGGAGTGGATTGCCATTTCCTTCTTCAGGGGATCTTCCTGACCCAGGAATCGAACCCGGCTCTCCTGCATTGCAGGCAGACGCTTTACTGTCTGAGCCACCAGAACTTTAATGGGTGGATATAATTCCAGAGGTTTTTCAGAGATGAAAAGACAAAGATTTACCAGGCTCTCACTTGAACTTCCTGGTGGTCATGCCCTAGGAATCAGGATGACCTACACAGATTAAATCTAATCAAAATTGCAACCTAGTCTCAACACAACCTAATCCATGATTGTGTTGAAATGATAAATCCTCCAATCTTATCCTACATTTTGTCTTCTTAACAGAGGAAATATTTAATGCTCTTGAGCATAAGAGAATATCAGCCTGAGAGTATATGGATTTTAGATATACAATGCCTGGCAGACAATAAAGTTATAGACAATAGGAGCAGACTGATAAATAATACACATTTTGAAGCAGTTGAGACATACTATCCAAGAAAATAGATGAAAATAATAAAACTGGATAAAAATATTAGAAGCAAAATAATCAAGATTTGAATCTATATGAAAGAATCAAATGGTTATTCTACAACTGAAAATATAGTATCTGGATCAAGAACACAAAGATTTAGCAGATGAGACACAAATGAAGTCAGAATCAATGAGCTGAAGATAAGTCAATAGAAGATACTGAAGTTAAAATATAGAGAGAAGTAAAGACAGGCTTAAAAAAAGAAAAGAGCCAAAAAAAATGTAGAATATACTCAAAATTTCTAACATGTGTGAAAGTGGAGTTCTGGAAAGACAAGATAGAGAAAATGAGGGGAAAGCATTATATAAGAAAAGCAGGGAATTTTTCCAAATCAATGGAAAAGATTTATTTACAGATGCAAGAAATTTAACCAAGCAGGATAAATACCCCAAAATAGAACGTAACTGCTAACCACCTAAGATAATCAATAATCAAAGGACAGTTACAGAGAGAGAGAAGACATTAATACAATCAGATGGAAAGCTGATTATTTCAACAGAAATAACATATACCAAATGGTAATGGAAAGAAATGTTTAAAGAAAATAGTTGCCAATTTAAAATTCCATATCAAACAAAAATCTTTCAACAATGAAGGTGAAATAAAGATGTTAACAAAACTAAAGCAATGGGTTTGCAAAAGACCTGTAATAACATACCCTAAAAGAGTTCTTCAAGCCAAAGAAAAGTGATCCCAAATGTAAACATGGAAATGCAGGAGGAAATAAACAACACTGGAAAATATAAACATGTGGGTAAATATTTTTTTTAAAGTACTGTAAAAGATGTTAATAGTAATGTCCTTTGGAATTTAAAATACAGTGAAAATTAAAATTCATGATAACAATAGTGCAAAAGGTCAGAGGAGAGTTAATGGAGGGTATATGTTCTACATTATTTTAAAAATATTAAAAGTAATAATATGTTTTACATTTCAAAAGTCAATCATATATTTTATAATCTCCAAGATATCCATTAAAAGAAGAATAAAGAATGTATAATTAACAAGGTAATTCAAGAAAAATATGAAACAATACAAGAATAACTTCATGTGAAAGAACAGGAAACATTCAGGGGTGGAAAGGAAAAAGAAACAAAGCTAAAATGGTAAAACTGCATGGATAATAGCTCCCGAGGAATGTCAGAATGGAATAAATTCTAATGGCTAGGCTCTGCAGGGTGTGACATCTACACAGATGAGGAACATGACTTAGGACTCAGGCAAGGCCTCATGTAGGAACAGAGATTTTTGCATAAATCTTAGACTCTTTATGTGCTGGGCTCTCATGAGAAGAAAGATTATAAATACCCTATTCTCCAGTTCAGGAAAGTAACACCAAATCTTGCTTTTGCTTCAACTTTAAGACAAGACAAAGTGGCCTTCTTTACAAAACCCAACTCTAAGCCTAAACTATGTGTGGAAGTTAGGAATTTGATTTTCATGGACAAAATGTAAAATCTTCTCCTGGACTAGTGAAACCTGAAATTTATCTAGGAAAATAAATTCTAGCCATTTTTCAACAATTCAGTAGACATAGATCTCTTTAAAAATAGGCCAAAGTGTCAAAAATAAAAATATGAAAGGAAATAATCCACCATGAAATAAATTAAATATTCACGGTAAACTAGAGGATTTGTCTCCAAGAACTTAAGATAATATTAATTATTTTTTTTTTCTTTTTTTTTTTTTTCTTTTT
Source organism: Tragelaphus eurycerus (assembly GCA_935064755.1). Classification (NCBI taxonomy): domain Eukaryota; kingdom Metazoa; phylum Chordata; class Mammalia; order Artiodactyla; family Bovidae; genus Tragelaphus; species Tragelaphus eurycerus. The sequence continues at coordinate 886,442 of CAKXYN010000171.1, read as the reverse complement.
GCAGGGGAAAATGGACAAAGGAAAGGATCAATGAGGGTGGGAGGGAAATGGGAAGAAAGAAGGGGAGTGATGGTGGGGAGGAGTATATGTAATTTCTTAACCAAAGGCTTTCTGTTTTTAATCACAAAGAACACTTAAAAAAATCATGGTGAGTTCATCTTATATTAGGAGGTTTGTTCTCGAAATGAAAAGTTCAGAAAACAAAAAGTCCAGTTTGGGTGTCCTCATCTTTAGGCACATCTTGGTATTTTGTATTGGTAAATCTATCTTTACCACAATATATTATTTAGGACAGGATCACATTTGTCACCTCTTCCTCCCTACTACCCAAAGTGGTACCAAACCCACAAAATAATCAATAAACCTCTACAGAGTGAGCAAATAAGTCTTTTTTTTTTTTTTTTAAACTCTCCTGAGTGAACTGAATTTTTTGAGGCTCATAAGTAAATATGTTTTCCTCTTTACTTTGTCTATTACAGCCAGATTATATGAGTGGGGTGTTAAAGTCTCCCACTATTATTGTATTGCTCTAGAGAATGTCCTTTAGTTTTTGTTGGAGAAATGGTTTAGTGATGCAAAATTCTCTCAACTTTTGCTTATCTGTGAAGCTTTTGATTTCTCCTTCATATTTGAATGAGATCCTTGCTGGATACAATAATCTAGGCTGTAAGTTATTTTCCTTCATCACTTTAATTACGTCTTGCCATTCCCTCCTGGCTTGGAGAGTTTCTATTGAAAGATCAGCTGTTATCCTTATGGGAATTCCCTTGTGAGTTATTTGATGTTTTTCCCTTGCTGCTTTTAATATTTGTTCTTTATATTTAATCTTTGTTAATTTGACTAATATGTGTCTTGGGGTGTTTCGCCTTGGGTTTATCCTGTTAGGGACTCTCTGGATTTCTTGAACTTGAGTGGTTATTTCCTTCTCCATTTTAGGGAAGTTTTCAACTATTATCTCCTCAAGTATTTCCTCATGATCTTTCTTTTTATCTTCTTCTTCTGGAACTCCTATGATTCGAATCTTGTAGCGTTTGATGTTATCCTGGAGGTTTCTGAAATTGTCCTCATTTCTTTTGATACGTTTTTCTTTTTTCTAGTCTGATTCATTTATTTCTAGGATTCTATCTTCTAGTTCACTAATCCTATCTTCTGCCTCTGTTATTCTACTATTTGTTGCCTCCAGGGTGTTTTGGATCTCATTTATTGCATTATTCATTATGTGTTGACTCTTTTTTATTTCTTCTAGGTCCTTGTTAAACCTTTCTTGCATCTTCTCAATCCTTGTCTCCAGACTCTTTAACTGTGATTCTATTTTGATTTCGAGATTTTGAATTAATTTCGCTATCATTATTCGGAATTCTTTATCAGGTAGATTCCCTATCGCTTCCTCTTTGGTTTGGTTTGGTGGAGATCTATCCTGTTCCTTTAGCTGCTGGGTATTCTTTTGTCTCTTCATTTTGTTAAAATTGCCAAATTTAGAGTGTCCTTACTATATTCTGGTAGTTTGTTGAATTCTCTTTATTGAGGCGGTTTACAGGTCTTTTCAATATCTGATCTCTGCCTTGTTACAGAGGGGGCAGAGATGAACACCCAAATCTAAACCGGCCAGGTTCAGGCACTCAGATAATCCTCAGAAGCACAGACTTGGTTGAGTCTGCATTTTATGCCCTTCCCAGATCCGAGTAGCGCAGGTGATGAAATGTTCAGCAAGCGCAGCTGCTGCGACTTATCGCCTCTCCGCCGCTCAGTTTTCTGGGTATACAAACAGCGCACTTTCTCAGGCAGATGTTGACCATCCAGAGCCCCAAGAAGCGTGAGTCAGCACAGAAACCTACTCACAGTTCCGTTAGACAGTGTCTCTCTAGGGCTATAATTGCCCGCCTCTGGCCCTGGCTGCCTGTCACCGGAGTGGGACGGCCTGCAGCCGGCCAACTCTGTGCAGCCCTTTGTTCCGTAGGTAGTCCCGGTGGTGTCTTAAGTTAGGGCTGGCTTTTGATGTAGTAGATAACCGACAGTCTGGTTATTTCGCTCAGATAGCGCCCGAGATAGCCAGGCCAAATCCTTTCTCAAAGCAATGCAGGCCTCCCCGCTCCTCCTAGCCCAGCCCCCACTTGCCAATAGCAAATGCTGGTGTCCGCGCCAGTTCTCCACAAAAGGAGTTACCGCAGGGCTCGTTTTCTCGTTTTGAAGACAATGAGCTGTCTTTCTAAGTGCCTGATGTCCTCTGCCGGCATTCAGAAGTTGTTTTATCGAGTTTATTCAACATTCAAATGTTCTTTTAATGGATTTGTGGAGGAGAAAGTATTCTCCCCGTCTTACTCGTCCGCCATATTAGCTCCTCCAAGATAATATTAATTAAACCACAAAATAATTATGCTTGAAGGATTGAAGATATATACGTAGAAATAGGAAGCATAGTGAAATAAAAAAATGAAACTTAACACAAAAACAGAAGTTTCTTTAAAAAAAAAAACACAAATAGAACTTATTTGTGTGGAAAAATAATCAAGAGAATTGAATATCCATGTATATTATCATCTATAACAAAAATCCTATTTAAGATATTTTAAAATAAAGACTGATAGATAGTTGGTGACTCCAAGAGCCTTGATAAAAAAGCTAAGTGATTTATATAGGGAAAAAGAAAAGTTAGCCTAAAGGAATAAACAGGATATAAAAAGCAATGGGGAATAGAGAAATTGGAAAATATCTGTGTAAATTTATATTATTTCTGGCTTTTATATTTAAATAAACAAATGAACAATATGAATGACTAAATTTATGCTTTTATTTACCCCTAGTTGAAAGTTCTCAGCTTCATTCTCTATATTATTATCATAGAAAAATATTTCCAAGAATTCTTCAGGTTAACTTATACTTTAAAGTGCTCTTCAAGTTCTTTAAAACTCATTTTAGGATTTTGAAAAAAAAATTTTTTCCCTTATCTCCTCCAAGAAAAAAATATTTTAAGAGGTTTATCGCTTTTCTCCCATATGAACACAAGGTGAAATTTATTTTAATTTTTGGCTTAGGTATATAATTTTAAACTTGCCACAGTTGAGAAATTATATTTCCAATAGAAAAAATTAAGATATAGATAGATACAGACATAGACATATGTACACAGATGCATATACACACATATGCCAGTTATAATTTTCATCTGATAAAGGATTATATTTCTGTATATATTTCTATATTTTAGTGATTTTTGTAACTCAAAGATTTCAATAGAAAGTCCATCCTCTGTTGTATATAGTATTACTCTATATTATAAAAAAATTTTATAACTCCTGTTTTACCAAATTGGATAAACTATGTTTGCCAATGATATTCATTTTACTGATGCTCCAACATATTAAGGGAAAATATTACAATAGCACATTAAGCACATTGATTTAGTTCACTTAAATCTGATTCTCAATGTGTGCTAAGTCACTTCAGTCGTGTCCAACTCTTTGCAACCCAATGGACTGTAACCACCAGGCTTCTCTGTCCATGGAGATTCTCCAGGCAAGAATACTACAGTGGGTTGCCAGGCCCTCCTCCACAGGATCTGCCTGACCCAGGGATTGAACCCACATCTCTTATGTCTCCTGTATTGGCAGGCATGTTCTTTACCACTGAGACACCTGGGGAGCCCATGCTAATTCTGCTGCTGCTGCTGCTGCTAAGTCGCTTCAGTCGTTTCCGACTCTGTGCGACCCCATAGACGGCAGCCCACCAGGCTCCCCCGTCCCTGGGATTCTCCAGGCAAGAACACTGGAGTGGGTTGCCATTTCCTTCTCCAGTGCATGAAAGTGAAAAGCGAAAGTGAAGTCGCTCAGTCGTGTCTGACACTTAGCGACCCCATGGACTGTAGCCCACCAGGCTCCTCCGTCCATGGGATTTTCCAGGCAAGAGTACTGGAGTAGGGTGCCATTGCCTTCTCCGATGCTAATTCTAACTAACCTGTAATATAACATAAAATTCACATGTGTTACAGATTGGTAATTGGTCCACAAGCCATACTATTTTCTCTCACAAACTGACCAGGGATGTTAGAAAATAACGTAATGGTTTCTCAAATGTCCTACTTCTTTTTTATCTTCTCTTCCAGTTGGATGTTCTAATAAGTAGATTTATAAGGAAAAAAAAAGGTTAGCAGTAGCAAAAGATGTAACTAAATCCCCAAACTCAATAGTTGACATTAATTAAAAACTGTTGCTTTTTAAAATAGGTTTTGTAGCATGCTGAAATGGAGCATTTCCTAAGTTGTAAGATGTTTTGAGAAAAATACATCTGCAAGTTGGTTTGGGGTGTCATATTTTCTAGTGTCACATATTGAAGAAAACCTCACAACTTGTCAAATTCCCAACACCCATGTGACTCACCAGTATGCAATAATTTATATGGAAGAGCTGGATTAACCTTTCACTCAAATGCAATGTGAAAGCAACTGCCTCCAAAAAAGCCAAGTCAAATTTTTAAAAAGGTCAACTAAATTGTATCTGTTATTATAAACATTCCACCGACCAAAAAAGTTTAGGATGACAAAATATACCTTCAATTTCTATAGCTTACATAAAATAATGCCTAATCGCATCTAGACTTCTGTGACTTAGGAAACTATTGAAATTAAATGTTGAAATAAAAATATGTTCTGAAATTAACAGACAAGTTCACATGTTCTGAAATATGTTTTTAAAAACCTGATAATCAATCCATAAATGGTTGAATCAATTTATACCAATGCTTTCTGTGCTATAACTCTTAACATGAAGAAGGTGAAGTATATCAGCACAGAATGAATTAATTCTAATTTAAGTGTCTTTAGGAAGGTATATTCCTGTTATCTCATGGCTGAGTTCTTAGCAAAAGATGACTCATTTACCAAACCAATCTAGAAAGAAAAAAGAAAGGCCATTATTGTGATTTGACATCCTTATTCTGCTAAATATGGTGGTTAAAATAATGTAAATAATGAAATATAACATAATCAAATTTTGTCCCTTATGGTCTAGATCCACATTAAGGAATGTTGTGTACCAAAAATACAGATTATTATCATGTTATGCCTAGCTATCCACTTATATAAATGAGACAGGGTCATCTGGCCAGATTTCCTTCTGCACTAAGCAAGTTCTTTTTCTTAGATACTTATGTCTCTTAGCTCTCAGTTTATATTTTCAACATACAGTTCACATTTCAATTTTTAATCATTCCTATTTCATAAAGCAAAAGAATTTCCTGTCATCACATTGATATAAATTTTTGCTTTCATTTAGGGATGACTAGGTCTCCAAGCAAGGCTTCAGTAATACATGAACTGTGAACTTCCAGATGTTCAAGCTGGTTTTAGAAAAGGCAGAGGAACCAGAGATCAAATTGCCAACTGCTGGATCATCGAAAAAGCAAGAGAGTTCCAGAAAAACATCTATTTCTGCTTTATTGACTATGCTAAAGCCTTTGACTGTGTGGATCACAATAAACTGTGAAAAATTCTGAAAGAGATGGGAATACTTGACCACCTCACCTGCCTCTTGAGAAACCTATATGCAGGTCAGGAAGCAACAGTTAGAACTGGACAGGGAACAACAGACTGGTTCCAAATAGGAAAAGGAGTACATCAAGGCTGTATATTGTCACCCTGCTTATTTAACTTATATGCAGAGTACATCATGAGAAATGCTGGGCTGGAAGAAACACAAGCGGGAATCAAGATTGCCGGGAGAAATATCAATAATCTCAGATTTGCAGATCACACCACCCTTATGGCAGAAAGTGAAGGGGAACTAAAAAGCCTCTTGATGAAAGTGAAAGAGGAGAGTGAAAAAGTTGGCTTGAAGCTCAACATTCAGAAAACAAAGATCATGGCATCTGGTCCCATCACTGCATGGGAAATAGATGGGGAAACAGTGGAAACAGTGTCAGACTTTATTTTTTTGGGCTCCAAAATCACTGTAGACGGTGACTGCAGCCATGAAATTAAAAGACGCTTACTCCTTGGAAGGAAAGTTATGACCAACCTAGATAGCATATTCAAAAGCAGAGACATCACTTTGCCAACAAAGGTCCGTCTAGTCAAGGCTATAGTTTTTCCAGTGGTGATGTATGGATGTAAGAGTTGGACTGTGAAGAAAGCTGAGTGCTAAAGAATTGATGCTTTTGAACTGTGGTGTTGGAGAAGAGTCTTGAGAGTCCCTTGGACTGCAAGGAGATCCAACCAGTCCATTATGAAGGAGATCAGCCCTGGCATTTCTTTGGAAGGACTGATGCTAAAGCTGCAACTCCAGTACTTTGGCCACCTCATGTGAAGAGTTGACTCATTGGAGAAGATTCTAATGCTGGGAGGGACTGGGGGCAAGAGGAAAAGGGGACGATAGAGGATGAGATGGCTGGATGGCATCACTGACTCGATGGACATGATGGACATGAGTCTGAGTGAACTCTGGGAGTTGGTGATGGACAGGGAGGCCTGGCGTGCTGCAGTTCATGGGGTCGCAAAGAGTCAGACACAACTGAGCGACTGATCTGATCTGATCTGATCCATTTCCCTACCACTGTAGATCTGTTATTATTGTTTTTTTTTTTAGTCCTAAGTCATGTCTGACTCTTTTTTGACCACCAAGGACTATAGCCTGTCAGGCTCCTCTGTCCGTGGGTTTTCCCAAGCAAGAACACTGGGGTAGGTTGCATTTCCTTCTCCAGGGGATCTTCCTGACCCAAGGATCAAACCCATGTCTCCTGCACTGGCAGGTGGATTCTTTACCACAGAGTCACCAGGGAAGCTCAAGTAGATCTGTACATGAATCATTTTAGGAATGTTAGTTATCCAAAACAAATCTGAAAATAATTCGGTTTTAGGAGAGGAAATTCCATATGATCACTTTATAAATAATTAATCTCATTAGTATTAAACAATATCCTAACAATAATAAGATCTTAAAACTATGCCTTTATCTTTTAGAAAATTTTTATTCCTTGAATCTCTCTACCTGAAATCATGAAAAAAAAAAAAAAAGATTAGCTTCACAGGTTTTAAAAATGGGTTTACCCTCATTTATCATGTAAAATCAGCCAAAAGAGAGGCCCGTTGAGTGACTGAATCACAATTTCTCCTTCAAAATGATAACACTCCCAGGGGGAGATCAAGATGGCAGAGTAGGAAAACATGTAGCTCAACTCCCCCACGAACACATCAAAAATACATCTTCATATAAAGCGATTCTCACTGAAAATAAACTGGAGACTGACACAAAGACTGTTACACAACCAAGCTATGAGAAAGATCCACACGGAACTGGGTAGGAAGGAAAAAGAAGGGCCTGCACTCCTGGAAAGTGATAGAAAAGAATTACATAGGGCCACAGATCCTCACTGGGGAGTGGGTGGTTTGATCTACACATTAAGTGCCTCAGCCTTAGGATCTGACACCAGGAAGACTAGATCCCTTTGCTAGTTTGAAAACCAGTGGGCCTGACTCTAGAAAACTAAGAAACCTAGATTTCTTTCATGAAGCACATGAACTGTGGTTTGTTCCCAATACAAGACTGAGGAAGTAGATTGAAACTGACCAGAACTCTGGCCCATTTTACATGACCAGCCCAGCACCTCCCAGGTGAAGTGAATGCCTGCTCTGGCCCTGTTCGCTCCGTGAAACAGCTCCACACTGGGGCTAGGGCTGCTGATTCGGAGCTGACATGGTATCTGAAGTAGGAGTGGTCTGAAATCATGACTGCTGCCGAGATTGCCACAGGCCACGCCCTGACCCACGCTGGGTGCCTTCTCCAGCCGCTCTTGCTCCTCAGTGCAGCTCCGTACTAGGGCAAGGCTGTCACAGCCAACGTGAACATGCAGTTGTAGGGAATAGAGCCAGCTTGGATCTCACAAATCTCTGAAGAGGGTGAGGGCAGCCATTGCTGATGCTCACAGAAGCAGTGGATTGGGAGTGGTCCAGAACTCGGAATGGTACCTGGGTCCTAACACACACTAAGTGCCCACTCTAGCCCTGTACCTCTCTGGGGAAAGAGTGCCAGTGCTGAGAGAAGGGGAGAGAACACACACATACATATATGGAATGGAGCAGGACAGACCTGAACCCTAGGGGTTTCTGCTTCAGCAGCTTGGGACCCACCCTCATTCTCAGTAACATGGTATTGTCTGCTAAGCAGAGGAGAACCCTGGTTAACACCTGCATCTCTCTCTAGCCCCTCCTTTTCCAGTCCCCCTCCTACCAAACTGATAGCTGCCAGCACATCCTGAGGGAAGACATGACTTGTACTCACTTCAGACCCAAATCAACCATCAAAGCCAGTCGGCCCATGCAGGCTGTGTACAGACAATCTCATACAAGAACATCAATCACTAAAGACTGGGATAGGTAACTTTCATTTAATTTTGTAGAGACAGAGATGTTTAAGTTAAATGAGAAAACACAGGAATTTGTTTCAAACAAAAGAACAAGAGAAAAACTCAGATAATCACAATTGCTGAAACAGAAATAAATAATTTACCAGATAAAGAGTTCAAAGTGTTAGTAATAAGAATGATAATGGGACTAGAGAAGATATCACAGTGAGAATTTTAATAAAGAACTAGAAAATATGAAAAATAACTGGTCAGAACTGAAGAACATAATAACTAAAATGGAAAATATTCTAGAAGGATTTAGCCTACTAGGTGATACAGAAAAACACATTAATGATCTAGAAGACAGAAAAACGGGAATCACCTAATCACAACAACAAAAAGAAAAACAAATTAAAAAATGAGAGCAGTTTAAGGAACATCTGGAACAATATCAAGTGTACCAATATTCACACTATAGGGGGCCCAGAAGGAGAAAACAGAAAGTGTTTGAAAATATATTTGACAAAGTTATAGCTAAAAATTTCCCAAACTTGAAGAAGGAAAAGTCAGATACAGAAAGCACAGAGGGTTCCAAATAAGATGAACCCAAACAGACTCACATCAAGAAATATAACAATTAAAATGGTAAAATTAAAAGATAAAGATACTTGCAAATCAATCAATGTGATATACCACATTTTAAAAGAGAAGGATTAAAAAATTCACATGATCATTTCAATAGATGCAAAAAAAGCATTTGACAAAATTCAACTTCATTCATGATTAAAAAAAAAAAACTGTCATCAAAGTGGACAGAGAGGGAACATATCTCAACACAGTAGAGGCTATTTATGACAAACCCACAGGTAACATCATACTCAACAGTGAAAATCTGAAAGCCCTTCCTCTAAAATCAGGAAAAAGAAGGATGCCAACTTCTATTTAACATAGTATTGGAAGTCCTAGTCAACAATCACACAAGAAATAAAAGGAATCCAAATTGGAAGAGAAAAAAACTTCCACTATTTGCAGATGATATGATACTACATATAGAAAACCCTAAAAAGTCTCCACCAAAAAACCCTTTGAAACTACTAAATGAATTCAGCGAAGTTGCAGGATACAAGAAATCCATTGTTTTCTATACACTAATAATGAACTATTAGAAAGAGACAGCAAGCAAACAATCCTGTTTAAAATTGCATCAAAAAGAATAAAATATCTAGGGAAAAATTTAACCAAGGAATAAAAGATCTATACTTTGAAAAATATTAAACTTTGGTGAAGGAAACCAAGATTGATACATAGAAATAGAAAGATAAACCTGTGTTCATGGAGTGGAAGAATTAATAGTTTTAAAATGTTCATACTACCCAAAGAAATCTACAGATTTAGTGTGATTCCTACCAAAACAGCCATGACATTTTTCAATGAACTAGAACAAGTAATCCTAAAATATATAAAAAACCACAAAAGACCCCAAATAATCAAAGTTATATTGAGAAAAAAAGATCAAAGTTGGAGGGATAATGCTCCCTTACTTCAGACTATACTACAAAGGTACAGTAATCAAAACAGTATGGTACTGTACACATCAAACTAATGTAATATTGTAAAATACACATATTTCAATTAAAAAGTACAATGTCACAAAATGAAAACTCCCAAATACTTTAACCAGAATATTAATTATAACTGAAATCAATTTAAGGATAAAACTCAGCCTTCTATAATTTTCTGAAATAAGAGTAATAATATTGTTGTTCAGTCTCTAAGTTGTGTCCAAATCTTTGCAACCCCACAGACTGCAGCAAGCTAGGCTCCCTGTCCTTCACTATCTCCCAGAGTTTGTTCAAATTCATGTCCATTGAGTTGGTGGTGCTATCTAACTATCTCATCCCTCTGCAACCCCCTTCATCTTTTGTCTTCAGTCTTTCCCAGCATCAGGATCTTTTCCAATGAGTCGGCTGTTCACATCAGTTGGCCAGAGTACTGGCACTTCAGCTTCAGCATGTTCTTCCAATGAATATTCAAGATTGATTTTCTTTAAGATTAAGTGGTTTCATCTTCTTATTGTTCAAGGGACTCTCAAGAGTCTTCTCCGGCACCACAGTTTGAAAGCATCAGTTCTTTGGCACTCAGTCTTCTTTATGGTCCAACTCTTACATCCATACTTAATTACTGGAAAAACCATAGCTTTGATAATACAAACCTATGTCAGCAAATTGCCAACATGCATTGAATCATAGAAAAAGCAAAGGAATTCCAACAAACATACCTACTTCTGCTTCACTGAGTATGCTAAAGCCTTTGACTGTGTGTATCACACAAACTGTGGAATATTTTTAAAGAGATGGGAATATCAAACCACCTTACTTGCCTCCTGAGAAACTTGTATGCAGGTCAAGAAGCAACAGTAGAAATGGACATGGAACAATGGATTGGTTCAAAATTGGAAAAGGAGTACATCAAGGCTGTATATTGTCACCTTGCTTATTTAAATTATATGCAGGGTACATAATGAGAAATGCTGGGCTGGATGAAGCACAAGCTGGAATCAAGATAGCCAGGAAGAACATCATCAACCTCAGATATGCAGATAACACCACCCTTATGGCAGAAAGCGAAGAAGTAAAGAGCCTCTTGATGAAAGTGAAAGAAAAGAGTGAAAAAGCTGACTTAAAACTCAGCATTCAAAAACTAAGATCATGGCATCTGGTCCTGTCAGTTTGTTTCAGTTCAGTCGCTCAGTCATGTCCAACTCTTTGCAACCCCATGGACTGCAGCATATCAGGTTTCCCTGTCTATCATGAACTCCCAGAGTTTACTCAAACACATGTCCTTTGAGTGAGTCATGCCATCCATCATCTCAACCTCTGTGGTCCCCTTCTCCTACTGCCTTCAATATTTCCCAGCATCAGGGTCTTTTCAAATGAGTCAGTTCTTTGCATCAGGTGGCCAGAGTATTAGAGTTTCAGCTTTAACATCAGTCCTTCCAATGAATATTCAGGACTGATTTCCTTTAGGATGGACTGGTTGGATCTCCTTGCAGTCCAAGGGACTCTCAAGAGTCTTCAACACCACAGTTCAAAAGCATCAGTTCTTTGGCCCTCATCTTTCTTTATAGTCCAACTCACATCCATACATGACTACTGGAAAAACCATAGCCATGACTAGATGGACCTTTGTTGGCCAAGTAATGTCTCTGCTTTTTAATATGCTGTCTAGGTTAGTTATAACTTTCCTTCCAAGGAATAAGTGTCTTTCACTTTCAAGGCCACAGTCACCATCTGCGGTGATTTTGGAGCCCCCCAAAATAAAGTCTGCCATGGTTTCCACTTTTTCCCCATCTATTTGCCATGAAGTGATGGGACTGGATGTCGTATTCATAGTTTTCTGAATGTTGAGCTTTAAGCCAACTTTTTCACTCTCCTCTTTCACTTTCATCAAGAGGCTTTTTAGTTCGTCTTCACTTTCTGCCATAAGGGTGGTGTCATCTGCATATTTGAGGTTATTGATATTTCTCCCAGCAATCTTGATTCCAGCTTGTGCTTCATCGAGCCCAGCGTTTCTCATGTTGTACTCTGGATATAAGTTAAATAAGCAGGGTGACAATATACAGCCTTGACATACTCCTTTTCCTATTTGGAACCAGTCTGTTGTTCCATGTCTTATTTTGTTGCTTTCTCATCTACATACAGGTTTCTCAAGAGGCAGGTCAGGTGGTCTGGTATTCCCATCTCTTTCAGAATTTTCCACAGTTTGTTGTGATGCACCCAGTCAAAGACTTTGGTATAGTCAATAAAGCAGAAATAGATGATTTTCTGGAACTCTCTTGCTTTTTAAATGATCCAATGGATGTTAGCAATATGATCTCTGGTTCCTCTGCCTTTTCTAAAACCAGCTTGAACATCTGGAATTACATGGTTCATGTACTGTTGAAGCCTGGCTTGGAGAATTCTGAGCATTACTTTGCTAGCGTGTGAGATGAGTGCAATTATGCGGCAGTTTGAGCATTCTTTGGTGTTGCCTTTCTTTGGGATTGGAATGAAAACTGACCTTTTTCTGTCCTGTGGCCACTTCTGAGTTTTCCAAATTTGCTGGCATATTGCATGTAGCACTTTCACAGCATTATCTCTTAGGATTTGAGATAGCTCAACTGGAATTCCATCACCTCCACTAGCTTTGTTCGTAGCGATGCTTCCTAAGGCCCACTTGACTTTGTGTTCCACGATGCCTGGCCCTAGATGAGTGATCACACCATCACAGTTATCTGGGTCATGAAGATCTTTTTGTATACTTATCCCGTGTATTGTTGACTCCTCTTCTTAATATTTTGTGCTTCTGTTAAGTCCATACCATTTCTGTCCTTTATTGTGCCCCTTTTTTTTCATGAAATATTCTCTTGATGTCTCTAATTTTCTTAAAGAGATCTCTAGTCTCCCCCATTTTATTGTTTTCCTCTATTTCTTTGCACTGATCACTGAGGAAGGCTTTCTTATCTCTTCCTGCTATTCTTTGGAACTCTGCATTCAAATGGGTATATCTTTCCTTTTCTCCTTTGCCTTTAGCTTCTCTTCTTTTCTCAGCTATTTGTAAGGTCTCTTCAGACAACCATTTTGCCTTTTTGCATTTCTTTTTTGGGGATGGCCTTGATCTCTGCCTCCTGTACAACGTCACGAACCTCTGTCCATAGTTCTTCAGGCACTCTATCAGATCTAATCCTTTGAGTCTATTTGTCACTTCCACTGTATAATCTTTAGGAATTTGATTTAGGTCATACCTGAATGGTATAGTGGTATAGTGGTTTTCCCTACTTTCTTCAATTTAAGTCTGAATTTTGCAATAAGGAGTTCATGAGATGAGCCACAGTTAGCTCTCAGTCTTGTTTTTGCTGCATCTATAGGGCTTCTCCATCTTTGGCTGCAAATAATATAATCAATCTGACTTCAGTATTGACCATATGGTGATGTCCATGTGTAGAGTCTTCTCTTGTGTTGTTAGTAGAGGGTGTTTGCTACGACCAGTGCATTCTCTTGGCAAAACTCTGTTTGTCTTTGCCCTGCTTCATTTTGTACTCTAAGGCTAAATTTGCTTGTTACTCTAGGTATCTCTTGACTTCCTACATTTGCATTCCAGTCTCCTATAATGAAAAGGACACTTTTTTGGGGTGTTAGTTCTAGAAGGTCTCGTAGGTCTTCATAGAACTGTTCAACTCAGCTTCTTCAGCATTACTGGTATATATAGTATTTGCTATATATATCTATATATAAAATTATTACATTGTATACCTTAAATTTACACAATGTTTATGTGTCAATTATATTTATATGAAGCTGAAAGATAAAAAGAGAAGTTGAAGTAATTCGTGTTGGATGAATGGAGGAATTCATTTGAATTATTACCATCTGCTCAAACATAGATTTATTCGTAGCCCTTTTGATTTACTATATTTGTAGTGAAGGTGTACATAATCTTAAAAAACAAACAGTTACTTAAGCATATTTGTATTTTTATCAAAATTGATTGCACATCAATCTCTGAATTCTCACTGCTTCTCTCTTTTTTTCTCTTTTTTCTATTTTTTCTCTCTCTCTCCATCTGTCTGCCTACTATTAGCCTTTATAGTTGTATTACTGAATATGTGAAAGCTAGCTGGAGAAGAGGAAAGAGAGAATATCAATTTAATTCCAAAAGTAGATTAACTTGCTCTATAAATAGTTGAGCCATAAATGTGTATTGTATATTCAAAATTCAGATCTCACCAAAAATTTTCTCTGGCTAAGCATTCATAGTAAGGATATACCTTGCATAATTGTACACATAATATAGGAAAATGTCTCTTCTGCTTTTTACCTCTGGCCTGCCTTTTAATTCTCCCACTCTAGGCAGGAGAGGATTAAAGAGAAATAGAAACAATAGGATCTAATATCATGTCACTGTTGGACATAAAAGTCTCTCTGAGTATAAAGTGTGGGTTTTATTCTTCACAAAGGCTCAACCTTAGTTTTGAGGTTGAGTTCTGTATATTTGAACATGCCATGTATGGGTAAGTATGACTTCTTTCCTAGACCAGCTCACCATCACTTAATGTGAACTTTAAATCAAGTCCTGTGGTACAGGTTGGTTATTTGCAGTATATTACAGACCTGCATAGATTAATTTCATAACTGGGACTCAGAATCAACCAGTTCAATCTTACGAACACTGTATATAACATGACTACTACAGCCAGACTTAAAACACACAATCTTCTTTTCAATTCTAATTTTAATATTTTGTAATAGGCTATATGCATCTCATTTGTATTTATAAATGAGATTTGTGTGAGCTGGAAATAAAACTGCAAGCACATGTTAATCATACATGTGAGACTCCAGTACTAGGCATAATAATATACCCATCTATGTCTGTGAGCCAAAAAGAAAAAAAAATACAAAGGAAATGGAGAGTCAGAGGTTCAGGCTACTCTCCTCTTTTATGATTTGAACTGAGATTAAATATACTTAGGATAACTTACAGTAGATTACTTCTAAAATTTAAGTCACATAAACCATATTTTAACGTTAGTAAATAAATTATTTTTAACCCAGGGACAAGTATATTTTTAATTCAAAAAAAGAAAGACTGCAAATTGTTTCTACTTAACAGGCAAATATATATTCCCTCTTTGGGCTCCTAGGTCACAAAAGGTGGTTATCCTGTCACTATGGCTGATTTCTGAAAAGTGTGACATGCATTTAGTTGTCAGTTCCTATCAGCAGCATTCAGGAATCAACATTACATCAGCAGCAAGACACACCATTTTATGCTCTTTTTAAAGATAATTAGAGTTCCCTTTTGTTGCAAATAAGATGTAAAACAGCTATAACTGCTGGAGAACGTGATTAAAGTAACCTCTATAGAACCCCATTATTCTAGACAGATTCCTTCAGATGCATAATTTTCCCATTTTAAGAAAACATAATGCATGCATATAAAATTCAAATTGTCGAGACACCTCTAACAAAAATTAGTACTCTATTAAGGCATTCTTAGTAGCTGGTTAACACGTAAAACTCTTTAAGTGTATTTTAACATAATCAAGAAATAATAGTCTGTGTCACAAAAGGTAAACATTTTACCGTGAGAGGATTCTTCAGACAAGATTCATGTATTTAATTTTTTTAACTTATAAAACTTTTGACAGATAATGTGTGAAAAGTTGTATCCCAAACATCCCAAGAACACTGAAATATGCATGCAGACTTTCATGATCGTGTGCTCCAATTCTAGGAAAGGTGGTTGTACATACAAACATACAAACCCACCCAAACTTGCATGCACATACACATTCCTTATTTTTTAGGCACTTGTGTCAATTTATTTGAAACACTAACACTCCAAGTATCATTTTTAGCAGGTACTCTTCAAAAGCCAAATATATGTAATTCAAATAAAATAGCAGATGTGCACAAATATCATATTACAGTTTTTTCTTAATAATTGCTTTTAAACATATATAATTTTCCAAATTTTGTAGTAAAACATGGCTTTAAAATAGATTTTAAGAACTATCTCTCATTGCAGGTCTTATCTGTTTCAAACACAACCTTGGACAGACACAGTCAACTAAGAGTCGCAATGTCCTACAAAATAACTCAGTGGCCACTTGCCCATGGGGTATTTCATTTATGTAATGAAATATAAATGCCATTTGAAAAAGACATCTAAAGTGGCAATTAGTAAATTCCACCAAGACTATCGATATGCTGACCATAACTTTTGCAGAATGGTTATAATTATAAAATCAAATTCTTGTTTGACTCTGCTGGGAACCTCAACATCTAACAAAAATGTTATTAAAGAAGCTTACAAATGAATAACCATTCTCAACCACTCACAGCAGCCTTCACAGCATGAAAGTGGGGAAAATGAGGAAAGTTTTAAGGTGGAGACTGATGAGGATGACAACAATCTCTGTCAAGAGAATGTATTGTGCAAAACTTCTCAGGAGAAAAAATTTTCACCTGAAAAGAGACAGCGTTATGAACAGTGCAGAACTGTGGATCGCGGGACACTGATCTTATTAAGAACTAATGCTAATTTGCACACTGTCTCCTGCTGAACTGGAAGCAAGTTTACCACTGGGTTTGTTAATTTACCCAGGACACCATTATCTTTGGTTGGACTTAATGTATCAGAGTAGAGGTCATTAACTGCTGGGTTCATGATTATCCAGCATGAATTACAGACAGGATCACCAAAATAGATTTGTACTCAGACTTCATTTCCCTAGATGCATTTTTTTTTTCTTCAGCTGTTATTTAATTTCTATCTCAAAACGCTAATTATTATATTATATGCATGCCTATGTATATATTCATACGTTTCTCATAAAGAACAGAGCACAAGCACCAACATTTACAATAGATTGCCATTTTGATTTGATTTCCTAGCATTTCAGAATAGTAATGTAATTACTATATAAACAAAGGATATGGCTTTCTCTTGCTGAGGTTGCAAATAAAGAACGGTATGGTCATGTGGAAGTTTTTAATCATAATAAAATATATAATTATTATGGGAGCTTTCCTTCGACCATTAGAGTTTGCATTGACTTGGATTGTTAAATATTCAAAGTGATGTCGCCCTGAATCTGCTCGTTCTGCTTTTGCAGACATTTCATTTCAACCATCTATCAATCATAGCTCTAAAACTTATGTTCTATCCCAAGTAAACACTTTGTTGAAAAAAAAGAAACTCCTACAAAATCCCACTGGTACCTTTACTTTAGCTTACAGCTCAATAAAATCACTGTGAAGATTCATGAAAAGAAATCTTAGAATTAAAAGTTAAATAGGAAAGGGAATTCTTAAAAATATTTGTGGTTTCTGGTTAGATAAACACATTTTCATAAGGCTGCATGTTCAATCTATTTTATATAAATGGAACAAATCAACCAAAAATTCATTTACAATTTTTATAGTCTGTACGAGCCCATTTCTAATAGCAGGGAACACTTTTGTGTCTCTGCATGATATCTGTGGAAAGAGGTGAATTTTCATTTATTTAATGCAAATATTCATGCAAGGTAAACTCTTCAGGCATATATGAAGCATGCTTCGTGGTAGCTATGTGGCAATAGGAAAATAACATGACATAATTGTACAATAAATGGAGAGCTGCCACCTCAAAATTACCTGCGGCACAGTGTCATGAATAAAGAGAGGAACACAGGAAGTCAGAGGTGTTTTTTCTAGTTTCTAAGCTACTTGGCTTACAAATGATTTAATTCTGATCGTATAGAGCTGGACATTTATGACAATCTCATCTTTAGAACTGTAAAATTATTAAGATCTTTTTTTAAAGCTTTGAATAATGAAAAGTGCATTGTTATTTGATTGCTAAAGCTTTCAACTATACAATACACATTTAGCTAACAATGTAAGAAGGCAAAAGGGGTAAAGATGTTAGCTTCAGATTTACTGCACATAAAGAGTTGAGCTTTTGTATCTGTTACAGGCAGACGCATTGTCCAGACTTTTACTTTAATCATATTATTATCCAGGTAAAATGAAATATCAACTTCTAAGGCAGAAGTATGATTTTTTATATTTTCCACAGAAAATTAGTGTTGACACAGTGACCCATCACAATACATTCTGTCATGTGGTTTGAAAATACCCTCTAATGGTGGGTTTTTCAACATAACAGGGTTTTCTCTACCAGGAATGGTAAGTAATTTTACTGATAGAGTATATACAAATATTAATTAGAAAATAATGCTTTCGAGTTGGTGGAGAGATATGTTTTATTCTGGGATTTGTTCTATTTCAGGCTATTCACAGTGATGACTGATGGCCCCAAGTCTAAAATGGCTTCTACATATTCCTTTTCAAGCTCATCTTTAGATATTAATATTTTCTAATAAATCCATCTGGGGACTTCAGTGGCAGAATGCAATCTAAATTTAGGCAGCCATCATGCTTAGAATAACATGGAAGTTCAGTGACCCAACCTACAAGTAAAGTGAAAGACAGTGAAGTCGCTCAGTTGTGTCCAACTCTTTGTGACCCGATGGACTGCAGCCCAACAGGCTCCTCCATCCATGGGATTTTCCAGGCAAGAGTGCTGGAGTGGATTGCCATTTCCTTCTCCAGGGGATCTTCCCAGCCCAGGAATCGAACCCGAGTCTCCCGCATTGTAGGCAGATGCTTTACCGTCTGAGGCACCAGGGAAGCTACCTACAATTAAACCAACCTCCAAAACTGAAAACTCTCAAGTATTAGCAAGGAAAACAAAGTTTGAAATTATTCATCTTAAGAGGCTACTTCTATTACACTAGTGGGCATTCAATACAGAGAACCATATTGTAAGGCACTAACCATCCTCCTAAATTGGAAGCATTATTGCTATAATTCATATAATTTATTGATTAAAACATTATTGGAATAATTATATTAATTCTTCCATAATATGTGTGTCCTGTGTGCTTAGTCACTCAGTCGTGTCTGACTCTTGTGACCCATAGACTGTAGCCTTCCAGGCTCCTCTGTCCATGGGATTCTCCAGACAAGAATACTGGAGTGGGTTGCCATTTCCTTCTCCAGGGGACCTTCCTGACCTAGGGATCGAACCCAGGTCTCTTGCATTGCAGGCAGACTCTTTACTGACTGAGCTACAACATAATACTTTAAAATCCAAGTATATGTTCTTAAAAGTCAACTCTCAACTGAGTATTTAAAAACAAAGAATATTACACTAGATCTGATAGATAGAGTGCCTGATGAACTATGGAATGAGGTTCGTGACATTGTACAGGAGACAGGGATCAAGACCATCCCCATGGAAAAGAAATGCAAAAAAGCAAAATGGCTGTCTGGGGAGGCCCTACAAATAGCTGTGAAAAGAAGAGAAGCGAAAAGCAAAGGAGAAAAGGAAAGATATAAACATCTAAATGCAGAGTTCCAAAGAATAGCAAGAAGAGATAAGAAAGCCTTTTTCAGCGATCAATGCAAAGAAATAGAGGAAAACAACAGAATGGGAAAGACTAGGGATCTCTTCAAGAAAATCAGAGATACCAAAGGAACATTTCATGCAAAGATGGGCACGATAAAGGACAGAGATGGTGTGGACCTAACAGAAGCAGAAGATATTAAGAAGAGGTGGCAAGAATACACAGAAGAACTGTACAAAAAAGAGCTTCAAGACCCAGATAATCATGATGATGTGATCACTGACCTAGAGCCAGACATCTTGGAATGTGAAGTCAAATGGGCCTTAGAAAGCATCACTACGAACAAAGCTAGTGGAGGTGATGGAATTCCAGTGGAGCTATTCCAAGTCCTGAAAGATGATGCTGTGAAAGTGCTGCACTCAATATGCCAGCAAATTTGGAAAACTCAGCAGTGGCCACAAGATTGGAAAAGGTCAGTTTTCATCCCAATCCCAAAGAAAGGCAATGCCAAAGAATGCTCAAACTACCGAACAATTGCACTCATCTCACACGCTAGTAAAGTAATGCTCAAAATTCTCCAAGCCAGGCTTCAGCAATATGTGAACCGTGAACTTCCTGATGTTCAAGCTGGTTTTAGAAAAGGCAGAGGAACCAGAGATCAAATTGCCAACATCCGCTGGATCATGGAAAAAGCAAGAGAGTTCCAGAAAAACATCTATTTCTGCTTTATTGACTATGCCAAAGCCTTTGACTGTGTAGATCACAATAAACTGTGGAAAATTCTGAAAGAGATGGGAATACCAGACCACCTGATCTGCCTCTTAAGAAATCTGTATGCAGGTCAGGAAGCAACAGTTAGAACTGGTCATGGAACAACAGACTGGTTCCAAATAGGAAAAGGAGTACGTCAAGGCTGCATATTGTCACCATGTTTATTTAACTTATATGCAGAGTACATCATGAGAAATGCTGGACTGGAAGAAACACAAGCTGGAATCAAGATTACTGGGAGAAATATCAATAACCTCAGATATGCAGATGACACCACTCTTATGGCAGAAAGTGAAGAGGGGCTAAAAAGCCTCTTGATGAAAGTGAAAGTGGAGAGTGAAAAGGTTGGCTTAAAGCTAAACATTTAGAAAACGAAGATCATGGCATCTGGTCCCATCACTGCATGGGAAATAGATGGGGAAACAATGGAAACAGTGTCAGACTTTGTTTTTCTGGGCTCCAAAATCACTGCAGATGGTGACTGCAGCCATGAAATTAAAAGACACTTACTCCTTGGAAGGAAAGTTATGACCAACCTAGATAGCATATTCAAAAGCAGAGACATTACTTTACCAACAAAGGTTCGCCTAGTCAAGGCTATGGTCTTTCCTGTGGTCATCTATGGATGTGAGAGCTGGACTGTGAAGAAGGCTGAGCGCCGAAGAATTGATGCTTTTGAACTGTGGTGTTGGAGAAGACTCTTGAGAGTCCCTTGGACTACAAGAAGATCCAACCAGTCCATTCTGAAGGAGATCAATCCTGGAATTTCTTTAGAAGGAATGATGCTAAAGCTGAAACTCCAGTATTTTGGCCACCTCATGCGAAGAGTTGACTCATTGGAGAAGACTCTGATGCTGGGAGGGATTGAGGGCAGGAGGAGAAGGGGACGACAGAGGGTGAGATGGCTGGATGGCATCACTGACTTGATGGGTGTGAGTCTGGGTGACCTCCAGGAGCTGGTGATGGACAGGGAGGCCTGGCGTGCTGCGGTTCATGGGGTCGCAAAGAGTCGGACACGACTGAGCGACTGATCTGATCTGATCTGATGTGTTGATAAGTCTATAATTGATATGAATTAAATCCTGGCAGGGTGAAACTTCAGAAAGAAACTAATTTCTCATTCATTCTCTTTCCTCTCTCCCTCCTGTCGGACTCCCTACACATTGCAAACTCACTAAGAAGTGTGTTTTAGTTCAGATATTCATATACTTTTCACTTTTCAACTGCACAGCATCCCCATAACTGGTTTTCAATGTCTTTAAACTCTAAACTGATGCCAGAGTAGTCATTTTAAACCACAACTTGATCTTGTAACTCTAGTTTGAAACCATTCAGGAACTCTATAATTTTCAGGATAAAGTTGACACTTCAGAGTTTAGCACATAAACCCATGCCCACGTGGCAACTAACAACCTTAACTTCATGCTTTGTAGCTCCAAGTGGTCCCCTGAAACAGCATGTTATTTCATATTTCTGATTTTCATAAATATCTGGCAAAATCTTACTTGACCTCAAAACTCCAGTGACAGTGCCAACATTTGTTTAAGCTTATTTATCTCCTACCAGGTATAAACACCTTAGGTATAAACACCTAAGTATTTATGATCTTGAATTCTTTGCCCAGCATAGGTCCTAGAACATACCATATGGCTAATACTTGTTTGTTGAATCAGTAAATGTTACACAAATATTCTCTATTACCTCAAGAATTGTTCATGGGGTTCTCAACCAGAATGCTGAAGTGGGTTGTCATTCCCTTCTCCAGTGGACCATGGTTTGTCAGAACTATGCTTGATGCTTTCACACTGCAGTGTTGGAGAAGACTCTTGAAAGTCCTTTGGACAGCAAGGGGATCAAATCAGTTAATCCTAAAGGAAATCAACTCTGAATATGCATTGGAAGGGCAGATGTTGAAGCTGAAGCTCCAATACTTTGGCCACCTGATGGAAAGAGCTGACTCATTGGAAAAGACTCTGACACTGGGAAAAATAGAAGACAGGAGGAGAAGGGGACACCAGAGGATGAGACGGTTGGATGGCATCACTGACTCCATCGATATGAATTTGAGCAAACTCCAGGACATGGTGAAACAGGGAGGCCTGGCATGCTGCAGTCCATGCAGTCGCAAACAGACATGACTGAATGACTGAACAACAACAACCTCAAGAGCAGCAGCATATCAAATACAATTGTTGTTGTTCATTTGCCCAGTCATGTCCGATTCTTGACAACACCATGAACTGTCCCTCACCATCTCCTGGAATTTGCCCAAGTTCATGTTCGCTTCATTGGTGATGACATCCAGCCATCTCATCCTCTGTTGCCCTCTTCTGCTACTGCCCTCTTTCCCAGCATCAGGGAATTTTCCAATGAGTTGTCTGTTTGCATCAGTCAGTCAGTTCGGTCGCTCAGTCATGACCAACTCTTTGTGATCCCATGGACTGCAGGCTTCCCTGCCCTTCACCAACTCCTGGAGCTTGCTCAAACTTTTGTCCATTGAATCAGTGATGCCATCCAACCATCTCAACCTCTGTCATCCCCTTCTCCTACTGCCTTCAGTCTTTCCCTGCAACAGGGTCTTTTCCAATGAGTCCTTTCTTCACATAAGGTGGCCCAAGTACTGGAGTTTCAGCTTCAGCATCAGTTCTTCCAATGAACATCCATGACTTATTTCCTTTTGGATTGACTGATCTGATCTCCTTGCAGTCCAAGGGACTCTCAAGAGTCTTCTCCAACACCACAGTTCAAAAAAAGCAATTATTCGGTGCTCAGCTTTCTTTATAGTCCAACTCTCAATCTATACATGACTACTGGAAACACCGTACCTTTGACTAGATGGACCTTTGTTAGTAAAGTAACGTCTCTGCTTTTAATATGCTGTCTAGGTTGGTCATAGCTTTTTTCCAAGGAGCAAGCATCTTTTAATTTCATGGCTGTAGTCACCATCTGCAGCAATTTTGGAGCCCAAGAAAATAAAGTCTCTCACAATTTCCATTGTTTCCCCATCTATTTCCCATGAAGTGATGGGACCAGATGTCATGATCTTAGTTTTCTGAATGTTGAGTTTTAAATCAACTTCTTTACTCTCCCCTTTCACTTTCATCAAGGGATCTTTAGTTCTTCACTTTCTGCCATAAGGCTGGTGTCATCTGTGTATCTGAGGTTATTGATTTTCTCCCAGCAATCTTGATTTCAGCTTGTGCCTCATCTAGCCCAGCATCTCACATGATGTACTCTGCATATAAATCAAATAAGCAGGGTGACAATATATAACCTTGAAGTACTGCTTTCCCAATTTAAAACCAGTCTGTTATTCCATGTCCATTTCTAACTGTTCCTTCTTGACCTGCATACAGATTTCTCAGGAGGCAGATATGGTGGTCTGGTATTCCCACCTCTTGAAGAGTTTTCCACAGTTTGTTGTGATCTACCCAGTCAAAGTCTTTGGCATAGTCAATAAAGCAGAAGTATATATTTTTCCGGAACTCTCTTGCTTTTTCAGTGATCCGATGGATGTTGGCAATTTGATCTCTGGTTCCTCTGCCTTTTCTAAGTTCAGCTTGAACATCTGAAAATTCACGGTTTGTATACTGTTGAAGCCTGGCTCGGAGAATTTTGAATATTACTCTGTTAGTATGTGAGATGAGTGTAATTGTGCAGTAGTTTGAACATTCTTTGGCATTGCCTTTCTTTGGGATTGGAATGACCTTTTCCAGTCCTGTTTGCATCAGATGTCCAGAATACTGGAACTTCAACATTAGTCCTTCCAGTGACTATTCAGGTTTGATCTCCCTTAATATTGACTGATTTGATCTTGCTGTAAGAAAGACATTCAGGAGTGTTCTCCAGCACCACAGTTCGAGGCATCAATTCTTTGGCTTCTGCCTTCTTTAGGGTGCTACTCTCACAACTGTACGTGACCACTGAGAAGACTATCGCCTTGACTATACAGACATTTGCTGCCATAGTAATGTCTTCGCTTTTCAGCAAACTGTCTAGTTGTGTCATCATTTTCCTACCAAGAAGCAATAATCTTCTGATTTCAGAGCTTTAGTCACCATCTGCAGTGATTTCAGAGCCCAAGAAGAGGAAAACTGTCACTACTTACCCCTTTTTCAGGGTGATGGAATTTCAGTTGAGCTATTTCAAATCCTGAAAGATGATGTTGTGAAAGTGCTGCACTCAATATGCCAGCAAATTTGGAAAACTCAGCAGTGGCCCCAGGACTGGAAAAGGTCAGTTTTCATTCCAATCCCAAAGAAAGGCAATGCCAAAGGATGCTCAAAATACTGCACAATTGCACTCATCTCACACGCTAGTAACGTAATGCTCAAAATTCTCCAAGCCAGGCTTCAGCAATACATGAACCATGAACTTCCAGATGTTCAAACTGGTTTTAGAAAAGGCAGAGGAACCAGAGATCAAACTGTCAACATCTGCTGGATCATGGAAAAAGCAAGAGAGTTCCAGAAAATCATCTATTTCTGCTTTATTGACTATGTCAAAGCCTTTGAATGTGTGGATCACAATAAACTGTGGAAAATTCTTCAAGAGATGGGAATATCAGACCACCTGACCTGCCTCTTGAGAAACCTATATGCAGGTCAGGAAGCAACAGTTAGAACTGGTCATGGAACAACAGACTGGTTCCAAACAGGAAAAGGAGTACGTCAAGGCTGTATATTGTCACCCCGCTTATTTAACTTATATATAGAGTACATCATGAGAAACGCTGGGCTGGAAGAAGCACAAACTGGAATCAAGATTGCCTGGAGAAATATCAATAACCTCAGATATGCAGATGACACCACCCTTATGGCAGAAAGTGAAGAGGAACTCAAAAGCCTCTTGATGAAAGTGAAAGAGGAGAGTGAAAAAGTTGGCTTAAAGTTCAACATTCAGAAAATGAAGATCATGGCATTTGGTCCCATAACTTCATGGGAAATAGATGGGAAAACAGTGGAAACAGTGTCAGACTTTATTTTGCGGGGCTCCAAAATCACTGCAGATGGTCACTGCAGCCATGAAATTAAAAGATGTGTACTCCTTGGAAGGAAAGTTGTCCATGAATCAAGGAAAATTCAGTTCAGTTCAGTTCAGTCACTCAGTCGTGTCCAATTTTTGTGACCCCATGGACTGCAGCATGTCAGGCTTCCCTGTCCATCACCAACTCCTGAAGTTTGTTCAAACTCACGTCCATTGAGTTGGTGATGCAATCTACCATCTCACCCTCTGTCATCCCCTTCTCCTCCTGCCTTCAATCTTTCCCAGCCACAGGGTCTTTTCCAAGGAGTTAATTCTTTGCATCAGGTGGCCAAAGTATTGGGGCTTCAACTTCAGCATCAGTTCTTCCAATGAACATTCAGGACTGATTTCCTTTAGGATTGACTAATTGATCTCCTTATTGTCCAAGGGACTCTCAAGAGTTTTCTCCAACATTGGACATGGTCAAACAGAAGATGGTAAGAGTAAATATCAACATCCTAGGAATCAGTGAACTATAATGGAGGGGAATGAGTGGATTTAATTCAGATGGCCATAATATCTACTACTTTAGGCAAGAATTCCATAAAAGAAATGGAGTAGCCCTCATAATTAACAAGAGTCTGAAATACAGTACTTGGGTGCAACCTCAAAATTGACAGAATGAGCTTGGTTTGTTTCAAGGCAAGCTATTCAACGTCACAGTAATCCAAGTCTATGCCCCTACCACCAAGGCCAAAGAAGCTGAAGTTGATCAGTTGTGTGAAGACCTAGAAGTTCTAGAGACTTCCAAGAACATCTACAAAATAAGCTCTATTCATCATCAGGGATCGGATTGCAAAAGTAGGATATCAAGAGATATGTGGAGTAATAGGCAAATTTGGCCTTGAAGAAAAAAATAAAGTAGGGCAAAGGCTAACTGAATTCTGCCTAGAGAATGCACTAGTCATAGCAAATACTCCTTTTCAACAACATAAGAGACAACTTGACATCAAATACAATAGAGTCCTTTTTATCTTATCAAACTGAAATCAATGATTCTTCAGCTAAAGAAAGAAGTCAATTCAACTGGAGTCACACAAAACTAGAAAATGCAGTCTCCATGATTACCAGTTTAAACTGAATCCAACACTTAAGGATAACTGTGCACTAACATCAGGTAAAATCTAGTTGAAAAACTATTTTTTTCTCAATGTTTTACAGTTGTTACATATCTTGATAGTAATTTTTTAGTGGCTTGCTTTGTTGAGTCTTCAAAGCATTCAACTCAGAATCAAGAGCTCTCTTCTCTTATTTTTAGCTCAATAGTTTATACAATATTATTAAATTATGTAATTATAAGTACAAACACAACTGACATAATCAGATTTTGGAAAAAATACCACTGGCTCTCAACAAACATACAACTTAAACAGTGGAAGAACTACGTCAACATACTTGAAATAAGATTTTGGAAGCCAATGATACCAGTCAGTGAGTTTTGCAAGAGATGTGGAGAAAATCAGTCCAGAGGTGATTATGTGGAATTAGTTTGCAAACAAAGGTCTGCATAGTCAAAGCCATGGTTTTTCCAGTGGCCAGGTATGGATGTAAGAGTCTGACCACAAAGAAGGCAGAGCACTGAAGAACTGATGCTTTTGAACTGTGGTGTGGGGGAAGACTCTTTAGAGTCTCCTGGACTGCAAGAAGATCAAACCAGTTAATCCTAAAGGAAATTGACTCTGAATATTCATTGGAAGGACTGATGCTGAAGCTGAAACTCAAATACTTTGGCCACCTGATATGAAGAGCCAACATATTGGGAAAGACCCTGAAGCTGGGAAAGATTGAGGACAAGAGGAGAAGGGGATGACAGAGGACGAGATGGTTGGATGGCATCACTGACTCAATGGACATGAGTTTGAGCAAGCTTGGGGAGATGGTGAAGAACAGGGAAGTCTAGTGTGCTGCATTCCACAGGGTCACAAAGAGTCAGACACAACTGAGCAACTGAACAAAAACAAATGATAAGAGGACTTCTTCTGTGATAATTTTTTTGTTACTTATTTTAAGGTTCTATGGAGTCTTGAGGTCAGTATTCTGACCATGAATTCTCAATGTACAGAAGCCAAGTTCTAGATGTGATAGGCACAGGAGATTGAGATGAATTGATTTTGACTCCAGAAGATAGCCTGGACATCTCTCCCTTTTAATGTCTGGTGTTTACTAATTCTCTCCTCCAACCAGTAGCATGCAGAAACAATGAGGGACTTGGTTTCTGGTAGTTTTAAATATTTTCCTTATCTCTTTCAATTTGAATAGACTGAATGATGAAGATTAATAATCAAGAACTCACTTGATTACTGACCTGCATTTTGGCAAACCAAAGAACTCATGAAATCATGTTGTTTTCAATTAGGAGAAAATGGGAATGCCCTTTAAAATCTTATGTTAATCTGAACAACTTTTAACCTGGATGACCTAATTACGTAGTTCAAAATAAGAGCAAATCAGGAGTCAGTGAACCGACTGCAGTTATAGAACACCGAGAACATCCTATATAGAAAGCAGGAAACACGCCTTTTTTGCCATGTGGTCATCACAAATTCATGAAAAACTAACCCTCCCAGAAAAACAAAGAGAGGGGGTTGGTGGTGGGGGATGGGAGGGACTCAGTGCTCTCTCCAGCACAGTAAATAGAGGAATGGATGTGTGGCAGCCAGATGTTTGTAGTAATTTCAACAATACCTCGGGTAAGCAGTTCCCTAAGTAATCTGAACAGCTGAGTTTTAAAAACTGGCAGAATACTTTTCAAATAATAAGCCTATCTCTTAGTACTATCTATCACTCAGTCTCAAGGTGGTGTAATCTTAGATATGTTCTTTTTAGTGTCGGGCATTCTCTATCCATAAGTAACAGCTCCCCTGAACCTGCTTTCTCTGGAAATTCAAGAAGGGTTTAAGTATTGCCTTTAACTTTTAATAATGCATAAAATTGTGCATATTAGGGTATATTATATATGTCACAGGGCCTTCCCAGGTGGTGCTAGTGATAAACAATCTGCTGCCAATGCAAGAGACGCAAGAGACTCAGGTTCCATCCCTGGGTCAGGAAGAACCTCTGGAGGAGGAAAATGGCAACCCACTCACTCCAGTAATTTTTCACTGCCTGAAAAATTCCATGGGCAAGAGGAGCCTGCTGGGCTACCATCCATGGGTCACAAAGAGTTGGACACGAGTAGGCGACTGAACACATGTACACACATGTATATATCATAATTCTTAATATATTACATCCAGTATAATATCTCTTATCTTAGAAAGTATAATTATGCTAAAGATAACAATGTATCAGTTGCCATCAATACATCCAAATTAGTTGGGGTTCCTAGGCCACCAACAAAATTAAATCATTACTCTGTCACTCTCTGCTTCAGAATTTGTCACTCATGGACTTGAAATAAATGAATAAATGTCTTAAATTTTTCCTTTTGCCTTAGTCACTCTCGAAAAAGGATTACTGTCCACATGAAGGAAGCAGCTTGCTTATAGATTAAACTTTATACTTTCAATTACACTGCTTACAAAGAATGGCTTTTAGTTTATTCCTGTATTGCGTGTAGGGAATTGCACCTGAGTGTTTTTAGACAGTAGCTGGCATTTTGAGTACAGTTTTGTCAAACCCCAGCAAGGTAGGGTATCTGGAAGAAAAGCAGTCTTCTTTAACACACAGTTACTGATCTCCTCGCAGGCTGTACCTACAGTATGCTGATGGGTTGTGGGCATAGATGCAGATAGAAACGTCCCATCATTTTCCTCTTTTTACCCTGCTTGAAGATAGCTGTTTCATCAAACCTCACTTTTTGACTCTCAGGCTTAGATATTTGACCCTTCACTGTTTCCTCTTACCCATCATGTTATTTTCAGTCTTACAATGGGAAACACCTGGAAGACATTAGCATGGTGGTTAACAATAGAGAGACAGGTCAAGAGCTGACTCCAGATGAGATCAGAAACAAGAGTTTGAAGAAAAAAAGGAGCATGTACAGGACAAAAGACAAGATGAGAGGAAGGAAATGAAACATCTGAACACCTATGCTCTTTATGCTCCCCCGCCCCTCAGCTTCCCTATCTGGTCACACCACACTCATCTTTCATCTCCCCTTCTCCCACTTTCCCTCCGCATCTCCAAACAACAGGGCTTCCAGACAAGATGCAGAGCCATAGCTTCTTCAGCCAGCTCCCCTGACAGCCTTGATTCAAGGACTGGCACTTGGCATCAGAAATGATTGTGACTGTAACCACTAGGATGCAAGACTCAACACCATATACATTCCTGGAAATCCACCACCTCTCCAATTACCCACCAGAGAAGCAGCTGCATGGGGTAAAAAAAAGCAGGGCAAGCATGGTCCCAGCCAAGCACAAGCCCCAAACTATAGGCCAAGAAACCACCATAGGAAGCTAAATAGATCTCCAGCACCATAATCACCAGGAAGCATTAGCCACACAGGATATCACCCTAGCACAGGGGCTCATGGGGTTGGATGCCAAGCTCTTTGTGGTCATCGGCAAGGTGAGGCATCAACCCAACAGTGCTGTCATCTCTTATAAGCTGCGAAGCCAGCAACATTTGTCTGGCCTTGAGTCACTGACCTAACAATATTTGGAGATGCTAACTTGACTTTCCTTGGGTTCAAAGAAATGATATATCCCAGATGTGTGTGTAAAGAGTGACCAGAAAAATGGATAGTATAAAAACTTAAACTCAAATGAAATATGATATTGCAACAAAGGAGGATTAGGAAGGGAGGAGATTTTATTATGAAGGGCTTCCCTGGTGGCTCAGAGGTTAAAGCGTCTGCCTGCAATGTGGGAGACCTGGATTTAATCCCTGGGTCAGGAAGATCCCCTGGAGAAGGAAATGGCTCATCACTGAAAAGTGTCAGAACTCAAGCCAAGCAATGCATCAGAAGACTGTTCCATCATCAGTGACACACCCCCTCCCTGAAGTGTCCACTACCTGTGGTGAAAATCCCAGCAGCTGGGCAGGATGTATGTCCTGGAGGATGGAGAAGGAGAGCGGGGGCTATTCTGAAGTCAGAGGAGGATGAACAGAAAGAAAATCACCTCAACCTTGCCTCCAACATACACACAGACACACACACACACACACACACACACACACACACACACACTCTACCTCCTATTTAGCTTTTTCCTGTTGAGCTGTTCTCAACCTCCCTCTCCCCACCTTCTGCCACCCCTGCCGGGAGGAATTTCATGTACACCAACGAGGAGATATTAAACAAAGGAATTGGTTCCAGACGCCGTCACTAAATTGGGTATAAGTATCCACTTTTCTGACCCCATTCTGCATTTACCTAAGGAATAACAGGCTTAATTGCCCCAGTCCCATGGCTATGTTGACATATTTCCAAATGATTACATAACTTCCCCACATCCTTCGCTGGGAAGGAGTGTTTATCAAAAGCGTGGAAGCTGACAGGATGGCATTATTAGCACGGCTGAGAGCCGATCGCACTGCCGATTTGTTGAGGATGATCTTAACTCTAGTCACTTACAGATGGGATGCTTCCTGACACATTGCCCTCACGAAGATAGACTACATAATAAAGGCATGCAAATGGAATGATGGAGGGATTTCAGCGACAGGAGCTACAGTGGGGGACTTGGGACACATTCTGAAATTATTGTAGGGCTAACAATGAAAACATAATTTGGGGTTCACCTCCATTTGAGATTGTCTATTTACAATGCGTAAGGAGACTGAATTCCAATGACACGTCCTTTGGAGGCAAGAAAAATAATTTCAATGCACCTAAACAGTGATGGGGGAAAGAGGAAGGATTTTTGTGATTTCCAATCCTGACAAAGAGTTCAAAACCCTAGGAAGATAGGCTGTATCTTTTATACGCATAGAGGCACAAAATATTTGTATTCATTCACAATATAACCTGTATTTCAGCCCCAAAATTCCAGTAACGTTGGATCAGCACAAATAGACATAATCAGAAATGACTCTCAAAAGAGAGCACTAATACAAGAGCAGGTGAGACTGGAGTGCATAGAACACAGCTGACTTGTCAGGTAAATCTGGTTCTTCTTTCACTACCTTCTTAATGACTGACTTAGCCAAATCCTAACTGCTTCTCCATGACCTCGCAACAGTTCTTTGGCAAAGAATTGAGGAGGTGAGGCCCCCACAGCAAGATGGGGATGCCTTTAATGCAGTACAGGCTCAGTGACCAGAGCATCAGATGTATCACGAAGGTGGTGGTGGGTAGTAAAGGAGCTGTGCCTGAAAGAACCAAGGTGAGTCAAGAGCTCCTTGCTCCTCACTTTCAGTTACAAGGGCTGCAAACTGATTTGTCTGAATCGGCCATAATCGTGTGGAGAAGAGTCTACAGATCCCATGGCATTGTTGGCATTGGGGCTTGCACTTTCTACCAGGGTCCAAGCCAGTTGGCCCCTGGTACTGTAACTGCCTCCACATTCGATGTTCACATCTTCTGTGTCATCTCCAGCTTTTGATTCCTTTGCCAAAAAACTATTCATAGACTGTTTTCCCTCCCCCTCCCATACCTTCTGTTCCATTCTCCCTCCTTAGAATGAAAAGAAGATAAAGATTTCCAGTCTCTTTGATTGAAGAATATGCTCCTGAAGACAAGGAGTGTGTTGCTCTGTAGTCCACAGCAGGAAGCCTAGATCTGGTTGGTGGTCTCCAGGCTGCCTAAGAAACAGGCCAGGTCTGAATGGCAACTGTTCTGGTGGCATCATAATCATTTTTCACCATGGAGTAGTAATTGCTCCTTCTATTTTAGATTTGCATTAATATATTTTTTTAAAGAACCCAAAGCACCTTTTTTTTTAAAAAAAAATTGTTTTTTAATGATCATCAACTTTAAAAGCCATGCAAGTGTCAAAGAACAAGAATATATAGTTTTAAAAAGAAGCATAAATAGCTTATAAACATAGGAAAAGATGCTTGAGCATTCATCACAAAGATATTCAAATTAAAACAGTAATGAGATTATTTTTCACATATTGAGATGGTAAATATCTATATCAAAATTAATAGCACCCAGAATTGGTGTGGGTGTGGGGAACCTGACACTCCCATACAATGTTAATTAAAAAATAAATTGGTATAATTTATTGGAGGTCAGTTTGGCAGCTCGTATGCATTTTAGTGCATACTCCCTTTTTAAGTAATAAACTTTATTTGTAGAGTAGTCCTAAGTTCACAATAAAGATGAGGAGAAAGTACAGTTTCCACTTCTTTCCTGCTCCCACATATGCATGGCCTCCCTCACTAACAACATCCTGTACCATAATGGCACATTTTTAAAATCTATGAGCATATGTTGACACATTACTGTTAACCAAAGACAATAGTTTATATTAGGGTTCATTCTAGGTGCTTCACATTCTATGGGTTTTTACAAATGATTATAATGACATGTATTCTCCATTGTAGCTTCATAAAGAATAATTCCACTGCCCTAAAAATCCTGTTCTCTGCCTATTCATCCCTCTTCACTAACTTCCGGCTATCATTGATCCTCTTATTGTCTTCACTGCATTGCCTTTTCCAGAATATCACATAGTTGGAATCATATAATATTTAGCCTTTTCATATTGGTTTCTCTCACATGAATACTCTTTTAGTAATATGCATTCAGGAAGATCTCTTGGAGGAGAGCATGGCAACCCATTCCAGCATTCTTGCCTGGAGAATTCCACGAACAGAGGAGCCTGGCAAGCCATAGTCCATAGTGTTGCCCAGGGTCCAAAAGACTGAAACGACTTAGCACGCATGCACAATATGCACTTATGTTTCTTCTGTGTCTTTTCATGGCTTGATAGCTCATTTCTTTTAAGCACAGAATAATATTCCATTGTCTGGATGTGTCACAGTTTATTATTCATTCACCAACCAAAGAACATCTTGGTTGCTTTCAAGTTTTGGTAATTAGGAATAGAGCTGCTATAAACATCCATGTGTAGACTTTTGTGTGGACATATTTTCAATTCATTTAAGTAAATACCAAGGACTATACATACAATCTATATGTACAATAGTATACACATACTATACACACAATTGTAGATGGTATGCTAAAAGTAGCTCAGATGATAAAAGAAGCTGGATGCAGGAAACCCAGGTTTAATCCCTGGGTCAGGAAGATTCCCTGGAGAAGGACACGGCAACCTACTCCAGTATTCTTGCTTGAAGAGTTCCATGGACAGAGGAGCCTGCGGGGCTATAGTCCACATGGTCGCAAAGAGTCGGACACAAATGAGTGACTAACCCACACTCACACATGATAAGAGTATGCATAGTTTTGTAAGAGACTGCCAAACTGTCTTACAAAGTGTTTGGAACATTTTGCATCTGATGAGCAATGAAAGAGAGTTCTTGTTGCTCTACATCCTCACCAGCATTTAGTGTTGCTGGTGTTGTGGATTTTGACCATTCTAATAGGCTGGCAGCAGTGTCTCATTGTTGTTCTAACTTGCAATTCTGTAATGACATATGAGTTTGAACCACTTCTTATATACATTCATTAAACAAGTGATATTTTTGAGTGAAAAAATAACTGGAAATATGATAAAGTGAAAAACAAAACAGACACATTTTGAAATAAGCAATCTTTCCATCAGGAATAAAGATATTGTTAAAATGTCCCCAAGAACATGACACATATACATACTGGTGAGTTTTTGTTCAATATCACCCAGATCAGTCATCTTCAAAAATTTTGGACAAATATATATATTTGTCCATATATATATATATATATATAACATATATAAATACCTATATACATATATAAACACACACAACTAAAATAAAATATTTACTATTCCTACATACGAGGTACTCAGTTTTATATTCAACTCTAAGCCAACTTAATATACTCTTTATTTATTTTATTTTTCAAAGAATTGATTTATCATTTACAATCAATCTCATGATTCATTAATGGGTTGTCCCCAGTTTAAAAATAATCAAATCAAAAGAAATATATTTTTAAATGTGTAAGTTAATAATAACTCATAGGAAAAGCTTTGAGACTGATTATGAGAGTAAAAGCACTGGGGGCTAAACCTCCAAATTGTCCTTGATCAAGATTTTCCACTGAAAAATTAAAACATGAAGCCAATGCTCAGGATATAATTAGTTTCAAATTATTTTTTATTTTAAAAAGTGACCGAAAATGTCCATCTCTAGTCTTCCATAGCCTCATCTTCACCAGACCTAAAAAGGAAAATCTGCCCTTGACTACCTATTAAAGAGTAACATGTGTGGGCCTGCAAGATCAGGCGCTTCAGTCATGCCTGACTCTTTGCGACCTTATGGACTGTAACCCGCCACGCTCCTCTGTCCACAGGATTCTTCAGGAAAGAATACTAGTGTGGGTTGTTGTGCTCGCCTCCACGGGGATCTTCCTGACCCAGGGATCAAATCCACGTTTCCTACATCTCCCTCATTGCAGGTAGATTTTTATCGCTGAGCAACCAGGGAAGCCCCAAATAATATCATATTTATATTTTAAATATAACCCTGTATGCTGCTGCTGCTCTGCTGCTAAGTCACTTCAGTCGTGTCCGACTCTTGTGACCCCGGCGGCAGCCCACCAGGCTCCCCCGTCCCTGGGATTCTCCAGGCAAGAACACTGGAGTGGGTTGCCGTTTCCTTCTCCTGTGAAGTCAAAGGTGAGAGTGAAGTCGCCCAGTCGTGTCCGACTCTTGCGACCCCATGACTGCAGCCCACCAGGCTCCTCTGTCCATGGGATTTTCCAGGCAAGAGTGCTGGAGTGGGGTGCCATTGCCTTCTCCAAATAACCCTGTATACGAGACAGCAAAATAGACACTGATGTATAGAACAGTCTTTTGGACTCTGTGCGAGAGGGAGAGGGGGTGGGATGATTTGGAAGAATGGCATTGAAATATGTATAATATCATATATGAAACGA
The DNA here is from genome assembly GCA_935064755.1 of Tragelaphus eurycerus. NCBI lineage: Eukaryota > Metazoa > Chordata > Mammalia > Artiodactyla > Bovidae > Tragelaphus > Tragelaphus eurycerus. The sequence goes on along the minus strand of CAKXYN010000171.1, from coordinate 851,436 downwards.
GTCACCAGTCCAGGTTCGATGCATGATACTGGATGCTTGGGGCTGGTGCACTGGGAGACCCAGAGGGATGGTATGGGGAGGGAGGAGGGAGGAGGGTTCAGGATGGGGAACACATATATACCTGTGGCAGATTCATTTTGATATATGGCAAAACCAATACAATATTGTAAAGTTAAATAAAATAAAAAATAAATAAATAAATTTAACTTCAAAGTCTCTAAAAACAAGTTCCTACCTGGGACCTCTTGTTTTTACTGACTTTTACCTTCTTAAAATGTACATATCCCCACCCGTTTTTGTTGAATTATTTCTTTTCCTTTCTTTGTTTCACTTTCCCTTCCCATCTTCCCTTCTTTCTTTCCTTCCATGTCCTCCTCTTCCTTTATCCCTTCTTTCCTTCTTGTCTTTTTTTTCCTCTTTGTCCTTTTCCACTCCCTCATTTCTTTCCTACTTCTCTTTTTCTCTCTCCCATGTCCGTGTCTTTGCTACAACATCTATATATAGTATTTTTTTTTCAATTCATTCCTAAAAAGTTTTCACTGTATTTTAAGCATCTATGTCTCAAATCTACTTTTCAACTTACATTCTTATGCCAGTGATTCTAAGTGAGGGATTATTTCCTCATATATACTATTAGAAGGACAATAAAAAACTTCCTTACTTAAAGTGTGTGTGTGTGTGTGTGTGTGTGTGTGCGTGTATGTTCAAAGCAAAACCTGAATTCTCAGAATTTCAGAGAAATGCTACCAATTTACTTCCTGAAAGTCAATTTTGACAGGGAGAAAAAAGAGCAAGCATAGAACAATAGAAGAAAGGAGAAACACCCCAAAGCCTCCCATCTCACCCCCAATACGAAGAAAGGGGGAAATGAGGATACTTTGGCATTTGGGTCTGGCTTTGGTGAAAGAGTCATGTATTCCTTTCAAGAAGCTCAGCATCCTATGTGAAATACCAACAGTCTAAAAGCAAAGAATAGAAAGACAATTATGAGTTGACTACACAGTGTTATTTCACCACAAGAGCCAATTTCCTGTGTTACATCTTCCTAGGAAATCTTCCTAACCCATTTTAAGCCCAGAGTCCTGGTTCCTAGAACTTAAAGATGAAATAGATTCAAGCAATGTTACTGCTTTCTACTTCAAGTAAAATCTGTTTCTATTTCGGTTCTGCTCTGAGGTAGAAGAGATAGCATTCAGCTTCTCATGATAACATAACTTTCAGCTTGGATTAAGTCATTTAACCTTCCTTCTGTGTACATTACATAAAGTACCACCTCATGCAACTAGCACTTGGGGAAATTGGAAGGTTAAGTATGATTCGAATGTGAAACGCTTTGAAAAATTTTACACAGATTTATAAATACACAGTTTTTATAAACCAATGAAAATACCTATCCTGGAAATATAATCATATTCTACCTCCACGGTTTGTTACCCGGCAACAAATTGGGTATGTAAAAACTTAACAACTTGAAATATTTCATATGCAAGATCAAAACCTGCAAGTTTTCCACCCACCACCTGTACCCTACAACACCCACAGAAGAGATCACTTAGAAAGGAAGGGAAATTAATTTAGCACCATGAAGGTGCTAAGTGCTGTTCAGAATAATATATTCAAAATAACACATGGAAATAATAAAAATCCTCTCTTGCTTATTCCTCCCTGAGGCAAAAATTTGATTTGTTTTTTCTTCCTCGGAGTCTGTGTGCCCCATTGTTTACCAGGTATTTGCAGAATGTTTGATGTGCAGACAAATTTTTTCAATCTTTCAAAATTATAAAACATTGACATGAAGTTATTTTTTTAAGTTGGTTTTATTTCCCCCTCTGGTGTTGGGGATGTGAGACTGCTTTGTTGGGCCGCTGGAGACAAGCTAAAATAGCTCACCAAAGGGAGGGGAAATCATAGAACAGAGGGAGTGGATTCTGAGGCAAGAAAAACTATTCAATAAGATACACCTCTGGGGCCACAGCGGAGGACAGGTAATCTGATCCCTGGTGGTAGCTATATCAGTTGCACCAAGTCCAATTGCATCTCTGTTTTACTTTCAGATTTCAAAACTTAAATCAGAGTTACTGGCCAATAAACAAAATATACAATAAGAAAAGACTCTGAATTCAGTCCTGCAGTAGGATACTGGAAATCAGCCTTAAGATGCAGCACCTCATTATTTATAAAGCAGAGGCCACTGGCGGGAGTATATTTGTTACATTTGTACACTCTGGTCCAGTGTGTATAGAAATCATTCATTTCTTCTTTCCATCGTCTCTCAAATACAAATTTATAGTTAGTTGGTGACCAGAAAACCACATCTAGAAACTACCTTTAATAAGTACAATTTCTCCTGAATCAGAAATATGAATTTCCTTCCTTTTTTTAACCTGCTAACCCTTTTCCTAGTCTCTGGTTTCCCAACATGGTGTCAAAAGGCGACTAGATTTAACTCCAAAATACTTTAACAAACTCCAACAAAAAGCAGCATTGTACCAGGGCACTTAGACCCTCCCTAACATATATTAATAGGATTTTTAGGTTAAAACATATGTTTACATTTTTTCAGCAAAAAAGAGAAAATATTTTTAGATGGGAAGCCTTAGCTAAGTAGCTACATGCATAATGACACATATGTCCTTTTGGCCCTGTGAATGAAAGAAAAGCTCCAGCCAGCCATTCTATTTTTAACACCTCTGAAGACTTATTTGTAAATGTATGAGTTGCACTATAAGGGCCATGTCAAATCACATTTTGATAATGAAGATTTGGATACATTAGTTTTGCGATTATACCCAGCGAATATGCCTTCATGTTCACCTGGCTTTATTTTCTCAATTTTGTGTGTGCATGCATGCATATGTGTGTGTGTGTGTATTTCATATTTTTGAGTATAACTGCTACAAGAGTCCCTGATACCTTGGTGTCATTGGAAGTTTTATTGTAGTTATATATTCTGTACAGGAGGGATGGGAAGATGGGGTTAAACAAATAGAAAATAAAATCCCAATCTTTAATTGTTGTTTTACAACTGGCTTCTTAGCCACCAAAGGTGATGGTATCGGCTGCCTGTTTCTCCTGCTACAGTGGTGATTTCATATCATGGACTTCTTTGTTGACAGACAGGTACATGCTGCTATTAGACACTGTATCTGAGGGTTTTTTCCTGCAGGAAAGTAAAGAAAGTACATTAGGAGCATACACAGCTCCTGCACCAAACCAACAACACTTTGGATAATGATACTTGTCACCGGCTTAAAGTAACAAGGAGTCATTCAGTTCCCATATGTTTATGTAAAATTTCTCATATAATGGACTGTTTTCCGGGCCAAGTTCATTTAACTTTACAAAACGTAGTTACTTCCAACTGGCAGATTTTGAAAACAGCCCCACAACTATTTAAACAAAACAGTGAACTTAGTGGGGAAGTTAGCGGTAGAGGTTATGTCTATAAACACATACAAATGTACACATGTGTGTTAATATTTAACTGCTATTTCTGATGCATGATGTCGAATGACAAGTGTGGCTATAATTTGAGGTGAGATTTCACTCACTCTGCATGTATCTTTTCTCCTGTTTAACTTTCAAAAGCCAGTTCAAGGGACAGTAAAGGTGTTTCCTCTGCCTAATCCAGCGCTGGGTACAGGGCTGAGGCCACCAGGCAGAAGAGACAAGGCCCAGTATCACTGCCAGGTAAGATCACCCTGCAGGGAACCACAGCACATCAACAGAGGCTACATTTCCTTTCCATTTATGAAACGTCTCTCTGCTCTTGAATAAAGAAAAGGAAACAATTGCATTCCCCCTACTTCCTGCTCTCCTGTTAAATATTTCAGTCAAGTTTCCCTGGGACATTTTTTGGCAGAGACTTTAATCTGTTGCTTTGGGTAGATGTTTGATACACCCTTACAAAACAACATTTTTGAGTTTTAGGATTTTTTCATCTCTCTGTGAAGGCTCCATCACGTCCCCTCAATCCTATAGCTAGCAATAATAAAATATTAGACATGAAGGGGGCTTAGAGATCATCTAAAGAGTTTAACTTCTTCATTTTGCAAATGGGGAAACTGAATCCAAGAAAAGAAAGTTATACGCCTACAATCTCACAGCCAATTTGTGGCAAAACAACAAAAACAACAGCCAGGTCTCACTGACTCCAAAGTCTGGATTGGTTTTCCATGAACGTTGCTTCTGGGGTGCCCTACATAAAGCAATCAGACAATTACTTTGATTTGCTTTCTTTCATGATTTGCAAGGGCAAACCCATCTTTCATTTAGATATCGTATGTACTTGAACAGGATTGTATATACCCAGCAGGTATTTAAGAAATGTTTGATAACGTGAAGAAGTATCTAGTGTTCTCTGTGAAAAGTGTTTTTTTTTTTCCTTAAATTTTTTCAAATGATGAAAAAAATACAAAAAAAAAAAAAAAATTCAAGGAAAGGAAAGTAGAAAAGCTGTCCTTTGTAAAGTTAACCCTCTCTCCAAGCCTGGATGTTATGAACTTATAGTTAACCTTTTTAATGTTTTGCTTACCCTCTGAGCTTTGTATCCTTTCTCTACACTTAAGCCTGAAACATAAAATTTTGGTATCCCATTTGTAAGGGTGAAGGAGTTAGAAATAAAATGTTCTCAAAACAAGTCACAGCAAGTCACTGTCACCCATGTTGAGCATAGCAAAAGGATGCCTCCCTTACTCCCTAGAACACATAACCACTTCAGTTTATAAACATTTGTAGGACCGTGGGGTGTTGCTTTCCCTCTATTTAGGAATGTTTGATGCAACAGCAAAGCACTTCCAATCCTGCTGCTTTGGTGTGAAACTGTGCAGAAATATTGCCTGGTATGTATGGAATATAAGAGATTTTTCAAAACACAACATAGCAGTCAGAAGCATTTATCTTGTTTAGTCTGTGTGGCATTTAGGGGAAATTCCCATCAGGGAGACGTTTTTTAAATGCAGATCACTCCCTTGAATTGGGAGCAAATGTTCACTCTATAAAACCATTGGGTAAAAAAGTCTGGACATTTACTTTTAAGGATTTTATTTAATATATACAAACCAGGAAGACTACTATGAAAACAATCAGTATAAATGCAATTATTTTATTAATACAATGTAAAATATTTTCCTTGGCAAATATTTCCATAAAAGTTAAAGCATCATTTGAGAATTATGACAATTTTAAAAGCCCATAGAGGTAGGATATATCCTTTTCTGTATTTTTCATTCAAATGCCAGATTTTTTTTTTGTTTTTCCTTTTAAGAAATCCCAGTTATTACCAAGGAAAAGATGCAAGGGGACTTAATGACAAACATTTTAACTTCAAAGCCAAAAAGTAGACCAAAATAGAAAATAAATTGGGTTTCAATGAATCATTTCACCCACTAATACAAGCTCTGCTGAGGATACGTCAGTCCCCGGCTTGATAAAGGAAAACTTTGAAATAATCAATGTGACTGACACTCAAGGGTAACAAACCCTTCATTTTTCTTATAATTGAGAAATTTTTGATTGTCAAAAGAACATACTTCATGTGTTCCTAAAAATAACACACAATACCTTACTGTAACATCCCAGAAGTTTACTTCATTTTTATATGCTGCATGTGTTATTAATCATATTATTAATATTAAAAGTGAAATAAAACATAATCAAGGCTCCATTCCCAACAAGTTATAATTAAATAAATGCCACATTCCTGATTGTGCTAAGGCCAATTAAATCTAATTTCTCTACTGTTTCCATACACAGGCTGCAGCTGTATGTGCAATCCAGGGGTAATTAATTGCCACCAACTGTCTTCCTCTAAAACAGGGGTGTCTGAAATTGGTAGCACAACGTATGCCCCAGAGACCAAAACAGAGCCTAATGCTGTTTAGGATGTTCATGGTTCTTTAATGACCCAGAGTAAATTTTTTCCCTCCACAAGCTGCCGTCCATTTTGTCTGTCTCTTGTGCATAGAACGACTCAGGATTCTGGGTTTCATTAACAAATTCAGACTAGTAAGAAAGCCAGAGGCAAGGCAGGAAGGGTCACCCATTCAGGAATGGCAACCTCACTCTGAAAAGTCTATGCCAGGACAAGAAACTCCAAATGAGTCCAGTTGAAGTGAAGAGTTTTCCAATTCTATCAGAAAATAATGTACCACTTGGAAAAGGTATTTGAGAAAGGCAAGGTACAGATTTTATTTTTAGAATTAGACTTCAAAAGAGGCCTCAGAGTGGCCCAATAATTGTTAAGAAGTATATTTTCGGTGAAAATATTAGAAACTCCGTTCAGGGATAGACACTTGATTGTGCATACATTCTTACAGCTGGAAGAAACTACAAGAGATTAACAATCTGCCTGCAATGCAAGAGACCTGAGTTTGATCCCTGGGTCAGGAAGATCCCCTGGAGTTAAGAAATGGTAACTCACTCCAGTATTTTTGCCTGGAGAATTCCACAGAGGAGCCTGGCAGGCTACAGTCCATGGGGAGGCAAAGGGTCAGACGTGACTAAGCAACTAACACTTTCACTTCCTCTTAAGGACAAGGTGCTTTCTAGCCTATTCCTAACAAATGAAGATTGAATCTATTTTTAAAATCTTAGCAACAGAATATACCTTTCTTGCTACCTAACCTGACATTTAACCTGATCCTATTATAAAAAATAATACATTTAATCTGAAATCATCCTGCTGGACCAGTTTACTGGGTGAGAAGGAACACAGTTTGTTTTCCATCTTCAGATAGCAACCCTTTAAAGATTACTTTTCAGCCTCACCATTCTCTTCTGCAAGCTATATATCTCAATCCCTTAGGCTTTTTGGTCCAAATTCTCCACACTGCTCTTTATTTGTAGAAGTTAGAATCAGAATCAGAAGCTGAGCAGCACTGAACACCCAGATTGTTATGTATCCCCTAAGCTAGACTATTTTAATACTTGCAGTATCTTGCTTGATTTAGATACTCATTCTCTGTTGCAGGGCTTCCCTGGTAGCTCAGCAGTTAAGAATCCGCCTGCCAACGCAGGAGACTTAGGTTCGATCCCTGGGTTGAGAAGAACTCCTAGAGAAGAAAATGGCAACCAACTCCAGCATTCTTGCCTGGGAAGTCCCATGGAATGAAGAGTCTGGTAGGTTACAGTCCATAGGGTCACAAAGAGTCACACACAACTTGGCGACTAAACCACCACCATTCTGTGTTGCTGACAACTGGCTTACTACGCACAATGAAAGCTTTTTGTCACACCTCCAAAAATTTAGACAATCCCCATCCCCTCCATGCAAGCTTAGCTCTCTTACCCAAGGGGACCTCCTCTTTCTGAATCTTTCTATTTATCTCTGACAATGCCTTGCAGTTTATGAAAGTTATCTTTAATTTGGTTGGTTGCTTTCAGGGTCATCCTCAAGCTTGGGATCAGTTTCTCTCTATTCTTTTCTTTTTGGATATTTATAAAAGTATTAGACAAAAATGGTACATGAGTTGGCCCCTAAAGTATTCCCCTAGCTTGAAGCTGAGTTACTGATAATCACTCTTCAGACTCTGCATTTAAACTCTTCATGCTGATATTTTCTATTTCATCTGGATTTCCACACTACATATACCTTTATACCCTCAGTGAAACCCTGTGAGGATGTATTTATTATAAAATGTGTGTATGTTTCTCTGTGGGAATATGCAGTAAATTAAGATGTCCTTCTGAGATCAGTAAAGCCTTGCCCTGGAATGCTATAGCATTTAACCACAGGTTTGATCCAACCTCCTTTGTAAATCACCTTGGACATGTGCTTTCTGAAATATGAACATGAATTATTGCCTTATTTTCATACTGTGGGTATTGTTTATTATGGAAGGGCCATTAACCCTGTAAGATGCAGATAATCTTCCACTTGCTTGTCTACAGCAGAAGATCATTTACTGTCACCCTGATTAAATATATTATGACAGCAAAGCTAGTAATGCGCAAGGTATGGGCGAAGAAAGAACATGCTTCACACACTCTCTCTGTCGCTCTCTGCAGAACAGTTTCTGTATCTCATTTGGTAGTTTTCAAATAAAGAACATCACATTACCAGAAGCCATTTTACCCTCATATGCTCATATACATTGGTCTCCAGAGAAAACCAGGACAACAGATTTCTATAAAAATTGTATTTACAAAGTAACAGTCCTGATTAAGTTTATTATTAGTGCCCAGAGTTTGTGTACTCCTGATGCCTCAAACACTGAACTCAAGGTTTCTCCTTTAGTCCAAGCAATAAAACAAACCTCAGGCTGACCTTCCTCAAGACAAGCGCTAAAATAATGGTATTCCCCAACTTTCTTTTAAACCCAAGCCTGCGACAAAAGCTTGAACGTGATCCACGAGGGGACACAACAATGCCTCTCACATACACATGTACATAAAGATACATTATAAATTGTATTTCCCACATCCTGTCTCTATACACTCACATAAGCTGCTATAATTTAGTTATTTACTATGTACTACTAGTGGTGTAAAATGTCATTTTCTAAGAATACATCTGAGGCTTAAGTCAGCAGTTTTATGATATCATCTGCACTGGGAAAACATTAAAGGCTCAATATTTAATAAACATAATAAACATCCCCATGAAACAAATTGTTCATAAACTACCTGTTTAATTTTTCAGGGTTCCTGAACCACATATTTTCTTATTAGTTGTGAGCCTGCTGGGTTGGAGGATAGATAGGGCCTGTCAGGGATAGAATATAATGTAGCGGTTTTATGAATTATTTCTGTGAGGAAAAGCCTATTACAGCTGACAAGAGGGTGATGATATTAGCCCATCATCATTCAGATGGCACCACCCTTCCCCCTTTCATCCGTCAGGCCTCTTGTATGGGGGCTGTAAGCCACACCGTCTTTGCACAGCCAACACAAAGACAAATTCTACTCTTTTTCTGAGTCCATGAAACATTTAGTATTTCATTTTGAATCATGGCAGATGACAGAAACAAATGGCCTAATGAATCTTGCTTATTGTCCCTTGCAAATCTGAGGATGAGCTAAAAGTGAAATCTCTTGTTTCTTTGCTCTTTTTTTTTAATTTCTTTACTCCTTTTTTTTTTCCTTTTTGATGGATTTCTTCTCCCCAGAAAAATCTCTGTTGCATTTTAAATAGATGAAGTTATAGAATTATTTTCATAAACGGGTCGCTTGATTTGGAAATCAATTGCACAGCTCCTTCATAATCCTTTTCTCGATCATCTCTCGATAAGTAACTTTTGGGACAATCAATTTTCACCCATCCTGTGGCCTTATAAAATGTAAATACAACAGGAGGCAAGATGAGAACAAAAAATAACAAGTAAATACTTACTGTACTGGGGGAAAACGGCAATGACTCATCAATAAGAATTGATGACAATAAGAACTAATTACCTTTGTTTTATTTAAAGGAACATTCAGTCTGCAGCACCTATTTATACATTATTTGGCTGAACTTTACAGCTTTTGTGGTTACTTTTTCTAGGTGCATTTACTTTAAATACGACATTGAGGTTTGTAAGGGATTTTCTAGGTGGAGCTGCTCTGGGAAATAATGAAAAAGAAAGAAATGACTCTGTTCACTAATGACATTATTTTCTTATTTGCTATTTGAAAACCTTCTGGGTAGAACAGAACACAAGGCAGTGCTGCTTTGGTAGTCTGAAAAATACCACCTGTTAAGAGATTTCCTTTTTGCTCTTTGCTGCTCTGTTTAAAGGAAAAGTCTTGTCCCTGGTGCTTACTTCTCCTTCATCAGCATCAAACAGTACTGAATGCCATGTGTTCCCAGCAGACCAGAGCATCGAGGCCCCGTGTCTGTATCATATATGCATGCTTTCAACAAAATGCAAGGGCACAGTTGTTGAGAAACGTGCATTTAACTTTGCAAAAAAAAAAAAAAGGAAAAATTTCAGAGTTGGGATAAAAATAGAATGGTAGAAGTTAGTAAGAGAAAAAGAGAAGAATTTCTCCTCCAGCTCCTTGCCATTCCTTACAGAATCCATTTTTTGCATTTTTGTCTGTGACTCTGTAATGGATTTTTAACAGCCATTGGAGTTGTCAAGTAAATTCTTCTTAGTTCAAGTATGTACAATTGATCCTGATAGATGTTAATAGCTCCCAAACTAAGGCAGAGTCTGTAGTCAACATACAGGAATAACAATTCTGTGGTTAAAAAAAGAGAAAGTTTGACAACTGATGCTATAATATAGGCCAGAAGCACTCCAGGTCAAATTTCCTTAGTTTTGGGAGTAAAATTTCACCAGTGATACCCCTAAGTTTATAACATTAGTTACATTATGACTCAATTTTTTAACATGTAGGTTTAGGTACTTTTATAATAAGTTATTTCCAAAATATGAAATTCAGCAAGGCACTTTTGAAAAAAGGGGTATAAATATATCAATTTTTTATTTTTATAATTTCCTTTTAGAAAGAAAGCACTAAAGTTTGATTTTTAATACTAGTGTTACAAATTGTACTAATTGAATTTTTGCTAGTTATCAAGATTATGACATTAAAAAGACTCAGAATTGCCAAAGCTATCCTGAAGAAAAAGAACAAAGCTGGAAGCATAACCCTCCCAGATTTCAATTACTATATAAAGTTACAGTAATCAAAACAGTGCAATATTGGTACAAAACAGACATACAGTTCAGTGGAACAGAATAGAGAACCCAGAAATAGAGCCACACACCTATGGTCGATTACCTTTGACAAAGAAGACAAGAATGCAAATAGGAAAAAGAGTCTCTTCAGAAGATGGCTCTGGGAAAGTTGAACAGTTGCATGTAAACCAATGAAGTTAGAACAGAACCTCACATCACATACAAAAATAACCTCAGAATGCTTTAATAAAGACACCATAAAATTCCTAGAAGAGATTATAGGCAAAACACTCTCTGACACAAATCATACCAATGTTTCCTTAGGTCAGTGTCCTCAGATCAGATCAGATCAGTCGCTCAGTCGTGTCCGACTCTTTGCGACCCCATGAACCGCAGCACGCCAGGCCTCCCTATCCATCACCAGCTCTCGGAGGTCACCCAGACCCACATTCATCGAGTCAGTGACGCCATCCAGCCATCTCATCCTCTGTTGTCCCCTTCTCCTCCTGCCCTCAATCCCTCCCAGCATCAGAGTCTTCTCCAATGAGTCAACTCTTCGCATGAGGTGACCAAAATACTGGAGTTTCAGCTTGAGCATCATTCCCTCCAAAGAAATCCCAGGTCTGATCTCCTTCAGAATGGACCGGTTGGATCTCCTTGCAGTCCAAGGGATTCTCAAGAGTCTTCTCCAACAGTCAATAGAAATAAAAGCAAAAATAAACAAATGAGACCTAAGCAAACTTACAAGCCTTTGCACAGCAAAGGACACAAGAGAAAAAAGAGAGAAAGAAATGAGACAACTTATGAAAAGGGAGAAAATATTTGCAAATGATGTGATTGACAAGGACTTAATATCCAAAATACACAAAAAACTCATACAATTCAACAACAAAAAAGACAAACAACCCGATCAAAAAATGGACAGAAAACCTAAACAGATATTTTTTAAAGAAGACTGTATTTTCTAAAGATGGTCAATAAGCACTTGAAAATATGGTCAACTTTGCTAATTATTCAGATCAGATCAGATCAGATCAGTCCTTTGCGAGTGCCCTTTTGGCCACCTCATGCTAATTATTAGAGAAAGGCAAATCAAAACTACAGTGAGGTACCACCTCACATCAATCCGAATGGCCATCATTAAAAAGTCTATGAACAACAAATGCTGGAGAGGGTGAGGATCCCATACTGTTGGTGGGAATGTAAACTGGTGTGGCCACTAAGAAAACAGTATGGAAGTTCCTCAGAAAACTTAAAAAACAAACAAACAAACAAAAAACAACCATATGATCTAGCAATCCCATTCCTGAGCATATATCTGGAGAAAAACACAGTTCAAAAATATACATGCACCCCAGTATTCACTGCAGAGCTGTTTACAATAGCCAAGATATGGAAGCAATCTAAATGTACATTGATGGATGAACGGATAAAGACGATGTGGTACATATATACAACAGAATACTATTCATCCACACAAGGAATAAAATAATGTCATTTGCAGTCACATGGATGCAACCAGAGATTATCATACTAAGTGAAGTAAATCAGACAAAGACAAATGCCATATGATATCATTTACATATGGAATCCAAAAGACCCTATCTATGGAACAGACACACTCACAGGCACAGAAAATAGACGTGTGGTTGCCAAGGGTGGGGTGGGGGAGGCAAGGCATGAACTAGGAGTTTGGGGTTATTAGATGCAAACTATTACATATAGAATGGATAAACAACAAGCTCCAACTATATAGCATAGGGAACAATATTCCATATCCTGAGGCAAACCATGACAGCAAAGAATATAAAAAAGAATGTACATATGTGTAAAACTGTCACTTATTTGTACAGCAAACATTAACATTATATTGTAAAACAAATACACTTCATAAAAATAAAATACACTTTTAAATTTTGAAAAGATTATGACACTAGAAAATATAATATAAAGGTACTTCAATTACTTTTATTATGCTCTTGAGTAGTTGATTTCAACAATACTTGCTTTTTCCAAAAGGAAACATTTTGTAACTAATGGTCATTTATTTCAAAAGTGTTTAACAATAAGAGACTTTTATAATCCAAATATACCAGAGATTGAAATCTAGTGAAGAAGATCAGTTGTACAAACAGAACACTTGGAAATATTTGGGTCTAATAATTTAGTGCCATCGTTTTCATCATTATCTAACGCCCTTTTGGACTTCTTGTCAGTCTCTGAGCCTAGCCTAAGTACTAGGTAGAATTAAACATTTTTTATTTGAGAAAAATCAATGAATACCTTATTTTTATTTCTATCTCCTGCACATTATCAGGCTAAGAGAAAAAAACGTGGTTTGCTAACGAAAATGTATACCAATTTAATTTCATACAGCAAAACGAGCAAAACCTAGAATTAAAAAGAAGTAAAAGGAATAGATTTGTCTCCATAAACTGGCCTTGTTTCCTAAAAGACTGAACATATTAAGTGATGCTCAATGGTATCATAGTGCAAGAAATCTCCCAGGAAATAAGGTAGTGCCTCATCCTCTGGTTTCCATCATTTTACCATCAAGGCAGATACGTTTGTTTCCAACTTTGATGTACTTTCTAGTTAATCAGTTCAGATCAAACTTTTAATGTTAGTAAAGGGCATCCTTCTAAACTTCATAGAAACACATATGTTCAGGAAAATGGTAGCATATTTCTTGTTAAAAATAGATGTAATATTGCAAAATTATTAAGCAACTGAAGTTAAATTGAGGAAAATGAGAAGTGAGGCAGAGTATTTTTGTATACTTATTAAAAGTAAAAGGTCATTGGCCAGGTGATATTGAGTATAATCATATGAAACTACTGTTTTTTAGATTAGAAATGGTTGAATAATTGCAATTTTATACAGTTCAACCTAATTAGATTCATTTGTAATAAGCATAGATTGCACATTTCCTTAAAAAAAAAAGTACATAAAATTGGTCAATGGTACCTTGAAGAATGATGAGCTATATGTGACAAGAATGTCGAGAAAACAAACTGAAAATTCTATAAGGTTAGAATAAGTAGAATTATAACAATAGCGTCTTAGAGCTGAGACAAGCAGTCAGTATCATATTCCTCAAGACAGAGTCAGCATTTGGATAGTCTTAAGAAAATCTCAAATTCTGAAACAGTTAATACTTTGCGCATGATGTTTCCTTATATATATTGTTCCCTGTATCTATAATGCCTGGCAACACTACTCATATACTTCATGACCCAGTTCATTAGTTCCTTTTATATATCACCTTGCATTTTACACTATAATTATTCAGATGCTGATCATTTTCACTGAGTGGCAAGATCTCCAAGAGCAGGGTTGCTATCTTTTTTTTTGTTTCTGCCCTTCTCATGAGTTCTGTACCTCACATAGAGAGGATGGTCAATGCATGGTTGTTGAGCAGACAATTTTTTTCACGTTTTAAACTAAAGATTAGGACTATTGTCAGTCAATTTTTGCATTTTCAATTATATAGAACTCTCAGATATGCAGATGATACCACCCTTATGGCAGAAAGTGAAGAGGAACTCAAAAGCCTCTTGATGAAAGTGAAAGTGGAGAGTGAAAAGGTTGGCTTAAAGCTCAACATTCAGAAAATGAAGACCATGGCATCTGGTCCCATCACTACATGGGAAATAGATGGAGAAACAGTGTCAGACTTTATTTTTCTGGGCTCCAAAATCACTGCAGATGGTGACTGCAGCCATGAAATTAAAAGACGCTTACTCCTTGGAAGGAAAGTTATGACCAACCTAGATAGCATATTCAAAAGCAGAGACATCGCTCTGCCAACAAAGGTTCGCCTAGTCAAGGCTATGGTCTTTCCTGTGGTCATGTATGGATGTGAGAGCTGGACTGTGGAGAAGGCTGAGTGCCGAAGAATTGATGCTTTTGAACTGTGGTGTTGGAGGAGACTCTTGAGAGTCCCTTGGACTGCAAGGAGATCCAACCAGTCCATTCTGAAGGAGATCAGCCCTGGGATTTCTTTGGAAGGAATGATGCTAAAGCTGAAACTCCAGTATTTTGGCCACCTCATGCGAAGAGTTGATTCATTGGAAAAGACTGTGATGCTGGGAGGGATTGGGGGCAGGAGGAGAAGGGGACAACAGAGGATGAGATGGCTGGATGGCATCACTGACTCGATGGATGTGAGTCTGAGTGACCTCCGGGAGCTGGTGATGGATAGGGAGGCCTGGCATGCTGCAGTTCATGGGGTCGCAAAGAGTCGGACATGACTGAGTGACTGATCTGATCTGATCTGATATTGGGCTAATAAAATTAGAAACTGGAAAAAAAAGCTAGAGACTATAATCAATGAGGACTTTATAAATTAACTATATAGCTGAATGTGTATATTATAAAATGTACCAGATATCCGAAAGGCATACTGATGTTAAAATGTACACTGATGTACCTAGACTAAGAAATAAAACATGATATGTGGTTAAATGTCTTTATTTTGTATCCCATTTTCCTCTTCCTCGGCCTTCTGAGTAATCACTGTGTTAAATATGGTTATTGTTTCTATGCATACATTTGCTTATATATTCACTACATGCCTGCATTGAATATATAGATGGCTTTGGGTGGTAGGAATATTTTAACAAATTAATCTTTCCAATCCAATGGCAAGGCAAATCTCATTTATTTGTACCTTTTTTCAATTTCCTACATTGGTGTTTTATAGCACTCAGCAGATAGATCTTTCACTTCCTACATTAAATTTATTACAAAATATTGCACTGTTTTTGATGCTATTATTAATACAGATAGATTTTCTTTATTTTTTTCAGATGGTGCATCGTTAGTGTATAAAAATGCAACTGATTTTTGTGTGTTGATTTTCTATTATGCAACTTTACTGAATTTTTTTACTAATCCTAACAGTTTTTCTTTTTTTCCTTAGTGGAGTCTTACTGATTTCTATTTATAAGATTATATCATCTGCAAATGGAAACAATTTTGCTTCATCTTTTCCAATTTGGATGTCTTTTATTTCTTTTTCTTGCCAAACTGACCAGGCTAGGACATCCAGTAGTGTGTCTAATAGGAATAGTGAGATTGGGTTATCATATCCTGCTCCTGATCTGAGAGGAAAACTTTCAACCTTTCACCACTGAGTATGTTAGCTGTGGGCTTTTATTATGTTGAGGCATGTTTTTTCTTATGCAATTAACTGAGGTTTTTTTAAATCATGAAAATGTGTTGTATCTTGTCAAATCCTTCTAGTAAATCTATTGAGAGAATCTTAAGATGTTTTACCTTCATTTGTTCTAATAATATAATGTATCATATTTATTGATTTCTCTATGTTGAACCATTCTTGCATCTATGGGATGAATTCCACTTGATCATGGTCTGATCCTTCTATTACTGCTGAATTTGGTTCGCTGGTATTTTGTTGACAATTTACCACGGATATTGACCTATTGTTCTTGTTGTTGCGTTTCTTGTATTGTCTTTCTCTGGTTTTATATCAAGCTAATGCTGGCCACATAATATGGTTTTGGAATTACTCCTACCTCTTCAATTTTGGGGAAGAGTTTGAGGAAAAATGGCATTAATTCTTCCTTAGATGTTTTGAAGAATTCATCAGTGAAACCATCTGTTCCTGGGCTTTTATTTGGGGAGGTTTTTGATTACTGATTCCACCATCTTGCTACTGGTCTGATCAGCTTTTCTTTTTCTTCAAGATTTAGTCTTAATAGATTACATGTTTTAGGAATTTATCAAATTCTTCTAGGTTATCCAGTTTGTTGGCTTATAATTGTTCATGATAGTCTCTTATGCACCTTTTATTTTTGTGCTATCAGTTGTAATCTCTTAGATATCACTTCTGACTTTATTTACTTAAGACTTCCTTTTTTATTAGTCGAGCTGAATATTTGTCCATTTTGTCTGTCCTTTAAAAAAAGAGTTTTCTTGATCTTTTCTATCATTTGCTGATTTCTCATTTACTGCAGCTCTGATCTGTAATTTCTTGCTTTTGTTAACTCTGGCCTTGATTTTTTTCTTCTTATCCAAGTCCTTGAGTATGGTTACACGGTTTATTTGAGATATTTATTAATGTAGCTGCTTACCACTATAAAATTCCCTCACAACTTTTCCTTATTGCAATTTGTAAGTTTTATTGTGTTTCTGCTTTCATTTAAGATATTTTTGCTTTATTTTTTGATTTCCCCTTTAACCTATTGGTTGTTCAGGAGAGTATGTTTTCATATCCACGTATTTGTGAAATTTCCAGTTTTCCTCTTGTAATTTAGTTCTAGTTTTGCATCACTGTGGTCAGAAAAGATATTTGATATGATTTTAATCTTCTTAAATTTTCTAAGGTTTGTTCTGTGGCCTAACATATGATCTATCCTCAATAATACTCCATGGGCACTTTAGAGAAAGAGTGCTGCTGCTGCTATATGTCTGCTAAGCTCATTTGTTGTAGAGTTTGAATTCAATGTTTCCTTCTTGATTTTCTGTCTGTATGATATTCTTGTTGTTGAAAAAGTGGTATTGAAGTCCCCTACTATTATTATATCATATTTTTACTTTCAGATATGTCAATAATTTGCTTAACTTTAGAACAACTTATTTAAGGATACTAAAGTTTGATGGATGTGAAAGAGGAGAGTGAAAAAATGGCTTAAAACTCAACATTTGAAAAACTAAGATCCTGGCATCCAGTCTCATCACTTCTTGGCAAATGGATGGGGAAATAGTGGAAGCAGTGACAGATTTTATTTTCTTGGACTTGGAGCTTTAGCTTCAGCATCAGTCCTTCCAGTGAATATTCAAGGTTGATTTCCTTCAGAATTGGTTTGATCTCCCTGCAGTTCAAGGGACTCTCAAGCATCTTCTTCAGCACCACAATTTGAAAGCATCAATTCTTCAGTGCTCAGTCTTCTTTATGATCCAACTCTCACATCCATACATGACTACTGGAGAAACCATAGCTTTGACTATGAGGACATCTGTCAGTAAAGTGATATGTTTGTTTTTTAATACACTGTTTAGGTTTGTCATAGTTTTTCCTCCAAGGAACAAGTATCTTTTAATTTCATGGCTGCAGTCACTATCTGCACTGACTTTATAGAGCCCAAGAAAATAAAATCTTTCACTCCTTCCACTTTTCCAACGCTTCTATTTGCCATGAAGTGATCAAACCTGATGCCATGATCTTAGTTTTTTGAATGTTTAGCTTCATGCCAGCTTTTTTACTCTCCTCTTTCACCTTCAGCAAGAGGTTGTTTAGTTCCTCTTCACTTTCTGCCATTAGAGTGGTATCATTTGCATATCTGACATTGCTGATATTTCTTCCAGCAATCCTGATTCCAGGTTGTGATTCATTTAACCTGGCATTTCATGTGATGTTCTCTGCATATAAGTAAAATAATCAGGTTGACAATATACAACCTTGACATCCTTCTTTCTCAAATTTGGAAGCAGTCAGTTGTTCCATGTCCAGTTTTAACTGTTACTTCTTGACCCACATATAGGTTTCTTGGGAGACACGTAAGGTTGTGTGATAGTCCCATCTCTTCAAGAATTTTCCACAGTTTGTTGTGACCCACACAGTCAAAAGCTTTAGCGTAATCAATTCAGCAGAAGTAAATGTTTTTCTCTTACTCTTGCTTTCTCCCTGATCCAACAAATGTTGGTAATTTAATCTGGTATCTCTGCCTTTTCTAAACCTAGCTTGTACTTCTGGAAGTTCTCAATTCACATACTTTTGAAGCCTAACTTGATGAATTTTGAGCATAACCTTGCCAACATGTGAAATGAGTGCAAGAGTACATTTTTCTAATTGAAAGTTGCTTGCATGCAAAACTGTAATTGTCTTTTGCATACTGACCTAATATCTAGCAACTATTGAATACTTTTTAAGGAATAAGTGAATAAAGGGCATTTAGGTTCTAGAATATGGCCAGGTTAGAGCACCAAAGGACCTTTTCACTGAACAATGATTAAAGTCTAGAAAGCTATATTATCCGAGACATCTCAGGCTCACAAATGGCATAGGTGATCTCAGAGAATCCCCTTATTCTAAAATAGAAAAGAAAATGAATAAAAATGTCAATGCTGACAAAATTGAGAATATGTTATAGTACTATTGGCAAGGATATGAAACAGTTTGAATTCTCATACACTTCTCTTAGAGGGCAAGATTTTAATTTAAATGTTCAAATTACCTTGGAAAACAATTAGACATTTTTCTCAAAGCTGATGTATTGAATACCCTGCAATCTGGAAATCCCATTTCTTAGATATATGCCTATGTTAGTTTTATGCTATGCTTATGTACCAGGAGATATATATGAATGCTGATAGCAACATTCATCATAAGAATAAACAATCTGGAAAAAAATTTAAAATTCCATCAAAATGGTATAGTCACATGATGGATTTTTTATACAGCAATAAATGAAATAAATATACATACAGAATGAGTGATAAGCTTTGAGAGCATAATGTTGAGTTAAAAAGCAAGTCTAAGAAGATAATGTATAGTATATTATCATTTTCTGCAACTCCCAAAACAGTAAAACTAAACAATATATTCTTAGGCATTTAATATTATGACCAAACCCCACATTAAAAAAAAAAAACAATGAGGAAACAAACACAAAATGTAGGATACTTGTGTCTCTGAGGAAAGAATCAAAGAAATAAGACAAGGGAAGAACACATAGGTAAATGCAAATTACTGGAAATTCCTGTCTCTTGGGCTGAATGTTGGGTTTATGGATATGTATTATACCATTATGCTCTATTAATGACATTTACACAACAAAACTTTTGCATGTGCTAAAACATAATAAAAGTAAAAGTAGAAAAGAATATAAAACATTTATCCTTTTATTTAGCATATAATTATTCAACACCTACCCAGAGAATTTCGTGGACAGAGGAGCCTGTGGGCTACAGTTGTGGGATCACAAAGAGTCAGACACAACAGACTGACTGACAGTACTACTACCCCTACCAGTACCAGACACAACTCTGGCTACAGGAATTAAACAATATCCAATGTCAATATTTAAAAAACAGGGAAATAAATCTCTGTATTCTTGGACCATGCACTGAATAAGACTCAACTAAACAAATTTTATGAATAGAACTTATTAAGATTAAATTATAAAGTTATGGAAATAAATAGAAATAAAAATGGAAAATAAAAAGGGTCAGTATTCTAATTTTAAAAAATCAAGTTTTGAGATTACCAGCAGTCTGACAAAAGAAGAATGGTTAAAGTCCACTTAAGGAATCAAATCCCTCCATATTAATCTTATTTCATCCTTTCCAAGACCAACAGCTTCAATGATGGCCAAAGGGTTTGATTTAAGAGGCAAACTGGGCAAAGCATTGTTTTAGGTTTCTGAGGAATTTAATTTAATTATTCACAGAATGTTAAGACAAGTTGAATTTTTCTGCACTAAATGTCCAGAGTGTGCTCAGTTGCTTTAGTCCTGTCTGACTCTTTGCGAACCTGTGGTGTGTCCATGGGATCCTCTAGGCAAGAATACTGGAGTGGGTTGTCACACCCTCCTCCAGGGGATCTTCCTGACTCAGTGATGGAACCTGCGTCTCCTGCATCTAATGCATTGGGGCAGATTCTTTACCCACTGAGTCACCAGGGAAGCCCAAATGTTCAATACTCTGTGCTAAAGATTTGAAATAAGTATCTTTCAAATTGGTACAAATATGGACTAACTCAATCTTGAATACAAATACCAAACCTTTGCCGATCCCTTCAGAAACCCTACATGAACCTCTAGTCAAATAATCACTCAACATCCACCATAGTGAAATGGCTGGATGGCATCACCGATGCAATGGACATGAACTTGGGCAAACTTTGGGAGGTGGTGAGGGACAGGGAGGCCTAGTGTGCTGCTGTCCATGGGGTTGCAAATAGTTGGATGTGACTGGGTGGCTAAATAACAACAAGGTTCACCATAGACTGCACAACAGCCAAGAATCCGGATGTAGTCGCATTCAGGGTGTTAATGAATAAGCACTCCGTCAGCTCAGAACTGCGGAACTTTCCTGCCAATCAGAAGAATTACTAATGAGGCTACAAATTGTTCTACTCCCAGTTGCCAGACTAATGAACATTTCTAGATAGCAGGGTTTTCCTTCTGTATACATAGGAGTGACCAGAGGGGAAAAGGAATATAATTTAGTGTAAAAACTTCAAGTTACCCTTGAGTTTTGAATGTGAAAGGAAAACAAGAAAAAAAATCAGTATTTACTGCCACCTGAGTTAAGATTTATTGTTTAATTTGGGGTTGAATTACAGCATTTATTGAGCTAGACCAAAAAGTTTGGGGCACTAATTCAAGAGAGCATATTTGGCACTAAATTTTCTAATATATGATTAAGAAACCAAAGACTTCTATTAAACTCAGTAAACATCCTGAAAATGGCAAAAGGAACTTTAAAAGATTAGTGGGTATGCCATCTAGATGTAATACTCCTAAAGTTTAATACATAGCCATTAGGTTTTTTTTTTTTTTTACCTGAATTAATGAATAGAATTATACCATTCTTGGATGAATCTAAGCAGATTTCTGAAAATAACTGATCTCAGATAGACTGAGATCAAGAAATCCTATCCCCAAAACAAAGCTACCAAGAGGGAGGACAAATTTTAAAAATTGATGAAGAGCCAAATGCACTGAAATTGTGTTAAAATATACACAAATTAAATAAGATTGCTGTTTTGGCAAAATAAAAACTTCCATCTGTGAAAACTGAGGCATAGACTCAAGGCAAAGTCAGTTATCCATCATGGTAGTTAGTTTAAAATTCTTTGGACATAAAGAATAAAGGGACAAAAATGTTCAAAGTGAAAAGTGTTAGTTGCGCAATTGTGTTCGACTCTTTGTTACTCTATGGACTATAGCCTGTCAGGCTCCTCTGTCCATGGAATTTTCCAGGCAAGAATACTGGAGTGATTAGCCATTCCCTTCTCCAGGGGATCTGCCCAACACAGGAATCGAACCCAGTTATCTTGCATTGCAGGTGGATTCTTACCATCTGAGCCACCAGGGAAGCCCTAAAATGTTCAAAGCGAGAATTAAATAAAATACTATATGTCAAGCATAGTACCTGGCAAATAGTAATCATTCGCTAAATGGATTTAGCATTGAAGTAGCAGTGCTATTGTTACTGGTTGATTTAAAATTAATGATCTTTCAGGCTTCCCTCATAGCTCAGTCAGTAAAGAATCTACCTACAATGCAGGAGACCCAGATTCTATTCCTGAGTTGGGAAGATACCTGGAGAAGGAAATGGGAACCCATTCCAATGTGCAGAGTAGCCTGCCAGGCTACAGTCCATGTGGTCACAAGAGTCAGACATGACTTAGCAACTAAATCACCATCAAGGTTACTGACATCCCTTATTGATGCTCCTCAAATCACCAAACAATATTTAGGTTATAATATATTTGACCTGTGGGGTCTGACTTGTTATAATGAGTTCAGAACTGATTAATTTGAATAAGAGAGAAAAATAATATAAGTAAAACCTTCATTTGCACATCATTGTCAAATGAATATGTAAATGAGGTAAAGAGATGCTTTGGAAATACCCCAAGAAAGGGAGTTCCAGGGGAAAAAATTAAGGGTCAAAGACATGGTAAAGTTTTCTAAAAGTAATCTACCTTTGATAATAAACTCTCTTCAGATACCTAGGAAATCCTATCTTACTCCCATATGTTAATATCATCTTTGAATATAAAATCCAAATTAAAAACTAATTCTTAATAGAAAGCTTTTGTTAAAAGCAACATTTTGAAATGCTGTCAGTAACTATCATAAATATTTGAGAAGTTAATATTTTAATCTTCAACTATAGCACAGAAAACACTTTTAGTGACAGACAGTGCTTCATTAATGGAGTTCTGTGTGTCTAATTGCTTTAGGCACAGGGAGCTGCATTATTTTGACACATGACATGCAATTAGTACATGGTCACACGGCTAACGGGAGATTTTACACCTTTTTTTCCTTCTACATTCAGAAGGAATAATTAGCATATTTTTTCTGCTTAGAATAATAATCAGAGCCTTAGATCCAGAAATTGCCTAATGAGGTAAAATTCCAGTTGTTGACATTAATACATGTGACACATTTTTTCAGTTGTTGAAGTAAACCTTCAAGTAAACCTTGAAGCTACCATTTCATTTACCCTTTCCAAAGTGCCCCTAACCAGTCAGGAGTTATGTTATTCTTAGCATAACACTATTGAGAAGAAAGACCACAATAGATGTTTTATACCATTATTTCAGGGCTCTACACACAGTAGGTGTAAAATCAATACTGCTTACAAATTTTAAAAGGGTTCCTTTTCGTATCTTCTGTTGTCATTTAATGACTATCAGCATTCAAAATTGATATAAAACCATTTTAGGTTATTTTGGAGAATTCTTAGAATAAAAACATAGATTATTTTAACAATTCAAAATTATATCAAAACAGTTGAAGTTTGCAAAGTGCTCTTAATTTTATTTAAAACATTTAACAGTAAGGAAAAAATAATCACCCAATATATTCCTAGAGCAGAGCCAAATTTTATGTAAAGTTAATAAAAATTAGGTTTCAGGGTCCATCAATTAACTGACCCCATCCAAAGCAAACATGGTATTCCTAATAATTTTATCTTCCTAATTTTGCATTTTTTTCCTTAAAGAGTCCTCTACTCTAGTCATGAATGCTTCAGTCCCCACAAAACCTGAATCTGCCCCTGGTAAAATCACCATGCTAGGTTAATACAAACTCTTGGATACTTAAAAGAGTTTTTTTTTTTTTTTTAATTTTCTTTCTTGAAAATACTATCCTTTTTATATTTTTTGTGAAGACCATAGTGACTTTGAGAGTTCTATCAGCAATGCTAAAAACTAGTTAAATGGCAGACTTTAAGGTACCACCCCTACAAAGAATTAAATTTTGCCCCCTTTGTCTATTACTTAATATAAACCTACAAAAATTTTAGGCACTTACAAATTAAACTCAGTGAGCAAAATATTAACTTGGTATTATGACCTGTGATGTATATTACATAGAAGCTATATACTGAAGATAGACCAAAAAGAGAAAAGCCATCAAGATAGAGCAGAGTTCCCCAAACTCCAGAATCTAATGCTTGATGACCTGAGGTGCAGCTAATGTATTATAATAATGACTGAAATAAAGTGCACAAGAAATGTAATGTACTTGAATCATCCTGAAACCATCCCACATCCTCTGGTCCATGGAAAAATTGTCTGCCATTTGAAACTAGTCCCTGGTGCCAAAAAGGTTGGGGACTGGTGGAGAAGAAAGGAAAGGAAGCACTGACTAGGTTTTAGTTTCTTTTTTAAAATAAATATGTGCTGTGCCATGCTTAATCGCCAGAGAAGGCAATGGCACCCCACTCCAGTACTCTTGCCTGTAAAATCCCATGGCCAGAGGAGCCTCGTAGGCTACAGTCCATGGGATCACAAAGAGTCAGACACAACTGAGCGACTTCACTTTTACTTTTCACTTTCATGCATTGGAGAAGGAAATGGCAACCCACTCCAGTGTTCTTGCCTGGAGAATCCCAGAGACTGGGGAACCTGGTGGGCTCCTGTCTATGGGACTGCACAGAGTCTGACACGACTGAAGTGACTTAGCAGTAGCAGCATGCTTAATTGCTCAGTCGTGTCCGACTCTTTGTGACCCCATGGAGTGTAGCCTGCCAGACTCTTTTCTGTCCATGAGAATTCTCCAGGCAAGAATACTGGAATGGTTTACCATGCCATTCTTCAGGGGATATTCCCACCCCAAGGATAAAACCCAGGTCTTCTGCATTGCCAGCGGATTCTTTATCATTTGAGCCACCTGGGAGGCCCAAAGTAAATATGTATAAGCCTAAATGTTTTCAAGGCATATTTAAGAAAATCGTGAAGAATTTCACTATTATCAGTTCTAAAAGTCTTGATTAATCAAAGAAATTATATTTTGAAATGTTGATTGTTAAATATATGAAAGAATATGTAAAGTCAATAATCCTGGGGTTTTATTACTGTCCTTTAGTGAATGACTTACTATTGTTCCTCTTGCTCTACCTGTATAAAAACACCACACAAAAATTCCAGTACACAATCTACAAACTTTAACAACTCTCATTTGGTACCATATTACTTGTGAAGTAGCGAAAGACATGCACACATCATATCACTGTGACTCCAAAGCTAAATTAATTAAATAATAGTTAAGATGAACTTTCAGTTTGTAATGTGTAAATAGGCAAGAGTATCGAAGATAATTATGACAAATGACAATGCCATGTGACTAGCTCTACAAGATATTAAACTATTTCATTAAACTACAGTAATTAAAACAGTGTGGCATGGACTAATTTATATATATATATATATATATATATATATATATGCTATGCTATGCTATGTCACTTCAGTCGTGTCCAACCCTGTGTGACCCCATAGACGGCAGCCCACCAGGCTCCCCCATCCCTGGGATTCTCCAGGCAAGAACACTGGAGTGGGTTGCCATTTCCTTCTCCAATGCATGAAAGTGAAAAGAGAAAGTGAAGTCGCTCAGTCGTGTCTGACTCTTAGCGACCCCATGGACTGCAGTCTACCAGGCTCCTCCATCCATGGGATTTTCCGGGCAATGGTACTGGAGTGGGGTGCCATTGCCTTCTCCCTACATAGCTATAACCATATGCAAATAGCCTGTATGTAAATAGATGGGAAAACAGTGGAAACAGTGTCAGATTTATTTTTTGGGGTTCCAAAATCACTGCAGATGGTGATTGCAGCCATGAAATTAAAAGACACTCCTTGAAAGGAAAGTTATGACCAACCTAGTAGCATATTCAAAAGCAGAGACATTGCCAACAAAGTTCCGTCTAGTCAAGGCTATGGTTTTTCCAGTGGCCATGTATGGATGTGAGAGTTGGACTGTGAAGAAAGCTGAGCGCCAAAGAATTGATGCTTTTGAACTGTGGTGTTGGAGAAGATTCTTGAGAGTCCCTTGGACTGCAAGGCCATCTAACCAGTCTATTCTAAAGGAGATCAGTCCTGCGTGTTCTTTGGAAGGAATGATGCTGAAGCTGAAATTCCAGTACTTTGGCCACCTCATGTGAAGAGTTGACTCATTGGAAAAGACCCTGATGCTGGGAGGGATTGGGGGCAGGAGGAAAAAGGGACAACAGAGGATGAGATGGCTGGATGACATCACCGACTCAATGGACATGAGTTTGAGTGAATTCCAGGAGTTAGTGATGGACAGTGAGGCCTGGCGTGCTGTGATTCATGGGGTCGCAAAGAGTTGGACACAACTGAGCAACTGAACTGAACTGAAACTACATACAAAATATAAGAAAATAACTTCTGTGTTTATAAACTCATGTAAGGGAAAGGCTTGATGAGCTTAGAAACAATGGAAGAAATTGCAAAGGAAAAGAGTGACAGATTTTATATCATGAAATGTGCTGTTTATACTTTCTTTGGTAGAAAGAAAAGGAAGATTATAAGAGTGAGAATTATAGACAAATGAAAATATTTAAGCAAATATAGCAATAGGGTTGCTTTTGTTATATAAATCACCCTTCAAAATTCATAAGGCAATCATTAAAAGCCCATGATTAAGTGGACAAAAATATGATCAAACAATTCACAAAAGAATTACAGACAGAAAGTAAACAGGATACAAATGTTAATTCTCCCTAGTAATCCTACATATGCAGATTTAAACAATAATAATATCACATTCCTACTTATCAAATAAATCATATGCATGGCTGTATATTTTAATATTTTTATCAAATAATCCCAATTTCAGAAAGTGTTAGTAATAAAATCCCAAATACTAAACTCTCTGTGTAAAAAGGTTTAGCAATACCTGTGATAGCAAAATAAGCATGACCAATTAATCATGATACACTTAATGCATCAGATATACTTTATGAAATTGTATTGAAAAGAGTGGCTATAAAGATTACATAATCACATGAAAAATACTTTTAACCATTCTCATTTTAAACAGAAAGATAAAGCTATTAAATATAGAATAAATACTATAATACAACTTTTTTAAATAAAAAAAAATAGAATGGGAAAAGAAGCCTAGACAAGAATACACCAAAGTAACCATAAGAAGAAAGAAAAAAACTGACAATTAGTAACTGAATCCCAAAGTTCTTTTTGTGTCTTATGTATCACATATAATTTATGGTTCCCAGGAATTCTACAATCCTTTGTCAAAATTCTGTTGAGGCTTAGAATTTGATGAGATTAATCTAGCATTTCCCATGAATATGCAACTCCTTCTATGGGTATTTTGTGGACCACCAAGTCCTACATATTTTATTGTTTGACACACACTTGACAAATTATTCCTCATTGTGTTGCTGGGCAGCTTGTTTTCTTCTCAAGTACTCTATTTCTGATCTTAATGCTATAATCAAGTACTTGTTCAAAAATTACTCTAATATATATTCAAAATCATATTTTGAATTATAGTCACTTTATTATTATTTCACTGTTTCTCTTCACTGTAAATTGCTAGAAATTGGTTAGAACAGATACATAATCAGAACATTAGAAAAACTGTATATATGAATAAAAGAGTTATTTCCACCTCCTCTCTGAACTCTGTTACACAAAAATAGGTATTCAGTAATTTAGTGATTTTCAGTTCTGTTTCCTTGCCTCTCTTCCATTCTTTGATTATATTACTTGAAACTAATCTTTCCCCTTCATTTAAATATTTAAAATTGAGTAATTTCAAAGGCTCTTCCATGTTTAAATAATTTTTATCCTAACATAAATCTGTAAAACAACTACCTGAAAGTTTCGGTTCTACTTATTATTTTGACTACATACAAATCAATGTGTCACATTTACAAATTTTGGTGGTGGTTTATTTGTTGAGTCATGGTCAGCTCTTTCTGACCCTATGGACTATAGCCCACTAGGCTCCTCTGTCCATGGAATTCTCTAGGCAAAAATACTGGAGTGGGTTGCCATTTCCTTCTCCAAGGAATCTTGCTGACCCAGGAACTGAACCCAGGTCTCCTGCATTGCAGGCAGATTCTTTACCAACAGCTACAAGAGAAGCCTTTACAAATTTTAATGGAGTGGATTAATCTATTCAGAGACTGCTGAATCTTAGGTTAGGTTTTGTATAACCTAAATGTATTTTTTAATATCATTTTAATCTTTTATTTTCACTATTCACTTGGATATAGAGTAAATAGTTCTTATATTAAGCATGCGATTGAGCATATCATTTTCACAGTTTTGAAGCAACATAGTATGTAATAAAAGCAGTCCTATTGTAATATTTTCTGTAAATATTTGCACTAGAAAACAATGTTTCTTCCAAGAAAGGAAAAAAAAATAGCTTTTATTCAACACTCTATTACTTTTACACCAAGATTATAAAGAAGATTCACTTCTCAATATTCACTCAAAGAAAGGGGGCTATAGAATAATGTTTCACACATTTTACTTCAACTCTCTACACTCCATGAATATCATATCTACAAATCACCAGCTCCATAGAACCTATTCAATAGAGAGGATATCCCAGGGCAATAGAAACAGAGCTTTGAGTCGTGTAAATATGTCATAAACTCTAGGTCCTTTTAGTTTATCCATCTCTGTCTCCTTGAAAATGTAATTAATTTACTCAACAAATTTTATTGAATGACAATATACCAACTCTGGTATATTTCTTTCCTAGTGGTTCTACTCAATATGTTCCCGATAATATAAATAAAGTTTTTCCTTTATATTTATTTGGTCATTTGTAAAATACACATGACACAAAATTTACCATCTTTACCAATTTTAACTGTGCAGTTTGTTATATTAAATATAGTCATATTGTTATGCAACCATCATCACCATCCATCTCCAGAACTCTTTTCATCTTGAAAAGATGAAACTTTATACTTGGTAAAAGATAACTACCCATTCTTCTCTCCTCTCAGCCCCTAGCAACCACCATTCTACTTTTTGTCTCTGATTTTTGACTATTCCAGATCCCTCAAAAAAGGAATCATGTAGTATTTATCTTTTTGTGACTGGTTTATTTCACTTAGCATAATGTCCTTGAGGCTCATCCATGTAGTAACATATGTCAGAATTTCTTCCTTTGAAAGCTGAATAAATTCCATTGTATGCATCTACCACATTTTGCTTATCCATTTGTCTGTTGATGGACTTGGGTTGCTTCCATGTTTGCATTATTGTGAATAATGCTGCTATGAACATAGGTGTAAAAATATCTCTTCAAAACCCTGCTTTCAATTCTTTTGGGTACATGCCCAGAAGTGAAGTTGCTGGATGATATGGTAAAACTATTTTTAATTTTTTGAATAACTAGCATACTGTTTTCAGACTTGCTACGCCATTTTACATTCCCACTAAGAGTGAAAAAGGGTGCTAAGGTCCTCGCCAACACTTGTTATTTTCTTATCTTTTTTTATAGTAGCTATCACAATGGGTTTGAGGTGAAATTACACTGTGGCTTTGATTTGCATTTTATTCATGATTAGTGAAGTTGAGCATCTTTATATGCACTTATTGGACATTTGTATATCTTTCTCGGAGAAATGTCAGTTCAACTCCGTTTCAATCAGTTGTTCATTTATTATTGTTTTTACCAATCAGATCAGATCAGTCGCTCAGTCGTGTCCGACTCTTTGCGACCCCATGAACAATAGTCTTTTAAAATTAAACCATCCTTGTGTATGGTCCTTTTTATATAGTGATGGACTCTGCTAATATGTGGTTGAGGATTTTCACATCTATATTCATCAAAGATATTGGTCTTTAATTTTTTTTTAAGTGTCTTGGTCTATTATTGGCTTCAGGATAATGGCAGCCTTGTAGAATGAATCTGAGAGTGTTGCAACCTTCTTTGGGGCTTCCCAGTGGCTCATTGGTAAAGATTCTGCCTGCAAAGCAGGAGACTTAGGAGATGTGGGTTCAATCCCTGGGTGAGGAATATCCTCTGGAGGGTTTCATGGCAACCCACACCAGTATTCTTGCCTGGAGAATCCCATGAAGAGAGGAGCCCAGTGGGCCACAGTCCATAGCAC
Organism: Tragelaphus eurycerus; assembly: GCA_935064755.1. Classification (NCBI taxonomy): domain Eukaryota; kingdom Metazoa; phylum Chordata; class Mammalia; order Artiodactyla; family Bovidae; genus Tragelaphus; species Tragelaphus eurycerus. The sequence goes on along the minus strand of CAKXYN010000171.1, from coordinate 821,713 downwards.
TGCAAAGAGTTGGACACAGCAGAAGCAACTGAGCACACACACATGCATGTATACGTCTCAGTTTTTTGAAATTATTTGAGAAGGATAGATATTAGTTCTTTTTATGTTTGGTGTAAATCTCCTATGAAGCTATTGGTTCTGAACTTTAATTTTCTGGGAGTTTTTCTTAAATTACAAATTCAATTTTATTACTAGTGATTAGGCTGTTCAGATGGCCTGCTTCTTTCTGATTCAGTCTTGGCATATTGTTTGTTTCTAGAAATATGTCCATTTCTTATAGATTGTCCAATTTTCTGACATATAATTCTTCATAGTATAATCATTTTTTTTAATATCTCTGTGGTATTGGTTGATATTTCTCCTCTTTTATTTCTTATTTTGATTATTTTGACTCTTTTTTTTTTCTTGATTAGTCTGGGTAAAGATTTATCAGTTATTTCCTCTCTGATCTTTATTATTTTCTTCTTTCTTCTAGATTTGAACTTTATTTGTTCTCCTTCCAAGAATGCTAGGATGGTTCAATATTTGCAAATCAATCAATGTGACATACCACATTAACAAAAGGAAGGATAAAATTTACATGATCATCTCAATGGATACAATAAAAGCATTTTAAAAAGTTCACATCCATTTGTGACTCAAAATTCTCATCAAAGTTTGTATAAAAGGAATATAGCTCAACAAAATAAAGGCCATTATGATAACCCCACAGCTAACATCATACTCATTGATGGAAAACCAAAAGCCTTTCCTCTAAAATCAGGAGTAAGACAAGGACGTCCACTCTTTCAACTGCTATTAAACAAAGCATTAGAAGACCCAGCCACAGCAATCAGACAAGAAAATAAAACAAAAGATATCCAAATTGGAAAGGAAGAACTAAATCTGTTACTAGTTGCTGATGACATGAGGTAGATAGATAAATACACACATTCACACACACATGAAGCAATAGTTAGAACTGGACATGGAACAACAGACTGGTTCCAAATTGGGAAAGAAGTACATCAAGGCTATATATTGTCACCCTGCTTATTTAACTTATATGCAGAGTACATCAGGCAAAATGCCAGGCTGGATGAAGCACAAACTGGAATGAAGATTGCCAGGAGAAATATCAATAACCTAAGATACACATATGACACCACCCTTATGGCAGAAAGTGAAAAAGAACTGAAGAGCCTCTTGATGAAAGTGGAAGAAGAGAGTGAAAAATTTGGCTTAAAATTCAACATTCAGAAGACTAGGGTCATGGCATCCGGTGCCATCACTTCATGGAAAATAGGTGGCGAAACAATGGAAACAATGACAGACTTTATTTTCTTGGGCTCCAAAATCACTGCAGATGGTGACTGCAGCCATGAAATTAAAAGACAGTTGCTCCTTATAAGAAAAGCTATTACCAACCTAGACATCATATTAAAAAGCAGAGACATTACTTTGCTGACAAAGGTCCATCTAGTCAGAGCTTTGGTCTTTCCAGTAATCATGTATGAATGTGAGGGTTGAACTGAAAGCTGACCACTGAAGAATTGATGCTTTTGAACCGTGGTGCTGGAGAAGACTCTTGAGAGTCTCTTGGACTGCAAGGAGATCAAACCAGTCTATCCTAAAGGAAATCAATCCTAAATATTCATTGGAAGGACTGGTGCTGAAGCTGAAACTCCAGTACTCTGGCCATCTGATGGAAAGAACTGACTCATTGGAAAAGACTCTGATGCTGGGAAAGATGGAAGGTGGGAGAGAAGGGGAATCAGAGGATGAAATGGTTGGATGGCACCACCAACTCGATGTATGTGAGTTTCAGCAAGCGTCGGGAGTTGGTGATGAATAGGGAAGCCTGATGTGCGACAGTCCACGGGGTCGCAAAGAGTTGGGACATGATTGAGCAACTGAACTGAACTGAATATATACATGCACATGTATATGTGTGAGTGTGTGTGTGTGTGTGTGTGTGTGTATGAGCAATATATACATCTCAGATCAGTCGCTCAGTCATGTCTGACTCCTTGCGACCCCATGAATCGCAGCACACCAGGCCTCCCTGTCCATCACCAACTCCTGGAGGTCACTGAGACTCACATCCATCGAGTCAGTGATGCCATCCAGCCATCTCATCCTCTGTCATCCCCGTCTCCTCTTGCCCCCAATCCCTCCCAGCATCAGAGTCTTCTCCAATGAGTCAACTCTTTGCATGAGGTGGCCAAACTACTGGAGTTTCAGCTTTACCATCAGTCCTTCCAAAGAAATCCCAGGGCTGATCTCCTTCAGAATGGACTGGTTGGATCTCCTTGCAGTCCAAGGGACTCTCAAGAGTCTTCTCCAACACCACAGTTCAAAAGCATCAATTCTTTGGCGCTCAGCCTTCTTCACAGTCCAACTCTCACATCCATATATGACCACAGGAAAAACCATAGCCTTGACTAGGCGAACCTTTGTTGGTGAAGTAATGTCTCTGCTTTTGAATACGTGATCTAGGTTGGTCATAACTTTCCTTCCAAGGAGTAAGCGTCTTTTAATTTCATGGCTGCAGTCACCATCTGTAGTGATTCTGGAGCCCAGAAAATAAAGTCTGACACTGTTTCCACTGTTTCTCCATCTATTTCCCATGAAGTGATGGGACCGGATGCCATGATCATCCTTTTTTGAATGTTGAGCTTTAAGCCAACTTTTTCACTCTCCACTTTCACCTTCATCAAGAGGCTTTTCAGTTCCTCTTCACTTTCTGCCATAAGGGTGGTATCATATGCATATCTGAGGTTATTGATATTTCTCCCAGAAATCTTGATTCCAACTTGTGTTTCTTCCAGTCCAGCATTTCTCATGATGTACTCTGCATATAAGTTAAATAAGCAGGGTGACAATATACAGCCTTGACATACTCCTTTTCCTATTTGGAACCAGTCTGTTGTTCCATGCCCAGTTCTAACTGTTACTTCCTGACCTGCATACAAATTTCTCAAGAGGCAGGTCAGGTGGTCTGGTATTCCCATCTCTTTCAGAATTTTCCACAGTTTATTGTGATCCACACAGTCAAAGGCTTTGACATAGTCATATATTGCTTGTATATATAAAACCCAAAGGTCTTTACCATTGCTGGATACAAGATCAATATATAGAAATCTGTTGCTTTTGCATACACTAATAATGAACTATGAGAAAAAAAAACAACCCAAAACTCCTGTTTAAAATCACATCAAAATATACATAGGATAAACTTAACTAGGAGATGAAATATCTATACTCTGAAAAGTATAAAACATTGATGAAGGAAATTGAAGATAATATGAAAAATGCAAAGATATCCTGTGTTCATGGACTGGAAAAAATAATATTGTTAAAATGTTCATATGATGCAGAGTGGTCTACTTATTTAATGCAATCTCTATCAGAAAATACCAAAATATATTTTTCAAGGAACTAGAACAAATAATCCTAAAATTTATATGAAATCACAAAAGATCCAAGGTAGCCAATGCAATCTTGAGGAAAAGAACAAATTGGTGAATTGGAGGTATCATACTCCCTGACTTCAGACTACACTATAAAGCTACATTAACAAAACAGCATGGTACTGGCACCAAAAAAAAAAAAAAAAAAAAAGACAAATCAATGGATCAGAATAGAGAGTCCAGAAAAAAGAAAAACATATTTTTATGGTTAATTAATCTACATCAAAGGGGACAAGAATATACAATGGGGAAAAGATAGTCTCTTCAATAAGTAATGCTGGGAAACCTAGACAGCTATCTGTAAAACAATGAGATTAAAACATTGCCTCATATCACATACAAAATAAACTCAAAATGGATCAAAGACCTAAATCTAAGACCTGAAACCATGAAATCTCTAGAAGAGAACATAGGCAGAGCATTCTTTGACATAAATTTTGGCCATATTTTTTTGGATCTGTCTTCTAAGGTAAAGTAGATAAAAGTAAAATAAACAAACAGGACCCAATTAAACCTGGAGCTTTTGCTCAGTAACACAAACCATCTACAAAACAAAAAGACAACACACTGAATGGGAGAAACTATTTGTAAATGATGTGACTGACAAGGGGTTAATATACAAATATATAAGCAGCTTATACAACTCAATATCAAAACAAAAAAACTTGATTAAAAAATGGGCATAAGATCTGATAGACATCATTCCAAGGAACACATACAGATGGCTAGTGAAGTGAAAGTGTTAGTCGCTCAGTTGTGTCTAACTCTTTGTGATCCATGGACTGTAGCCCACCAGGCTCCTCTGTTCATGGTGTTCTCCAACAAGAACACTGGAGTGAGTAGCCTTTCCCTTCTCCAGGAGATCTTCCTGACCCAGGGGTCAAACTTGGGTCTCTTGCATTGCAGGCAGATTCTTTACCATCTGAGCCACCAAGGAAGCCCCACAGATGGATAACAGGCACATAAAAAGATACTCACCATTGCTAATTATTAGAGATATGCAAATCATAACAACTCAATTGCTTTAAAGCAACAATTTGGGATGTTACCTTTAGTTCCCCTTTTAAGTTCCAGAGTCTCTGTGAACATCTCATATCCATCAACAAGTATACTTTAATCTATTCTGTGTCTGTATTGCCTCCATCATGGTGTCTCACCTAGACTACTTCTATCATCTTCTAACAGGTCTCATTCCTTCTCTGGTTGACTCCTACAATCCACTTCCCAAACAGCAGATATTTATCACTTTAGAACTTAGATCATGGTACTCTCAGTTTAAAAGCTGCCAGGGACTTCCCACTGCACTTAAAATCCATTTTCATACACTAGGTTGAAAAGCCTTATATGTTAAGAGTCCTTGTTTATTTCTTTCTTCACTTTGTGTCTTCTTCCAATCTTTTTTTGTTTTGTTCTTTAGTCACTAGTTGTGTCCAACTCTTTTGTGACCTCCATGGACTACAGCCTGCCAGGTCCCTCTGTCCATAGGATTCTTCCAGGCAAGAATACTGGAGTGGGTTGACATTTCCTTCTCCAGGGGATCTTCCCAACTCAGGAATTAATCCCATGTCTCCTGCATTGTCAGGCAGACTCTTTACCATTGAACCACCTGGGAAGCTCCTTCTAGGCTTCTAATTTCTTGGACACATTGAGCTATTTCCTATCTTGGGACCCTTCCATAAGTTGATTCTTCGACCTAAATTGCTCTTCACCATGATCTTTCACATCTGGCTCTTTCTTGTCATTCAGATCTTACCTGAAACATCATCTCAGCCAAGATCTCCTCTTACTGATCACCCAGTCTAAAATAGAGAACTGCTGCTGCTGCTGCTGCTAAGTCACTTCAGTCGTGTCTGACTCTGTGCAACCCCAGAGATGGAAGCCTACCAGGCTCCCCTGTCCCTGGGATTCTCCAGGCAAGAACACTGGAGTGCGTTGCCATTTCCTTCTCCAATGTATGAAAGTGAAAAGTGAAAGTGAAGTCGCTCAGTTGTGTCTGACTCTTAGCGACCCCATGGACTACAGCCCACCAGGCTCCTCTATCCATGGGATTTTCCAGGCAAGAGTATGGAGTGGGGTGCCGTTGCCTTCTCCGAAAATAGAGAACTAGCTACTATAATATCGTTAGCTATCTAAAGAGAATGTGTCACTAGCTATTTTTCTTGTTTGTTTATTTTATCTCTAACCTTAAGGAGAATATAAGCCCCATCACAACATTATCAACTATGTTCACTATTGTACAATTAGTACATGGCATGTAAGAAGTATTCAACAAATAGTTGAAAAAGCAAAAAAAAAAAGCAAAGTGAATTTCTCAATAAAAATCCTCTAGAATCCTAGTATATGGTTTCTCCACTAGCCTCTTTTGTGACCTTCCTTGAAAATGAATGCAAATTGTTTAAAAGATTGAGTTATATAAGATTATATTGCTGCTGTCTAGTCACTAAGTCCTGTCTGACTCTTCTGCTTCCCCATGAACTGTAGCCTACTAGGCTCCTCTGTCCGTAGGATTTCCTAAGCAAGAATACTGCAGTGGGAGATCTGTCCAAACCCAAGTCTCCTGCATGGTGGCCAGGTTCCTCTGTTCATGGAATTCTCCTGGCAAGAATACTGGAATGGGTAGCCATTCCTTTTTCCAGGGTATCTTCCTGACCCAGGGATCCAACCCAGTTTTCCTGCCTTGCAGGCAGAATTTTTACCATTTGAACCACCAGGGAGGCCCATGGGAAGATTATATTATCAACGTCAAATACTGGTAAGAAAGAAAAATAAAAATAACAAATAAATAACAAGAATCCAAACATCCAAATAGTACAATTTGGCCAGAAAGAGCTGAATTGAGTAATCTCAAAGTCAGAAATCTCATCTACTCTGCTACTAAATAAGAGTCAATTCTTTTAAAAATATAAATTTTAGTTTCTCAGTAAACAGACTGCTAGCACCAAGAGGAGCCAGCTTAGAAAAATAGAGAACTATTTAGGCCCAATGTCATATTTGTTGTATAAACTTGATTTTGGTTTTTATCTTATCTAGCTTCTAAATCATTAAAATGTGACAAGATAGTTCAAGAAAGATGATCATACTTAAATACATAAAACAAAACTATTAACACATTAGATACAATGAAATTATTTTTCTAAACTCAATTAAATTTCTTAGAAGAAAGCTTAAACATTACTGCTTAATTTTAATTGTGAGAAATTTACAACAAAGGATGTTAATTGAGATTCTTTATCTTATGTCAGTTTCAGAAGACACCCAGAGTCAAAAGCAGTCAGAGTTAAATATCTACAGCATGTAAGGAGATGTGACCATCATTGTAAAGATGTGGCCCAAATGATTCTCCCAGCATCAGTTCAACAATAACCTCTAATCTTTAAGAAGAATCCATCAAACTATAAAATTGGAGGACAAGGTAATCAGTATAACCTTTCCTATTATGACAACTCAAAAACCAAGACAAGGTATAAGGAAATAAAATCTGCTTCAAGTCTCAAAGAATAACAAAATGGTGAAGAATTACAAGGATAGCTTCTAGGGAACACAGAAGTTCAAAAAAGTGACATTTTCAAGAAAATTTTATAAATTTGGGATTACTTTCCACACTGTCACTAATGACAGTGCGTGTTCCTAAGAGTGTTCCTAAGTGGTTGAGAAGCTAAACCCGACTTTTGGTGACTTCCATGGACTAGAAAGAAAAAGATCAAATTCTTTCACTATATTGTGCATTTTTCTATTCCATCTTGTACTTCTGTTGATCTTTTTTTGCTTTATATATTTTGACAATGAATTATTAGATGCATACAGATCTCTGTGGCACAGTACTCATCTCTAACTTTAGTAATGCTTTTGCCTTAAAATCAACTTTGACTTTAACAGTACAGATAAATCCTTTTAGAAATGCTTAATTATAAAAGAAAATACACCAGATCAGATCAGATCAGTCGCTCAGTTGTGCCCGACACTATGTGACCCCATAAATCACAGCACGCCAGGCCTCCCTGTCCATCACCAACTCCCGGAGTTCACGGAGACTCACATCCATCGAGTCAGTGATGCCATCCAGCCATCTCATCCTCTGTCATCCTCTTTTCCTCTTGCCCCCAATCCCTCCCAGCATCAGAGTCTTTTCCAATGAGTCAACTCTTCGCGTGAAGTAGCCAAAATACTGGAGTTTCAGCTTTAGCATCATTCCTTCCAAAGAAATCCCAGGGCTGATCTCCTTCAGAATGGACTGGTTGGATCTCCTTGCAGTCCAAGGGACTCTCAAGAGTCTTCTCCAACACCACAGTTCAAAAGCATCAATTCTTCAGCGCTCAGCTTTCTTCACAGTCCAACTCTCACAACCATACATGATCACAGGAAAAACCATAGCCTTGACTAGACGAACCTTTGTTGGCAAAGTAATGTCTCTGCTTTTGAATATGCTATCTAGGTTGGTCATAACTTTCCTTCCGAGGAAAATACATAGTGATTACTAAAAATTCAAATAATAAGTATTTACATTATAATTCAGTTTTCAAGGCCTTTGCTGTTCTTTAGTTCTGTTCCACAGATGTACAGCTTACCAATGACCTCAGTATTTGTGTGAGTTCAGATAGAAAATGAGGGATGTCCTTCTCAACCTCTCTCATGCCTGGGTTTACTATCACACACTCTGGTTCTTAGGGGGTCCTTTCCCCGTTACTCTGGCTAGAAAAACAGGTTTCTTTCAATATTTAGCCTTCTGACCTTTTGTACAGCGCTAAGCAAATGGGGTAAGTGTCAAGGGAAAAAAGAGAAACAATGATGGGGATTCCTCTACAATCTTCTATGACAGGAGCCCCTTTTCCCAGATTAACCAAGATCTCTGAGTCTTAGATGTCTGTGTCACTGTGCATTTGGAACTGGTGTGTGGGCAAGAGAAGGAGAATAAAAGGGGAAAAAAAGGGAATTCTGTAGCAGAATGTTTCATACAGGAAATGTATCTAAAGTCCTCAAGGTGTTGGTCAGTTTTACATTGTCTACCCAGTGCTGACCAATTTGTGTTCAGGAGGAAATGCAATCTCTTCGAGTTTCTGGGGTCTCTCACTTGTGTCACAGAAGTCCATTTTGTCTCCACAAATATTTACCCTCTACTGTACTCCTGGGGAGCTTCAGTCAATGATAATGAATGAGTGATAATAAAAAGGAGAAAATTTTTAAAATGAGATCTTCAACAAGAACAAAGTATCAACATTCCTTCTATGTGGATTACTCTAGGTGGATATATGGAAATTACCTGACATTATCGTGCTCAAAAAGGCCTGTAGAGACCTATTTATCTCTGACATTCTCAGCAATTTAAAGAGAGAAAATAGCAACATTTCTGAGAAGATATTTCTGAGCAATAATAAAAGCCCACTAGAAATTAGGTAACTTTTTGCTCTGTTTCCCAAGAAGATATCATCTTTACCTAAGAGTCAAAGGATCTTTCATTCAAATTCATCCAAGATATACCCATCACCTCCAATAGATTGGAAATTTGTCTATAACAAATGCAGGTTTATGAGAGTAATAGAGTTACATTTTCATTTTATAGCTCTATCATTGCAGGGTGAGTTTTCTTTTAAAGAGGACTTTATTATTTCTATCACCTCCCTAATTGAAACCAAAGTATCATAAGTTTTCAAACCTTGCTGGTCCTTTAAACATTTGAGAGCTGAACATACTGATTTCTTTTGATTATCAGAAAGTTCATCTGGGAGCCCTGGATTCAATTTCTCTGTTACTAGTGGTAAGATAATGTGATAGTGAGCTACTGCACCCTGAAGGAGAAAATAATAAAATATCTCTCATATTTTCAGTTGCATATCCCTGTCAGTGTATTTTGGAATTGCATTAGAAAATGTGAAAGTTCTGATAAGCAAAAGCTTTTCTTGACAAATTTATAATTACAATAAAACGATAATGTTGAAATTTGATAGCAGGATACAGTTCTTTAAGCCAAGTCAATAGATTGCAAATATAAACTGATTATATTATGATAGCTGAATCTATCACAGCCTTGCTAAGCTGTTATCAGGAAGGTAAATATTAAAAAAATATTAAAAAAAGAAATTTAACCATACTCCATGGTATACTGAAAAGTAAGAGAATGTTTATCGCCATTATTGACTTAGCATATCTTGGGTGGGTAAAAGTTCCTGTTAGAATTAGAAAGCCATGACTAAATTTCCTAAAGTCAGAAATATTTCAGAGTCTAAAGCTGTGCTATCTTACTACCTGAGAACTGCTGGAAGGATAAAACACACACCAGATTCTCAAAGACTTAGTTTCAAATAAAGAATGTAAAACATCTCATTAACAATTTTAAAATTGATTACATGTTAAATAATTATACTTTACACATATGTAGGGTTAAATATATTATTAAAATGCATTCCCTTTCTTTTTACTTTTTCAAGTGTGACTACTAGAAAATTTTAAAATACTTATATGGCTTACATTAGTGGGTCACATTATACTTTATTGGACAGTGCTGTTCTAAACCATAGATCATAATAATATTACGATTGTAGAATATCCTATTTATTACCCTTAAAACACATCTCTCCACAGAATTTTATAGTATAGTGTTTCCAGTAACCTTACAGCAAATATGCATGACCCCCGTGGTTTAGGTGGGCTTCCCTGGTGGCTCAGATGGTAAAGAATACACCTGCAATGCAGGAGACCTGAGTTGGATCCCTGGGTTGGGAAGATTCCCTGGAGAAAGGAACAGCTACCCACTCTAGTATTCTGGCCTGGGGAATCCTATGGACAGAGGAGCCTGGCAGGCTACAGTCCACAGGGTTGCAAAGAGTCGGACACGACTGAGAAACTTTCACTTGGTTTAAGAATACATTTTTATTCCTATTTACTTGAGGTGTTGGCCTTGTTACATTTGGTATATATGTGGGGGTGTTGCAACCACTTATCTTCATGCCTGTTTTTCTTTTTATTGGACTGTGAGCTCCTTTAAAAAGAAAAGACTTAACAGCACATGTTTTTTAGTTCCTAAATCATGTCTGACTCTTTTGTAACCTCATAAACTGTAGCTTGCCAGGCTTCTCTGTCCATGGGATTCTCTAGGCAAGAATACTGGAGTGGGTTGCCATTTCCTTCTCCAGGGGATCTTCTCAACCTAGGAACTGAACTCCTGTCTCCTACATTGGCAGGCAGATTTTTTACCACCGAGTCACCACGGAAGCATCAGCACATAGTATACCATCAATAAAATTCATAGGATACATTTTTAACAATGAAGAAATTAATAATTCCCTTTATTCTTATCATTTTTAGGAAGACTATCTTAATAGACAATAAATAAATGATGTTGCCTGGCTTATTTGACTAATCAGATTAGTTATAACACGGTAGAACTAATTGGCAAATTCTCATACACTATCTCCTTTAAATCAACAGGAGGGAAGATACAGATGGTACCATTTTAATTAGAACCACTGAAATACATTATTTTAGGATTTTTATTATTTTATCAAATATATAATTACTTCTTCCTGTTTTGTGTCTGACATGAGAATACAAAGATTAATGAAATTTTATTGCTTTCTGGTTCAGCTGGTAAAGAATCTGCCTGCAATGTGGGAGACCTAGGTGCGATTCCTGGGTTGGAAAGATTCCCTGGAGAAGGGAAAGGCTACCCACTCCAGTATCCTGGCATGACTGAGCAACTTTCACTTTCCATTCCTATATTTAGGTAGCTCACAGCCTAGATGAAGAGACAGATAAATATTCAAAGTATTCTGTACTACAACTGAAGAAGGTGCTGCTGCTGCTGCTGCTGCTAAGTCGCTTCAGTCGTGTCCGACTCTGTGCGACCCCATAGACGGAAGCTCACCAGGCTCCTCCGTCCCTGGGATTCTCCAGGCAAGAACACTGGAGTGGGTTGCCATTTCCTTCTCCAATGCATGAAAGTGAAAAGTGAAAGTGAAGTCGCTTAGTCGTGTCCGACTCTTAGCGACCCCATGGACTGGAGCCTACCAGGATCCTCTGTCCATGGGATTTTCCAGGCAAAAGTACTGGGGTGGGGTGCCATTGCCTTCCCCGGAAGAAGGTGCAGTCTACAGCAATGGAGAAAGTCATCAGTTATACCTGGCTTCATAGAGGAATTTAAGATTTAGCTGAGGCTATGAAATGTAAGTAGATAGATGTTTGTATGCTCAGTCATAGCGATTGGGGGAGAGTTCTAGAGCAATCCACAAAAAGAATAAAATAGAAATCTCAGCACTGAGGCATAAAAGAGTAAGCTATTCTATACAGAGTTAGGGAATGGTGATGTGAAAAGTGGCAATAGGATCAGATAGTTTATTAATTTAATCTATTCAAGTAATATGTATTGAGGAAGTTGAGTGTACATTTTAGGAGACCTAACTGGAGATTTCAATTGCCTGAGATCAAGTTCTCTACCACTGCCTAATCATGTGATCTTGGGTAAAATTTTTTTAACATATTTAAGTCCCAGTTTGCTTATATGCACACAGGGAAAGATAATAATAGCAACTACAATTTATAGAGTTGTTACCAGGATTGAATAAAATAATCCACTTAAGAGGCTGAGCATTGTCAGTGCTCTCCAGTCAAAGACCATCAGCAAATTACTTACAGTTGAACAAGCAGGAGTTATTACTCATTACAGAAAAAATAGAACAGAAACACAGGGAACTGTGGGTGTCTCAGGAAGAGATGTTCCTGAGAACACCTCTTCAATTCATTCAGTTCAGTTCACTTCAGTTCCATTCAGTCGCTCAGTCGTGTCTGACTCTGAGACCCCATGAATCGCAGCACACCAGGCCTCCCTGTCCATCACCATCTCCCAGAGTTCACTCAAATTCACGTCCATCGAGTCAGTGATGCCATCCAGCCATCTCATCCTCTGTCATCCCCTTCTCCTCCTGCCCCCAATTCCTCCAAGCATCAGAGTCTTTTCCAATGAGCCAACTCTTTGCATGAGGTGGCCAAAGTACTAGAGTTTCAGCTTCAGCATCATTCCTTCCAAAGAACACTCAGGGCCGATCTCCTTCAGAATGGACTGGTTGGATCTCCTTGCAGTCCAAGGGACTCTCAGCAGTCTTCTCCAGCACCACAGTTCAAAAGCATCCATTCTTTACAGTTCAATAAATTGTAACCATAGAGAAGGCCAACTAGAGCAAGGCTTAAGGCTGTAATTGTTAAAGAAGTAGCAGTCACATACATTACCAGGAAAGAGGAATGTTAGCTGTTTTGCACAAATATCTTGCTTTTGCAGGGCTTAACGTTACAAATTGGTCTTGTTTTGTCTCATAGTTTCAGAGTGACCTTGTCTAATGTTAGTGAGATTACGTCCCACCAGAAGAATTACATGGTCCAGCTCTAAGTGTGAGACCAGTCTCTAGATGTCAGGACCTGCTTTAAAATTTCGCAGGACTGTGTCTAATATAAAATAAGCATTCAATAAGTGTTTGAAGTTACTTTTAGATGTCAAGTGCAGATGTCAAGCAAAAAGAGAGTTTAGGACGGGGCTATGAGGAATCCCATCATTTAATGGTCTGGTAAAGGAGAAAGAGTGGCAAAGGAAAATAAATAATAATAATAATCAGAGAAATGGGAGGAAAAGAAGGAGAATGTGATGTCACAGAGAGGAAGGGAATCTTTCAAGGAAGAAAACAAGGGGGTACAGTTGTCAGATATTGCTAAGTCATGGAAGATGAATTCTGAACACTGGAATTAGAACAAGGATGTCACTGGCATCCTTGGTAAGAGGAGCTTCAGTGGAGTGATGGCAGGGAGGGAGAGTCAGACTAGGCTAGGATGAGAGCCGAGCAGGAGGCAAGGCTATTGAGTACAAAGAGGGAAGTACAATTATATTTGTTGAAAGGCCACAAAAGGTCAAGGAGAATTTAAATTGTTTTTAACATAGAAGTAATTTTCATATTTAAATTTTGGTGGTATGATTCTAGGCAAGTGGAAGAGATTAAAGATACAGGAAAGAGAAAAACTGATAATGGGAGATTTTAGCGAAAGCTGACAGGAAGAGCAAAGCTTAGTAAAGTAATGCTCAAAATTCTCCAAGCCAGGCTTCAGCAATATGTGAACCGTGAACTTCCTGATGTTCAAGCTGGTTTTAGAAAAGGCAGAGGAACCAGAGATCAAATTGCCAACATCCGCTAGATCATGGAAAAAGCAAGAGAGTTCCAGAAAAACATCTTTCTGCTTTATTGACTATGCCAAAGCCTTTGACTGTGTAGATCACAATAAACTGTGGAAAATTCTGAAAGAGATGGGAATACCAGACCACCTGATCTGCCTCTTGAGAAATCTGTATGCAGGTCAGGAAGCAACAGTTAGAACTGGTCATGGAACAACAGACTGGTTCCAAATAGGAAAAGGAGTACGTCAAGGCTGCATATTGTCACCATGTTTATTTAACTTATATGCAGAGTACATCATGAGAAATGCTGGACTGGAAGAAACACAAGTTGGAATCAAGATTGCTGGGAGAAATATCAATAACCTCAGATATGCAGATGACACCACTCTTATGGCAGAAAGTGAAGAGGGGCTAAAAAGCCTCTTGATGAAAGTGAAAGTGGACAGTGAAAAAGTTGGGTTAAAGCTCAACATTCAGAAAACGAAGATCATGGCATCTGGTCCCATCACTACATGGGAAATAGATGGAGAAACAGTGGAAACAGTGTCAGACTTTGTTTTTCTGGGCTCCAAAATCACTGCAGATGGTGACTGCAGTCATGAAATTAAAAGACGCTTACTCCTTGTAAGGAAAGTTATGACCAACCTAGATAGCATATTCAAAAGCAGAGACATTACTTTACCAACAAAGGTTCGCCTAGTCAAGGCTATGGTCTTTCCTGTGGTCATGTATGGATGTGAGAGCTGGACTGTGAAGAAGGCTGAGCGCTGAAGAATTGATGCTTTTGAACTGTGGTGTTGGAGAAGACTCTTGAGAGTCCCTTGGACTGCAAGAAGATCCAACCAGTCAATTCTGAAGGAGATCAATCCTGGAATTTCTTTGGAAGGAATGATGCTAAAGCTGGAACTCCAGTATTTTGGCCACCTCATGCGAAGTGTTGACTCATTGGAGAAGACTCTGATGCTGGGAGGGATTGAGGGCAGGAGGAGAAGGGGATGACAGAGGATAAGATGGCTGGATGGCATCACTGACTCGATGGGTATGAGTCTGGGTGATCTCCGGGAGCTGGTGATGGACAGGGAGGCCTGGCGTGCTGCGGTTCATGGGGTCGCAAAGAGTCAGACACTGAGCGACTGATCTGATCTGATCCGATCTGACAGGAAGAGAATCCAAAAGAAATATTAATAGTCCTGGGATCCATTGAGGGGCATTTGGTTGTTCCTTGCTTTTTGCTTAATTCAAGGTATTAGCTATAACTGTCAGGGCTTAAACCATGGAATTAAATCTAAACAGATAAATAGCATAATTAGATTTGTATTTGAGAAAGATAACGGCACGAAATGGAAGATGGGTTAGAGGATTTCAAAACTGGAGACACGACAACATTTTGGAGGTTAATCCGATAGTCCTGAAAAGGAAGGTTGATATTTGAAAAACAGCAATTACAGTTGGGATAGAAAAGAAGAAAGGACCATGAGAGGGTTCAGGAGAGAGTTGTGGTGCCAAGTGGTTATCAGTTACAATGTGAGGTCAAAAGGTACATAAATAGAAAGTAGAGGATAACTCCTAGACTTTAGACTCAAGTTACCAGGAAGAAAGTGATGCCATTCACTTTGTAAGAAAATAGAAGAGGAAAGCAGATTTGGGAGGACTATCAGGGAATGGGGAAGATAATGATTTTAACTCTTGTATTCATTCAACAAATTTCTTAAAAATATACTTTATGTCAGGAACCAAACCAAACTCTGAAGAAACAGTCATAAACAAAAGAGCTGTGTTTCCCGCCCTACTGGAGCTTACATTAGGGCGATTTTTGAGTTTGAGAAACTATCAATATTTCTATATATTTAATAGATATATTAAATAAAGCAGTTGGACAAACTAATGTAAGGTACAGAAGAAAGGTCTAGGGTGAAAATAGACAGGCAGAAAGAGAGCAACAGAAACACAATATTAACACTAATAATAGTTCTCTTAAAATAAGTATCCTGACCCCCAGACAGCCTGAACAAAGTAGAGGATAATTAAGGAAAGCCTAACCAGGTGGCCCAGTGGAAATAATTAACCTGCCACTGCAGGAGATGCAAGAGATATGGGTTCAATCTCTGGGTCAGGAAGAACCTACCTGCAATACTGTGTGTGGACTGTACTCCATAGTTCTTAACCTAGAGCATGTTAAAATCTTCCAGGAGGACCAATCTCTACACACACACCTACAAGGTTTTTTGATTTTTGTTGGTTTTTTTTTTTTTTGCTTAAATTGCACAGCCTTAGAAATCTAACTATATATATCTTATAAAATACAAAGAAAATGAGAGATAGGTGGGGTTGATACTATAATACACATATCTTAGTAAACTTAGCTTTCTTTAGAAAGAATATTCTCAAACTTCACTGTGCATTAACAAAGTGATTGATTCTACGGAATATTCTAGAAGTATGTAAAGGGTTTTTTGTTGTTGTTGTGGTTCACATGGAGCAATGGAGAAATTTCACATTAAACTGCAATAAACCATACAGGTATTTTAACCCTTTTTCCATCTGTCTTCTGCCACATCTCTGGAAACAGTGTAATCTATTATCATTTCAATGCTTAATATCAATGGTGCAAAGAAATGCATACATCTATTCAGCACTAGGTTTCTTTCTGGTTATAGATTTAAATCCTTTTAATACTCAATCCCAAGGCTTTAGGAGAATTTGTAATAGTGGGATTTGACTATACATTGGTCTTTGGAGCTCAGTGGACTTTTCAGATGGGCTACATCAACTTTACCTAGAATTTAAGTGGTTTTACAATGTAGTAAATAAAAGGAAAAAACCCACAGACTTTAGAATTAGACCTAATGCAAATAAACTCTCTGTATTAAAGCTCTCCATACATATAGAAATTGACTCACATCTTTATGGAGGCTGAGAAGTCCCACAGCCTGCTGTCTGCAAGCTAGAGAATCAGGAAATTAATTAAGTCTGAGTCCAAAGGCCTGTGAACTAAGGGGTGCCAAGAGTGACAGAATAAGTCTCAGAATCTGAAGGCCTGAAAACTAGAAGCATCAGTGTCTTAGGACAGCCAGTGTCCAGGCTCAAGAAGAGAGAGAGTTTGCCCTTCCTTTTCCATTTGTTCTATTTGGGCCCTCAACAGATTGAATGATGCTTTTGAACTGTGGTGTTGGAGAAGACTCTTGAGAGTCCCTTGGACTGCAAGGAGATCAAACCAATCCATCCTAAAGTAGATCAGTCCTGAATATTCATTGGAAGGACTGATGCTGAAGCTGAAACTCCAATACTTTGGCCACCTGATGGGAAGAACTGACTCATTTGAAAAGACTCTGATGCTGGAAAATATTGAAGGAGGGAAGAGAAGGGGACGACAGAGGATGAGATGGTTAGATGGCATCACCGACTCAATGAACATGAGTTTGAGTAAGCTCCAGGAATTGGTGATGGATAGGGAAGCCTGGCGTGCTGCAGTCCATGGGGTCGCAGAGTCAGATGCAACTAAGCAACTGAGCTGAACTGTCTATATCAGTGAAGGCAAATATTCTTTACTCAATCTACTAAATCAAATACTAATCTCTTTCTAGAAACATCCTCATAGACATACTCAGAAATAATGTTTTATCTGGGCAGCTCTTGTCCCAGTCAAGCTGTCACATAAAGTTAATCATCATATCCTCTATCCCTAAACTTGTAATGATCAGTAAAAAATGTAATTTTTTAAATCTCTAGTTTATTCATCTATAAAATGGTAAGAATAATATATTTGTAGAGTATTTAAGGATTTAAGTCTTAAAAAATGTTTATATGCCTAATCATAGTAGATGTTCAGTATGTTAAAACCATTATATTTAATTACAAATATTATAGATTTTCAACAAAGGTAACCTCTGAGATGTAATGGTTGTAGGAAGCAGTAATATTTCAAGTGCATTCAGTTTCAAATGGAGACTTTAGATTACCCTTTCAGTGTGTCATAAACAAAAAACAAAAGCAGTTTGGACAGCAGGGAAAATAATGTATACCAGTTTATAGGTTTTTATCTTTCTCCCTCAATCTGTAGTTTCCTAAACTACCTAAAATACAAATTTGTAACAGGTAGAATTTGGAGATGGCCCCAGAGTTTCCACCTTTGTGTCATTCCCATGATTCACTTATCTTACATGGCAAGGGTAAAGGAAGCTTACAATGATGACGAAAGTCCCAGATCATTTGACTTTAACTTAGTCAAAGGGAGATTATCCTGGGTGAGTTTGACTCAGTCAAGTGAAGCCTTGCAAAACTGGGCTTAGGCCATCTCTGATGTTTGATTCTCCTGCTGGTCTCAAAAAGCAGCTTCCTTATTGTGACAGGTGTGTAGGAGGGTCAAAGGGCAAGAAACAGTGACCTCTAGGAACTGAGAGTGGCTCTTGGCTGGTAAAGAATCCACCTGCAATGCAGGAGACCTGAGTTCGATCCTTGGGTTGGGAAGATACCCTGGAGGAGGAACGGCTACACACTCTAGTATTCTGGCCTGGAGAATTCCATGGACTGTAGAGTCCACAGGGTGGCCAAGAGTCGGACGGCTCTGAGCAACTCTCACTTCACTTGGCTGTCTCTCGCATGAAAAAGATCTTAGTCCTACAACTACAAAGAATAAAATTCTGCCAAAGATCATGGGAACCTGAAAGAGAAGTCAGAGCTTTAGAAAGGAACACAATCCAGCTAACCCCTTGATTGCAACCTGTGAATTCTGTGACTCACAGAAACTGAGATAGCATGTGTACTAAGTTTGTGGTAATTTGCTAAACAACAGTAGGAAACTAATACAACAGACATCTTTTCCTAGTCTTCCAACAGGCTATTTACATGGTGATCCAGGAGAAGACACTGTCCAATGCTTGAAAATCAGAGAAGAATGGGACTGGGATAAAATGGTCAGCATGCAGGTCATTTGAACCTGCTCAAAATTTTCAGATATTTAAGTAGAGTTAGTCAGAATGCATTATTGGGTCCAGGAAATATTTACTTCTAAAGAGGGAGAAGAAACTTCACTACCAATTCCATTAACAACTACTCACCTCTATCAATAACTAAGCCACCCAAATTATGTTGGTTCTTAATTAAAGACACAGTAATTTGACAGCTACACTAGTAACTCAGTGGAAATGTTAGGAAACAATTTAATTAGAAGAAATGACTCTGTTTACCAGGAAAATTAATTAAAACAATCTCATAGTACTAATTATAAGTGATTGGAAGCCCTTCAGAAGGTTAATAATGGATTAAATGGGAATCCTTGAGTTTGTCCAACTGTTTTAACATTAGAAGACTTATTCTAGACTCAGTTCCACACATTTATGGGTTCCAAACATGACCTAAAAACTAAACAAAGAAATCACAAGCTTTGGAAGAAAGGAAAATGAGCTCGAGGATTGCCATGCTAACTGCTGCTGCTAAGTCGCTTCAGTCATGTCCGACTCTGTGCAACCCCATAGACGGCAGCCCACCAGGCTCTGCCATCCCTGGGATTCTCCAGGCAAGAACACTGGAGTGGGTTGCCATTTCCTTCTCCAATGCATGAAAGTGAAAAGTGAAAGTGAAGTCGCTCAGTCGTGTCCGACTCTTAGCAACCCCATGGACTGTAGCCTACCAGGCTCCTCTGTCCATGGGATTTTCCAGGCAAGAGTACTGGAGTAGGGTGCCATTGCCTTCTCCGGAGGATTGCCATAATGGCCTTCTATTTGAAATCTGTATATCTTAAAATGAATTAAGTGAAATAGACATATAATCACACATCTATTTTAAGTATAGGCCAATGATAAAAATGGGGCTCAGTATCTCAAAATCATCAAACAACAAAGCAAGTCATAGTCCAGTGAATTTTTTTTTTATCACTCTTGAAGAAATATACTGGAAGCTCACACCTATGAATAAAAGTAGATTAAAAACCCAGAAGCAAAAATGACTTCTAGAAAAGTGGCAAGAAATGAAAAACTACCAGTGAGACACACACACTTTATTTCTTATGAGCCAAGAACATACTAGTCACTTCATAGCATTTATTTAAAAATATTTTATTCTTGAGGACTAGCAAGTTTAAATCTGAGTGTCTTTGAGTATGAATGTATGAATGAGTGTTTAGCTGTATATATGTGTGTGACTTTACAAATGTGAATGGAAAGATAGGATATATAAAGAAAATCATCCAAGATTCTTTGCTCCTTACCTAAATAGAATTAAAACTATGTCAAATCACATTTTTAAAAGCACAAATAGAAATTGATTTGTGGTTTTATGGAAGTAGGTAATTTAGTGTGACGGTTATATTTCAAAGTCTCTTCACTCAGCTTAGTTCAGTCTCTCAGTCATGTCCAACTCTTTGTGACCCCATTGACTGCAGCATACCAGGCTTGCCTGTTCTTCACCATCTCCCAAAGCTTGCTCAAACTCATGTCCATCAAGTCGGTGATGCCATCCAACTATCTCATCCTCTGCCGTCCCCTTCTCCTCCTGTCTTCAATCTTTCCCATCATGAGGGTCTTTTCCAAAGTGTCAGTTCTTTGCATCAGGTGGCCAAAGTATCAGAATTTCAGTTTCAGCAACAGTCCTTCCAATGAATACTCAGGACTGATTTCCTTTAGGATTGACTGGTTCGATCTCTTTGCAATCCAAGGGACTCTCAAGAGTCTTCTCCAACACCACAGCTCAAAAGCATCAATTCTTCAGCACTCAGTTTTCTTTATAGTCCAACTCTCACATCCATACATGACTACTGGAAAAACCATAGCTCTGAATAGATGGAACTTTGTTGGCAAAGTAGTATCTCTGCTTTTTAATATGCTATCTAGTTTGGTCATAACTCTTCTTCCAAGGAGCAAGCATCTTTTAATTTCATGGCTGCAATCACCATCTGCAGGGATTATGGAGCCCCAAAAGATAGTTTCTCACTGTTTCCATTGTTTCCCCATCGATTTGCCATGAAGTGATGGGATTGGACGCCATTTTCTTAGTTTTCTGAGTGTTGAGTTTTAAGCCAGCTGTTTTACTCTCCTCTTTCACTTTCATCAAGAGGCTCTTTAGTTATTCTTTGCTTTCTGCCATAAGGTGGTGTCGTCTGCATATCTGAGGTTATTGATATTTTTCCTGACAATCTTGATTCCAGCTTGTGCTTCATCCAGCCCAGCGTTCTGCATGATGTACTCTGCATAGAAGTTAAATAAGCAGGTGACAATATACAGCCTTGATGTACTCTTTTCCTTATTTGGTACCAATCTTTTGTTCCAGGTCCAGTTCTAACTGTTGCTTCTTGACCTTCATACAGATTTTTTTCAGGAGGCAGGTAAGGTGGTCTGATATTCCCGTCTCTTTAAGAATTTTCCACAGTTTGTTGTGATCCACACAGTCAAAGGTTTTGGCATAGTCAATAAAGCAAAAATAGATGTTTTCCTGAAACTCCTTTGCTTTTTTGATGATCCAGTGGGTGTTGGCAATTTGATCTCTGGTTCCTCTGTCTTTTCTAAATCCAGCTTGAACATCCGGAAGTTCGAGGTTCATGTAATGTTGAAGCCTGGCTTGGGGAATTTTGAGCATTACTTTAATAATCTCTTCCCTATTCTACCTTGTTCTCAATTCAGGTCTTTAAAATAACCAAAGGCTTATTGCTCATCAATACTTAGCTAGGGATTATAAGAATCTAACAGATAATAAGTGAACTACATTTTCTGACTCTATCAAAAATTTGAAAACTGATCAAGTCTACCCATGGTGTTGAGGGGGGCAAGGTGAATATATTGAAAGATATTACTACTACTAACTCTGTAATCATTCTGAAATTTTATATTTGGAGTCCATGAAAAAAAGTTTTCCATCAGTGTTGAGCAAATAATATATATGGCTTCTCTGGATGATCAAGATAAAAGCTCATCTCCTAATGTAGTATCTCTTTTTCTTATTGCAAGGAAATAGCACAGGAATTAGCAGTACTTTCACCATCAATTTTTCTATTGATCAGTTAAAAAACTTAATTAAAAAATTTTTTTACTACATAAGAATACACGCTTATTGTAGAAAAACTAGAAGATATGGGTAAGTGATTAGAACAAAATTAAAAACATCCATAACTTTGTACCTCTTTTAGTAGGATATTCTCTCCTTTTGTCTAAGAAAAATAAAGATCTATATGTATAAACATAGCCTTTAAAAGTACAATAGTTAACATAAAAATTAAATGAAAAATCCTCCGGGTAACTAAACTACTCTGGGTTTTATAGCAAAATAAGTTGGAGGGTGCAGCCAAGAGCCCCCATGGGTCCTCTGAACTGCAAGGGCATGCTCATGATAGAGAGTAGATACAGTGACATTTATCAATAACAATGTCAATGCCTTCATAGACTTTAACAATATATAATACATAATACTTGTCACATATTTAATAGGTTAAATTTGTATTATAATATACCGATACCACACTTGAATATAAGACTTGCTTCAGGGTGTAACTGCATTCAGCACTGGATAGCACGCTAATAAAAACTGGAGGCAAAAATGGTTTTATGATCCTCCATTGATTAGTTTTTACTTTATATTATCTTATTGCAGACATTTGAATTAAAGGTTAACAAACGCTAGTTAATGGGTTGTCTGAATGAATGTACAGTGCATGAATACAAGCTTCTTGCATTTTTTAATCAGTTTTGATACTACACATGCTTTGTGATTAGGGTTAAGACAGGACTGTAAGTGGGTGGTGGCTCTTGACTGACTCTTAAGTAATATAAAATAGCACATTTTGTTAGACTTCCTCCAATTAAGTGCATATCCCCCATTAAAGCAATCTGTCATCATTTTAACAATGTCATTAACATCTACAATATAACTCACAGGGGCTTTGTACTTCTTTCAAAATTAGTAGCACATACATTTATATAGAAAGCTTACAGTACAAAAACAGATTTAAGAAGCCTTCAACGCTAAGCTATGCAAGTATTTTTAATGGGTTATATAGAAGATATGACTTTACTAAGAAAGAAAAGCCCACAGAAATTATATATCCATTAAGCTAGACTAATGACATGAAATATAAATTTTTTTTTTCTAACGTAGGTATCAAGAAACATGGTTTACTGTACTATGAAATGTATTTTTGGCTAATGAAAATAATTTAAACTGCTAGGCTATTGAAAGCAAAAATTATTATGTAAAATGTACGACTTTTATATAAATTATTATTTTTAGTCTAGAAATAGTTTGGAAATTTTAACAGATAAAAGTAATAAATGCCTAATAAAAAGATAAAAATTTATTAGGACATTTAGATGGTCATATCCAACTTTAAATTGCTAAAATACATCTTATTTAGTACTGTGGCTTTAATAAAAAGACCAGGATTCAATAAATAATAAATACAGGGAGAAAGCTTAAGTTTATAAAATAGAGTAAATGTTCTGCTCCAGGAAGAACATCTCTTTCCCTCAAAATACCTTTATCACAGGAAAGTGTGTACTATTGTATAAATATAAGTTAGAATAGGAAATGTGTTTTTTTTACTAAATTTTCAATATGTATAAAAGTTCTCTTAGTTTAATTTGCTTAAAATTTTTCTCATTAATAGCTTACAAATAAAATATAAAATGAAACCTAACTAGAAGGATAGAGATATCACAATCATTTTTCAGATCTTTAAAATCTTTCCCTGAACTTGACTCGCTGTCTCTTGCAATTACTCAGAATAATCTACTAAACTTTGCAATTAGTTGGAGTCATGTCTTTTCTTCCTTATTAGAATATAAATTCCTTAAAGTAAGGATTAATATTTGTCCCTTCAAAACTTTTACAGAGCTTAGTACAGCACTTTGCACATTACAAATACTAAATAAATAAATGCACTGCAATTATCTTAAATATAACATGTTCAAAATTAATTCATTATCTCTACCTCAATAGCTCTTCCTTTTTTAAGATTCCTTATTTCAATAAATTTGCTAACCATTGAGCATCCCAAACAAAAACCTGGGAATCATCCTTGCCTGCTTCCTGATACATGCTCTGGGGTCTCAAGGTTTGTCAAAATTCTCTCCCTGCATTAAAATCCTAACATTTCTCATTTCTGGCTTCTCTTTTCTGTCCCCACATACACCATCTCTTGCTAGATCCTCCTTTTCCTGGCATCTATCTCAACAGTTCAGTTGCTCAATATCTTTTTCGCTTTAATGTTTGGAATATATTTGAGTTCTGTTTCCTACGTCCCAAAACACAATCCTCTATGGGTAACTTTTGTTCAGTCAATTCGGCACTTGGTATAAGTAGTTCCCAAATTTGCTTCCCAGCAACTACTCTGCAATCTCCTTTATTTCTCATTTCTTATCATTTTTTCCTCTAATTAATCTCATTCATGAGTGATTCACCAGTCATTTGTGATAGAACCAAAGTCCTTAATGTTGCTTAAAAGATAAATCTACATCATTAAGATACATTAGATTAGACAAGGGCCAAAAAGATGCTAAATTTGGGAATAAAATGCTACGTACATAGACAGGGATAATCCTTTTTGGATTTAAAATAATATCAATAAAGATCAAATTTCTGCTTCTTCAGTGGGAGTTTTAAGACACAGTGAAGCTATTCTGGAAAGCTTTTCTCTAAAAAGTGAGTGGTCCTCAACTCAAGTGAAGTCAATTATTTTACTTCATTTTCTGTACAAAATCCTTTTCCCTTAAAATAACCATCTTAGCAAAGCAAAATACTGTCACAGTGGTGAATTATTATAGTGACCAAACTGAGTAAACTGTTTCTGAGGCTCTTTCATCTTACATCTAGACAATCAAAATCATATAAGACAACTACATAATGAATTGCCTCTTCTTTTGGAGAAAGATGTAGTACATGCCACCAGAAATATTTCCCTAAAAGTCTAATGATAAATTCCCAATTTATTCCTTCCTTCAACCCACATTTTCTAAACTCACTGGGTGCAAGACAGTGGACAAGACTTGGCCCACTTGCTTGCTCCTATACCTCATCAATAGACAGAATCAGATTCTCAAACAAGAATAAAGGCAACCAGCATATTGGGTTTAGTGATCATGTGTTCATTTATGTGATCACATTGGATTCATGTGAAGATTATTCATTAATCTCCATAACAAGATAGCAGAAATGAAATATCGCACAGCCTGATTTAAAAGACAAGTTGAATGCATGTATTAGACTCACACTACTTGAATCTTTTAAAGTCACTCAACTCTCTGGCTTTTTCTCATTGAGTAAGCACTAAGCCGGGGAAGGCAATGGCACCCCACCCCAGTACTTTTGCCTGGAAAATCCCATGGACGGAGGAGCCTGGTAGGCTCCAGTCCATGGGGTCGCTGAGCGGCTTCCCTTTCACTTTTCGCTTTCATGCATTGGATAAGGAAATGGCAACCCACTCCAGTGTTCTTGCCTGGAGAATCCCAGGGACAGGGGAGCCTGGTGAGCTTCCGTCTATGGGGTCGCACAGAGTCGGACACGACTGAAGCGACTTAGCAGCAAGCACTAAGCATTTCTCTGAGTAAGCATTAAGTAAGATACTAATATCTAACACTTAATAAGTATTTCATACCTGCATGGTGCTCTACACAAAAGCACTAAGCATTTCTTTGAGTAAGCATTAAGTAAGATACTAATATCTAACACTTAATAAGTATTTCATACCTGCATGATGCTCTACACAATTGTTGCATCAATTCTCACAACAATCATAAAAGACAATACTTCCAAGACTCAAGTATTATTTATACCATTATATAGAAAAGAAATCTGAGGTTCAGAGAAATAAAGAAATTTGCTAAATTTCCAGTATACAGTAGGGTGGAGTTTAAACCTGCTACATCTGATTCAAGGGCCAGGTCCTTTCTGCTACATTACTTCCTTATGACATAGCAGAGGAGGAATCCCTACTACATTCAAGGTAAAAACCCAGCTCACTAAGCCTGCCACTACTATAAATAAATGGTGCAAGAAAATGTACCCTTGCTTAACAAACAAAATGTCCTTATCCAGAACTAAATTATGGAACTTCTCTTAATTTATAACATTTGGGAGACAATAAAATCTTGCTCTTCCTTACAATTGAAAACATTTTCAAATGACTACAGGAAAAATTACAAGAATCAGAATCCAAATACATTTATTTGAATTTTGAAAGCAAGGAGTAGACTATTTGAAGGAAAGGTGTAGACTCCATAATTGCATGAAATACTTTGCTAACTTAACATCCCTAACTTTCTTATCTTCATATTAAAACTTATATCTAGAAAACAGCACAATTCACAATTTTTTGTGTCAGTGAATTGAGAGAATTAAAAATCTAAGTATATACATTTTTTTTCATTATTTATGAAACAACCTACCTACTTCATTAGGTTGTTTTTGTTAGTTCACTGACTTTGAATTCAAAGCTATGGGTTTTAAATTTTAAGTTTAGACAGCTTGTACCTGCCAATGTGCACAGTCATTTATGCATTCATTTACTTTCCTATTCCACAATAGCCTTTGAACATCTGCTATGGGCTGACCTCCCTGAGAAAGGTCATAACAGATGTAGAAGAATGTATAAGACCTGACCCTATACCATTCAGGGTATGGGAAAATGATATGGAGTGGGTGGTACTTCAGAAAGAATAAGCAAATTATAAATGCTCTGATTTCCCATAGAGGTTTTGATGGATACTACTCATTAGACCCTATCTCTAGGAGAATATAATCTTTAACTGCAGAAAAATATTTTGTGGATTTCAGTAGGATTGCCATTGTGTGTACTGAAGCTATGCCTGAACAGCATTCTGAATTTTGAGTCTATAATAAACACATGGTCTTCAAACTGGTATTGAGCATAACTGTCAATATTAAGTGATTTATGATCACTTTTAGATAATCAGCAATCATGTTCTATTGATTGACATGCCAAGTCCTTGATAGCACCAGGTATTATGGCTAATGCAAATAATTATTTTTCCTGTGAGTTTAATTAAGGGTCTTCAGACTGATGTAATTAAAGCTGCAGTGGCATTTGAAATGCATCACCTAAATAAAGCACTCTAAGGTTTACCCTAGCAAGATTTGTAAGACATCTAAGTAATTGCAATTTGTGTTATTTTATTTATTTTATTCCACATATCACTTTCCTGAAGGAATCAATGTCTCTGCATATGTAAATATATATATATATATATATGTAGCCATATTATCAGCATGTATCTCATTATTTTTATGAACAAAACTATTAACTAATTGCACGTCAACATCAGATATAGGAGCAAATGCTTATTCAATATTTAAATTTAGGAATTCTCATTGCCCATTATCTATCTATTAAGAATTACAAGTTCCAAATTAATTGAGAATTCCATGTTAATCGCATGCCTTATAATGAGATTATTTGTTATCCCTAGCCTTCTTCAACAGCACTGATTAAACCTCTCAGTATACTCACTAAGTTGATATTTTTTACCTATTGTCTTCATACCTAGTTCAGTGTGGTATTAGACAGCAAACTAAAGAGTATAATTTATTGTTAATTTTATCCTATAGATTTCCTTGGTGCCTAAACTCTCTGACATGCAGAGGTATTCCACAGATGATAACGAGAAAATATTAATGCCACAACATAGGAACCATCTAGTTCTCTGCAATCAAAATCAGATTCTGCCTCCACATCATCCTGCTGCTGTCGTGTCCAACTCTGTGCGATCCCACAGACGGCAGCCCACCAGGCTCCCCCATCCCTGGGATTCTCCAGGCAAGAACACTGGAGTGGGTTGCCAATTCCTTCTCCAATGCATGAAAGTGAAAAAATAAAGTGAAGTTGTTCAGTCGTGTCCGACTCCTAGCGACCCCATGGACTGAAGCCCACCAGGCCCCTCCATCCATGGGATTTTCCAGGCAAGAACACTGGATGGGGTGCCATTGCCTTCTCCGCCACATCATCCTAGAACACATAAATGACTGTTAGGTATGCTATTGCTATACTTTATATATTATTGAACTCATTTCAAACATCAATTTTTCATGTCATATATATACGTAAATTAATCACCAATTCAGTAAATGCAGGATGCCACTCCTCCCATCCATTCTATTTAGGAAACCAAGGTTTAAAATGGCTATATAATGATGATGTTAGGACTCAAACCCCAACAAATGATCCAAACTCTGCAAAAATAATCTATATAACACAATCTCTCTGTTTAAGAGTTTGAGTTGAAATCTCCAGCTCTGGGTGACCAGGTGCCTTGTGTAAATGACATCTAGGGAGGGAACCCCTAGAGTGACACAGGGGCCATTCCTTCAACACTCTTTACAGCAGATACTGAACCAAGAAGGTGAAAATAAGGAGACAAATCCCAAGTTACTTTATGTCTCCGGGATCTCCAGAACTAGAGAAGGCGAGAGTATCTTACTGCACAGGGACTAGTTTCTTTAAATCTTTCCCTGGTGGATTCTGGTTGATTAGTCTGGGTTTATGAAAATTAGTAGTCTATCATCCCTGGGAACAAATAAAATCCCTAAACTCTCAAAAAAAAAAAAAGAGTTCAAGTTGAAAGTTTAAGAGTTGAAAAGGAGTTACTTTAATGAAAGGTTAATTTTTCTAAATGAGTACCAGAAGCAAAATTTAAAATTAATAAGCCACCAAAATATTGTCTTGAGTTTCCCTAGGTTCTGATTAATTCCACTTATATTTCAAGAGATTTAAAATAATCAGATCAGATCAGATCAGTCGCTCAGTCATGTCCGACTCTTTGCAACCCCATGAACTGCAGCACGCCAGGCCTTCCTGTCCATCACCAACTCCTGGAGGTCACTCAGACTCACATTCATCAAGTCAGTGATGCCGTCCAGCCATCTCATCCTCTGTCGTCCCCTTCTCCTCCTGCCCCCAATCCCTCCCAGCATCAGAGTCTTCTCCAATGAGTCAACTCTTCACATGAGGTGGCCAAAATACTGGAGTTTCAGCTTTAGCATCATTCCTTCCAAAGAAATCACAGGGCTAATCTCCAGAATGGACTGGTTGGATCTCCTTGCACTCCAAGGGACTCTCAAGAGTCTTCTCCAACACCACAGTTCAAAAGCATCAATTCTTCGGCACTCAGCCTTCTTCACAGTCCAGCTCTCACATCCATACATGACCACACGAAAGACCATAGCCTTGACTAGGCAAACCTTTGTTGGCAAAGTCATGTCTCTGCTTTTGAATATGCTATCTAGGTTGGTCATAACTTTCCTTCCAAGGAGTAAGTATCTTTTAATTTCTTGGCTGCAGTCACCATCTGCTGTGATTTTGGAGCCCAGAAAAATGAAGTCTGACACTGTTTCCCAATCTATTTCCCATGTAGTGATGGGACCAGATGCCATGATCTTCGTTTTCTGAATGTTGAGCTTTAAGCCAACCTTTTCACTCTCCACTTTCACCTTCATCAAGAGGCTTTTTAGTTCCTCTTCACTTTCTGCCATAAGGGTGGTGTCATCTGTATATCTGAGGTTATTGATATTTCTCCCAGCAATCTTGATTCCAACTTGTGTTTCTTCCAGCCCAGCATTTCTCATGATGTACTCTGCATATAAGTTAAATAAACATGGTGACAATATACAGCCTTGACGTACTCCTTTTCCTATTTGGAACCAGTCTGTTGTTCCATGACCAGTTCTAACTGTTGCTTCCTGACCTGCATACAGATTTCTCAAGAGGCAGATCAGGTGGTCTGGTATTCCCATCTCTTTCAGAATTTTCCATGGTTTATTGTGATCTACACAGTCAAAGGCTTTGGCATAGTCAATAGAGCAGAAATAGATGTTTTTCTGAAACTCTCTTGCTTTTTCCATGATCCAGCGGATGTTGGCAATTTGATCTCGGGTTCCTCTGCCTTTTCTAAAACCAGCTTGAACATCAGGAAGTTCGCGGTTCACATATTGCTGAAGCCTGGCTTGGAGAAATTTTGAGCATTACTTTACTAGCGTGTGAGATAAAATAATAAATAAACAATAAAAACCAAATAGTGACTCTGAAACACTGTTTTATACCTCTGCTTACTAAAACTTTAGCAGTAAAGAAATATTTGTATCATAACATCATAGAAATATAATAAACTCATCATAAGGTTGTTTTATTGAAGAAACCATTTTTTCAAATTAGACAGATATGAAGGAACAGATGTACAATAAAAAGAAACCTCACACTTTATTTGTTCCTATTCTGATTTCCCACATGATCTGCTACAAAAATACATAACTACTTCCTGTTCTGATTACCTTTGAGCATACCACTAAACAAAATTTTCATATCCAGTGGCTATCTTTAATGTAGAAAATAAACATTGTAGTCACAGAAAGAAATACAAGATTTCAATGCTCAACTCATTATCTTTTTGGTAGGATGTTCACGACTGCCCAAATGCTCAATAATGATTTTTATTGTATTCAACTTTCACTCCCAAATTTTTTTCAAATCTCCTAATGGAATTTATTTTAATGCCCTAGGAAGTAATTAAGATTATCCCTACTTTACAAATAGGCAAACAGAGGCAAAGGACTCTGTAACCTATTTAAGTGAACAGATTTACAAAAAAGATAGTACCTTACAAGTGATTACATGCTCACTTTGCTTTCCAAATTGTCATTGAAATAACTACCCATGCATAAAAATGATGCCCATATCAGCGCTAGAAACTGTCCATGGGCACCTCACACATCAGAGTTCTTGAATTGTCTGCTACCTGGTGACATTATTGGAATAAAGAGGGGCCAGCTCATTCTTTAACCACTGTGGAACATCTGAAAAGTACGCAGATGGAATCCCAACAGGAATCCAGAGAGCATTCTAACTTGATTGGGTGAAGACAACTGGCAGCTTTATAGACTAGAGACCACCAACCACCCACAGAACAGTGATCACATGGCAAGGTTTTTCTCCTACTGTGCACATCCGAGAATGAAAGCAGTGCATGGCTGGCTCCTGCTGAGACTAGGTATGCTGCTGCTGCTGCTGCTAAGTCGCTTCAGTCGTGTCCGACTCTGTGCGACCCGATAGACAGCAGCCCACTAGGCTCCCCCGTCCCTGGGATTCTCCAGGCAAGAACACTGGAGTGGGTTGCCATTTCCTTCTCCAATGCATGAAAGTGAAAAGTGAAAGTGAAGTCGCTCAGTCGTGTCTGACTCTTAGCGACCCCATGGACTGCAGCCTACCAGGCTCCTCTGTCCATGGGATTTTCCAGGCAAGAGTGCTGGAGTGGGGTGCCCTTGTCTTCTCCAGAGAGTAGGTATAGTGAGCTTAAAACTGAGCCTCCAAATTCTTTGCCACTCCTCCCATCAATTTCAATTGCTCTGTTTAAATGTTGGTACATATTTTAGTCCTTCATATTGATCCACTCAGAGTATCAACATGTCTTCCTATGCTAAGAGATACTCTTTGCTTTGTTTTTTTATTTTGCTATCCTTACCGAGGGAGGTCTAGGCTTGTTAATGTTTAAAGACTGAATGGATTTTTTCTGAGAAAATGTGATTCTACCATTCAGGTCCAGATGAAGTGACAGGAGAAAGTTAATAGCTATAGTTTTACTTCACAGTTTCAGAAATTCAGTAACAGTATTGGGTACAGACAGTGGGGAGATTTCCCTTCATACTAAAAACACCATAAAATTGAGCCTGGAGCATTGCCCCATTTTTTTTTTGGGGGGGGGGGTGGTTGTTTATGTGGTTACCCTCTGCTAGATAAGGGATATAGAACGTGATAAAATTCACAAGGATCCACACTCAGACAAAACAAAATAACAAATAGGAATTTCCAAATTTAAAGATAAATAAAGAACAAAAAGAGCCGAATATAAGGAAGGAGGAGGAGGGAGGTCTTTCTTCTGACCTGAAGAAAGACCTGGGGTTAAAGGTAGAAATATATCAAAAGTTAAAACTGTGAGTGGTAGGAGGCCCAGACCATCACAAGGATATAGAAGAATCAGATAATGAGAAATAAAAGTATCAGTTGCTCAATAAAGCTGTTTCAAGAACCTGACTTAAATCACAGGCTACAGTAGTGTTCTTAGATCATTTGTGAATCCGCCAGCTATGCCCACATAGTCACTAGCACAGCCATGTGACTACAAACTTCCAACACAAAAACTGGCACTTACCCCAGAAAGTAAGTGCTCAGAAACACCAGCCATGGATACTCCACACAGCAGGCTGCGTCTGAAAAAAGAGAGGAAGAGACAGAAATGTTCAGCTGAGGCTGATCATCACCTACCAAATTTACAAATCAGAAAAGTAACTTCTCCCAAGGAACTGGCTAGAGAATGGGATGAGGACTGCTTCAAGTCCTCATCCTCATCCTCAGAGTACTACCCAAGACCTCTGATAGAATGGTGAGACAAGGGAAGAACCTTTACTCCTGCCATATAAACACATTAGGCAAAACAGATCGAAAAGATCTGTATGTTCAGATAACTCTTGTCATTACAACGATGAGGGAAAATTCATGCATCTATTCAGGCAGAAAACAAGCAAAAAACACACTGTCTCTGAAAGGAAAAGGAAAATCAAATTGTCCACAGTTTTTTTTCTGTTAACTCTCTGGAATAAATGGAATCAAAGCTTTTGAGGTAAAATATGATAGTGAGCCAAGACGCAACAAAAATTCATTGCCAAGCATAAGAAAAATAGACATTGTCAGGAATGCAGAGCTCCAAAACTATCACTTGCATTATATTTCTTAAAAATTACTGAATAGCAATTCTCCAGCTGATTGAGAGATGGATGTAACACACTTAAAAACGTGAGCCATCGTACAATATTATAAAGGGACATTGGTAATAATAAAAAAATATTGGTAGCACACAGTGTTGTTTGAAAATTTCTTGTTTAATATGTCTATCAAACTTAATACAGACAGTGATTCAGTGTCATAGAGTCACTGGCATCATTGACACTGAATCACCAACTCAGTGGACATGAGTTTGAGCAAACTCTGGGAGATGGTGGAGGACAGGGAAGCCTGGCATGCTGCAGTCCACGGGGTCGCAAAGAGTCAGACACGACTGAGCGAATGAACAACAACAAAATTTAATGCAAATATAATAAATATTGAAAGAGATAATATATACACTAAAGTAAAAAATAACAAAGATTTCTAAATCTAGAATTATTTTTAGTAAACTATAAACTTCAGTGTAAGGAGGAAGAGGGGAAAGCAACTTTTAAACAAAGGGCAAGTATCTAAAATTATTTTCTTAGAGTCACTAAAAATTGCTTCATTTTTCATTTAATTACTAGAAAATGTTTTTAATATCTTAGGGAATACTAATAGCATATATTTTTTCCATATTTCCAAGGACCAAAGGATAAAAAGCTTAAACTACATGAATATTGAAAAAAAGAAAAAAATCTTTTGAGTTGTGGGTTTAAAAAGATACCACAACTTAGATGATGGGCTATGTAAAACTTAATAAAAATTAAAGACAGTATCTATAAATTAGGTAATTTAGAAAAACATATACTTAGTATATGTATCAGTGTTTTTAATATAAAAAGAAAAAGAAAGTAAAAAATTGAAAATTTAATGATAACAAGAATAACTATTTAAAAAGCAAACAACAATAAAAGAGAATTCTATATAAAATAAACATAAGAGCTGGTTCTTTCAAAAAATGTAAAATTGAGGAGGAGCTAAGATGGCAGACGAGTAGGACGGGGAGAATACTTTCTCCTCCACAAATTCGTTAAAAGAACATTTGAACACTGAGTAAATTCTACAAAACAACTTCTGAATGCTGGCAGAGGACATCAGGCACTTAGTAAGACAATTCATTGTCTTCGAAAGGAGATTATGAGCCCTGTGGTAACTCCTTTTGTGGAGAAGTGGCTTGGACACCAGCATTTGCTATTAGCAAGCGGGGGCTGGGCTAGGAGGAGCGGCGCGGCCTGCATCGCTTTGAGTAAGGATTTGGTCTCTACTTGAGCAAAATAACCATACTGTCGGATATCTACTACGTCAAAAGTCAGTCCTAACCTAAGACACCACCAGGACTATGTACAGAACAAAGGACTGCACAGAGATACCCGGCTGCAGACCGTCCCACTCCAGTGACAGGCAGCCAGAGCCGGAAACGGGCAATCACAGCCCTAGAGAGACATTATTTACAAAACTGTAAGCAGGTTTCTGTGTTAACTAATGCTTCTTGGGGCTCTGGACGGTTAACATCTGCCTGAGAAGGTACGCCGGTTGTATACCCAGAAAACTGAGCGGAGGGGAGGTGATAAGTCGCAGCAGCTGCGCTTGCTAAACACTTCATCACCTGTGCTTCTCGGACCTGGGAAGGGCACAAAACGCAGGCACAAAACGCAGGCTCAACCGAGTCTGTGCTTCTGAGGACTATCCGAGTGCCTGAACCTGGCTGGCTTAGATTTGGGTGTTCATCTCCGCCCCCTCTGTAACAGGGCAGAGATCAGATATTGAAAAGACCAGTAAACTGCCTCAATAAAAAGAATTCAACAAACTACCAGAATATAGTAAGGACACTCTAAACTTGGCAATTTTAACAAGATGAGGAGACAGAGGAATACCCAGCAGCTAAAGGAACAGGATAAATGTCCACCAAACCAAACCAAAGAGGAAGAGATAGGGAATCTACCTGATAAAGAATTTCAAATAATGATAGTGAAATTAATCCAAAATCTTGAAATCAAAATGGAATCACAGTTAAATAGTCTGGAGACAAGGATCGAGAAGATGCAAGAAAGGTTTAATAAGGACCTAGAAGAAATAAAAAAGACTCAACACATAATGAATAATGCAATAAATGAGATCCAAAACACTCTGAAGGCAACAAATAGTAGAATAACAGGCAGAAGATAGGATTAGTGAATTAGAAGATAGAATCCTAGAAATAAATGAATCAGAGGAGAAAAAAGAAAAATCAAAAGAATCAAAAGAATCAAAAGAAATGAGGACAATCTCAGAGACCTCCAGGATAACATTAAACGCTACAACATCCGAATCATTGGAGTTCCAGAAGAAGAAGATAAAAAGAAAGACCATGAGAAAATACTTGAAGAGATAATAGTTGAAAACTTCCCTAAAATGGAGAAGGAAATAACCACTAAAGTTCAAGAAATCCAGAGAGTCCCTAACAGGATAAACCCAAGGAGAAACACCCCAAGACACATATTAATCAAATTAACAAAGATTAAATATAAAGAACAAATATTAAAAGCAGCAAGGGAAAAACGTCAAATAACTCACAAGGGAATTTCCATAAGGATAAGAGCTGATCTTTCAATAGAAACTCTCCAAGCCAGGAGGGAATGGCAAGACATAATTAAAGTGATGAAAGAAAATAAATTACAGCCTAGATTATTGTATCCAGCAAGGATCTCATTCAAATATTAAGGAGAAATCAAAAGCTTCATAGATAAGCAAAAGTTGAGAGAATTTTGCATCACTAAACCATTTCTCCAACAAAAACTAAAGGACATTCTCTAGATAGGAATCACTAAAAGGGTGTATAAATTTGAACCCAAAACAATAAAGTAAATCTTACTTATCAATAATTACTTTAAACGTTAATGGGCTGAATGCCCCAATCAACAGACAAAGACTGGCCGAATCAATACAAAAGCAAGACCCTTACATACTTTGTCTACAAGAGATAACCAAAAGATTAAAACGGGTCGAATGGATACAAAAACTAGACCCCTATATATGTTGTCTACAAGAGAATTACCTTAAAATAGAGGATATACACTGACTGAAAATGAAGGGCTGGAAAAAGATTTTCTATGCAAATACAGACCAAAAGAAAACAGGGGTAGCAATACTTATATCACATAAAATTGACTTTAAAATAAAGGTCCAGAAGTTATAACAATTATAAATATATATGCACCCAACATTGGAGCATTGATATATCTAAGACAAACACTAATTAGCATGATAGAAGAAATATACAACAACACAATAATAGTGGGAAACTTTAATACCCCACTCATACAATCTGGCTGTAATAGACAAAGTAAAGAGGAAAACATATTCACTTATGGACCTCAAAAAATTCAGTTCACTTGGGAGAGTTTAAAAAAATTTTTTTAAAAAAACAGACTTATTTGTTCATTCTGTAAATGTTTATTGACTATTTTATGGGTCTGATACCATTTTGGGTATTAAGGGGGAAGAAGTGACAAATGTGATCCTGCCCTAAATAATATATTGTTGAAAAAACAGACCTACTAATACAAAATACCAAGATGTGTCTAAGATGAGGACACCCAAACTGGACTTTTAGTTTCCTGAACTTTTCATTTTCAGATCAAACCTCCTAATATAAGATGAATTTAATATGATTTTTTTTAATGTTCTTTGTGATTAGAAACAGTAAGCCATTAGTTAAGAAATTACATATACTCCTCCCCACCATCACTCCCCTTCTTTCTTCCCATTTCCCTCCCCCCCAAAAAAATAATAATTTCATGGTTGCAGTCACCATCTGCAGAGAGAAAAAAAAATGTAAAATTAAAAATTATGTCAAATCTATACAAATACAAAGAGAAAATAGAAAAATCAGAAATTATTTTAAATCATTAAAGAAACCTCATGCAAAACTATACTTCTCTTTTGAAAAATCCAATGACATGGTAAATTTTCTAGGAAAATTTAAAATACCAAAATCAATTCATAGAAAAAGTAGATAATGCTTTCCTAAGAAACTTTTATAAGTTATCAAGACATTATATTCAAATATATCTTCATACTTGATATATTTATAGATTAAGCTTTCTAAACTTTCAAAGAAAAAATGGTTCTCATATCATATAAACAATTCCAAAAACTAGAAGAAAAAATATCCATAATTCTTTCTTATATAGTTAGCATAATGAAAAATTGGCAAAGATTGTATATTAAAAAGCCACAAAGGCTGAGAGCTAAACTTAAGCTTACTCTTGAATATATAATAACATGCACATGTGTGTGCTCACCAAACTTTATATATATATATATATATATATGTATACACATATACATATATACATACACACACACATATCTGAGTCCTTTGGTTTCTTTGTTTTAAGCAAATGTCATACTCATAGAATGCATCTATAAGGATTTCAGGTAAATCTTTGATAAAGCTTCCAATGAATTTATAAAGTACTGGTATGTTAATAATTTTATCTGCCAAGTTGTCCCATCTAAGAGTATGGACTCTGTATTTTCTACAATTTTTGCATCCTTTAATACAGTTTTATTCATTCCCCACAGAAATCTAAGGGCTGCTTTGTTTAAATATAGCATACACTTTAACTTTTCTTAATATTTTAAATGGAATTTTGTATCTGTTAAATTTTCTGGTTGCTTGTTATAATTGATTTTTTATTGGTTGTCACAAATCAGTCTTATACCTGGGAATAGTCTTCCAATCAACAATATTGGATAAATTTTGTTTTAATGTGGAAAAACTCTAAAAACCTGAAAAAGGCATAATGCTGAATCTATGTCAGACAAAAGACATTGGAATATGAGAATGAAACAAAACATTTACCAGTTACAGACTAACAAGTATTTGTAAGTACTATGAATGTATGTAATTTGAACAGAAGAATGAGTTCAAGAGGAAACAGCAACAATGAACAAATTTTTAAAAATTCATTAAGCCTGAATAACTGGGTTTTTAAAAGATTTACTAATAACAACCTGGAAATAAAATTTTACATGCTATCAACATGAGAAGTGGGAAGTGAGGGGATGGGTGAGCAAAAAGGTATGCTACTGTTCTTGACTTACATAGGTGGAGAAAGGATATAATGAATAAATTATTATAGGCAAATATAAGCTCAAATATGTTTATTAAAAATCTATAGGTAGAAGCTGAGGAGTGAGCCAGCTGTGTTGACATATTCAGCATGACCAGCAAAAGAGTAAAATATTTAACATGCACTTTTGAAGAAAATGTAAACATACACAAAATATGACCTAAATTCTACATCACATGCAAGATGAACCCTGCAGTTCACTCAATGAACATATCATGATCAAGATTTGTGAAATGCAACAAAGGAAAATCTAAATATATAAATTATATAATAGTTATGTAATAAAACTATGTAATATCCTAGTTTACACTGAAAATAATTTGATACATGGTAACATTATAATTGTAAAAATGACACTTTGCAAACTAGAAATCCAAAGGGATGTTCTTGATTTAAAAGATATGAACAAAAACCCATGGCAATCACTATATTCAAAGCTAAAATACTACAAGCCTTCCAATTAAAGTCAAGGATGAGATAAGGATGCCGTAATCAGTACTCTCTTGCTGTGTTCCTATGTATACAAAACTAGATGTTCTTTTCTAAACATTTGATAAGAAAAAGAAACCAGATAAAAATACTGGAAAGAAAGAGATAAGATTGTTATTATGTGTCAGATCAGATCAGATCAGATCAGTCGCTCAGTCGTGTCCAACTCTTTGCGACCCCATGAACTGCAGCACGCCAGGCCTCCCTGTCCATCACCAACTCCCGGAGGTCACTCAGACTCACACCCATCGAGTCAGTGATGCCATCCAGCCATCTCATCCTCTGTCGTCCCCTTTTCCTCCTGCCCTCAATCCCTTCCAGCATCAGAATCTTCTCCAATGAGTCAACTCTTCCCATGAGGTGGCCAAAATACTGGAGTTTCAGCTTTAGCATCATTCCTTCCAAAGAAATCCCAGGGCTGATCTCCTTCAGAATGGACTGGTTGGATCTCCTTGCAGTCCAAGGGACTCTCAAGAGTCTTCTCCAACACCACAGTTCAAAAGCATCAATTCTTCGGCGCTCAGCCTTCTTCACAGTCCAGCTCTCACATCCATACATGACCACAGGAAAGACCATAGCCTTGACCAGGCGAACCTTTGTTGGCAAAGTAATGTCTCTGCTTTTGAATATGCTATCTAGGTTGGTCATAACTTTCCTTCCAAGGAGTAAGCGTCTTTTAATTTCATGGCTGCAGTCACCATCTGCAGTGATTTTGGAGCTCAGAAAAATAAAGTCTGACACTGTTTCCACTGTTTCTCCATCTATTTCCCATGTAGTGATGGGACCAGATGCCATGATCTTCGTTTTCTGAATGTTGAGCTTTAAGCCAACCTTTTCACTCTCCACTTTCACTTTCATCAAGAGGCTTTTTAGTTCCTCTTCACTTTCGGCCATAAGGGTGGTATCATCTGTATATCTGAGGTTATTGATATTTCTCCCAGCAATCTTGATTCCAGCTTGTGTTTCCTCCAGTCCAGCATTTCTCATGATGTACTCTGCATATAAGTTAAATAAACATGGTGACAATATACAGCCTTGACGTACTCCTTTTCCTATTTGGAACCAGTCTGTTGTTCCATGACCAGTTCTAACTGTTGCTTCCTGACCTGCATACAGATTTCTCAAGAGGCAGATCAGGTGGTCTGGTATTCCCATCTCTCTCAGAATTTTCCACAGTTTATTGTGATCTACACAGTCAAAGGCTTTGGCATAGTCAATAGAGCAGAAATAGATGTTTTTCTGGAACTCTCTTGCTTTTTCCATGATCCAGTGGATGTTGGCAATTTGATCTCTGGTTCCTCTGCCTTTTCTAAATCCAGCTTGAACATCAGGAAGTTCACGGTTCACATATTGCTGAAGCCTGGCTTGGAGAATTTTGAGCATTACTTTACTAGCGTGTGAGATGAGTGCAATTGTTCGGTAGTTTGAGCATTCTTTGGCATTGCCTTTCTTTGGGATTGGGATGAAAACTGACCTTTTCCAGTCTTGTGGCCACTGCTGAGTTTTCCAAATTTGCTGGCATATTGAGTGCAGCACTTTCACAGCATCATCTTTCAGGATTTGGAATAGCTCCACTGGAATTCCATCACCTCCACTAGCTTTGTTCCTAGTGATGCTTTCTAAGGCCCACTTGACTTCACATTCCAGGATGTCTGGCTCTAGGTCAGTGATCACACCATCATGATTATCTGGGTCGTGAAGCTCTTTTTTGTACAGTTCTTCTGTGTATTCTTGCCACCTCTTCTTAATATCTTCTG
The DNA here is from genome assembly GCA_935064755.1 of Tragelaphus eurycerus. Taxonomy (NCBI): domain Eukaryota; kingdom Metazoa; phylum Chordata; class Mammalia; order Artiodactyla; family Bovidae; genus Tragelaphus; species Tragelaphus eurycerus. The sequence goes on along the minus strand of CAKXYN010000171.1, from coordinate 782,063 downwards.
CTTCCGTTAGGTCCATACCATTTCTGTCCTTTATCGAGCCCATCTTAGCATGAAATGTTCCTTTGGTATCTCTGATTTTCTTGAATAGATCCTTAGTCTTTCCCATTCTGTTGTTTTCCTTCATCTACTTGCATTGATTGCTGAAGAAGGCTTTCTTGTCTCTTCTTGCTATTCTTTGGAACTCTGCATTCAGATGTTTATATCTTTCCTTTTCTCCTTTCCTTTTCGCTTCTCTTCTTTTCGCAGCTATTTGCAAGGCCTCCCCAGACAGCCATTTTGCTTTTTGCATTTCTTTTCCATGGGGATGGTCTTGATCCCTGTCTCCTGTACAATGTCACGAACCTCATTCCATAGTTCATCAGGCACTCTATCTATCAGATCTAGGCCCTTAAATCTATTTCTCACTTCCACTGTATAATCATAAGGGATTTGATTTAGGTCATACCTGAATGGTCTAGTGGTTTTCCCTACTTTCTTCAATTTAAGTCTGAATTTGGCAGACTTATTTGGCAGACTTTGGCAGAATATTTGGCAGACTTTGGCAGACTTATTTGGCAGACTAATGGTTGAGTCATTACCATTAGCTAATACCCTTTTTGAACCATCACTAATTTTCACATTAGCACGTGTGTCTGCAAGTGTATTATAGCTTTTAAAGAACTAAACCACATAATAGGACTTTCCTGGTGGCTCAGACCCTAAAGCATCTGCCTACAGTGCTGGAGACTTGGGTTCGATCCCTGGGTCAGGAAGATCCCCTGGAGAAGGAAATGGCAACTCACTCCAGTATTCTTGCCTGGAAAATCCCATGGACGGAGGAGCCTGGCAGGCTACAGCACATAGGGGCACAAAGAGTTGGACACAACTGAGCCACTTCACTTTCACTTTCACTTTCACACCACATAATAGTTTTTTGTATGAAACAGGAGTTATTACAAAGGTTATTAAAAGTTGGAAAACTTGTATCTTCTACTGCAGGCAGACACTTGAAGAGAAATGGATTTGTTTTTGAAATGTTATCTTAGCCTTTGAAATTAAGCTAGAAGTTGATTTCTATTTCTAGAGAAGAAATGTGTACTTCTGATCTTAATGTCATCCTTGTAATGAAAGGCTTCTGTTATAGACTGTTTGTATTCTCTCAGCATTTCAGATATTGAAATCCTAACCTCAAGGCGATGCTTAGAAGAGCTGGGGCTTTTGAGCGGTGATTAGGTCAAGGGGGTGGAGCCCTTATAAATGGAATTAGTGCCCTTATGAAACATACTCCAGAAAGCTCTATTGCTTTTTCTGCCATGCAAGGACACAATGAGAAGACAGCTGCTCTCTATGAACTCAGGAATCAGGTCCTTATCAGATACTGAATCTGCCCATGCCTTGAACTTGGCCTTCTTGGTCTCCAGAACTGTGAGAAATAAATGTTTGTTGTTGAAGCCCCCAGTATTTTTGTTATAGCAGCCTGACCTGCCTAAGACAATTTTCACATCCTTCTTCCCAACCAACAATAATCAGTTTGAGTATATAAAACAAATTCTATTCAGAAGGTTATAAAAATTTATAAAGAAATTGGGAAAAATATGTAAAACTTTTACAGAGAAAACTATATTTTACTGAAGAACATAAAATAAGACTGGTTAAGGAAAACTACCATTTCCATTGAGGTGAATATTCCAAATTGCAAACAGGTCAGTTTTTCTCCAATTCAATCTATAAATTCAGTATCTTCCAAAACAATACTGTGTGTGTGTGTGTGTGTGTGTGTGTGTGTGTGTGTGTGTATAAAATAGAAATAACTGCATAGGGACCAGAATTTAATATGGTGATTCAAATGGACTTTAATCTTACTTTTAGTAATTTAATTAGACACAGAGAGGAGGTTCAGGTATTACATGTGTAATCCAGTTCAGTTCGGTCCAGTTACTCAGTCATGTCCGATTCTTTGCAACCCCATGGACTGCTGCACACCAGGCTTCCCTGTCCATCACCAACTCCCGGAGCTTGCTCAAACCCATGTCCATCCAGTCGGTGATGCCATCCAACCATCTCATCCTCTGTCGTCCCCTTCTCCTCTTCCCTTCAATCTTTCCTGGCATCAGGGTCTTTCCAATGAGTCAGTTCTTCCCATCAGGTGGCCAAAGTATTGGAGTTTCAGCTTCAGCATCAGTCCTTCCAATGAATATTCAGTGTTGATTTCCTTTAGGATTGACTGGTTGGATTTCCTTGCAGTCCAAGGGACTCTCAAGAGTCTTCTCCAACACCATAGTTCAAAAGCATCAATTCTTTGGCACTCAGCTTTCTTTACGGTCCTACTCTCACATCCATATATGACTACTGGAAAAATCAGACCTTTGTCAGCAAAGTAATATCTCTGCTTTTTAATGTGCTGTCTAGGTTGGCCATAGCTTTTTTTCCAAGGAGCAAGCATCTTTTAATTTCATGGCAACAGTCACCATGTGCAATGATTTTGGAGCCCAAGAAAATAAAGTCTGTCACTGTTGAAAGGCATTTTTCTCCATTGTTAATAAGATTTTTCTCTGAGTATTTTTTTCATTTTATTCATCTCTCTTTTTATATTTCTTATAATAAACATGTAATTCTTTCATAATTAGAAAAATGAATGTATTATTTTAAAATATTATGAAAAGGAGAAAACCATCTGACTCAGCTAGAATTCTCTGAGGTAATATAATCTAGATTCATTCCACCAAAAATACAGATATAATATAGTGTGAAGGCCTTTTTTTTTAATAATTCACTTCAATAATTTCAAAGGGAAAATATACATGTTAGTGGTCTAAAAATCTATAGTCCAGCTCTGTGCCGTAAGTATCATCTTTTGATGAAGGCCTACATATATTCTTGTCAATGGTTTATAGTTGTTCTAGGGAGCCTTTGAAGATGATAGGAACCTATAGTTTTACATTCCTGAGAACCTGAGACCCTAGAAATTCACTGAGAAGTCAGCATGTGTTTACAGAGACTCAAGTTTTGATTAGCCAGCGCCCCAAGTCACTTAGGATAAAAACAAACAATCTTTATCATCATTTTAGCATAATTTTCAGAAGTGATTTGAAGTACAGCAGCAAGGCAGCCTAGCAATTAATAGTGAGATTAAGATCATAGACACACAGTGGACAGTAAGGAATACAGACTGTATCAGATACACCCGGTCATAATTTTTCCACTATTCATTTAAAACAATAATTAACAGATCAAAATCAAAATTAAAGTTTCCAAGGTGGTAAATGTTTAATAGTTTCAGTGCATACTTATATAAGATATACTTTTGAAGGCATGTTTCTGAATCATTTGAAAAATTGTTGTGACAATATCTCAGTGAATCTAATGAAGAAATTATGTCCAGGCTGTATCAAATATAAAAAGTACTAATTATATCATAGAAACATCTCCTGAACCTTTCAAAATGTTTAGGAAAAGTTTGAAATGCTTCAAAATAAGAAATTCTCTTTATAAAATTCAACATGTGAAGTATTTGGTGATTTTAAAGGAAAACAAAGTCCTACTTTATAAAAGAATGGTAAGGGGACAGATTGATGGTTCAGTCCTTATTAAAATGTTATTATTTGTTGCTCTTTGTATCTTTGTATATTTATTTCAGAATTAGGGGCATTAATCATATTTCCTGAAAAGATTTGTATAGATAATTCAGAGTAGTAGTGATAGTATAGATGCAATATATATATGTGGAGAGAGGTGGTTCTGCTCTCCATGACATTGGCGTTTCTTAATTTTATAAAGCGCAGAGGAAAATGCCACCTTAAATGACATAATATGTGGAATTGCCATAAACATTGTTGTTTAGTTGTTAAGTCATGTTCAACACTTTGAAGCCCCATAGTCTGTAGCCTTCTAGGATCCTCTGTCCATGGGATTTTCCAGATAAGAATAACGGAATGGGTTGCCATTTGCTACTCCAGGGGATCTTCCTGACCCAGGGATCAAACCTGCCTCTCCTGTTCACAGATTCTTTACCACTGAGCCATTAGGGAAGTCCTGCCACAAACACATTCCTTGTCAAATGAGTTTTGTTAAGAGAAAAAAAAAGAAGTGAAGGCACCTAAAAGAGTTACTCCTGGTAATATTTTATTGGACAGCATGACATTGAATTATCAGTGTCTATCAAAATTTTGTCAAATAATTGGGATTGTTTTGAAAATGATTTTCTCCCATCATCTATGAAATTGGTGAATCAAATATATTTAAAATCTAGATTGATAAGCTTCATCAAAATCATACTTAAGATATGAGCTTTGTTGCAAAGCAAGAAATAATGCGTAACAGAAATGAAAAGTTAAATTGTACTTCTGCAGTTGCTAGTAGTCCTTGAGGCAGACGTTCAAACAACTTCCCACCAGAATGTTTATGAAAACAAAACAAAACAATAAACTTCATCAGATCAGATCAGATCAGATCAGTCGCTCAGTCGTGTCTGACTCTTTGCAACCCCAAGACCTGCAGCACGCCAGGCCTCCCTGTCCATCACCAACTCCCGGAGGTCACTCAGACTCACATCCATCGAGTCAGTGATGCCATCCAGCCATCTCATCCTCTGTCGTCCCCTTCTCCTCCTGCCCCCAATCCCTCCCAGCATCAGAGTCTTCTCCAATGAGTCAACTCTTCGCATGAGGTGGCCAAAGTACTGGAGTTTCAGCTTTAGCATCATTCCTTCCAAAGAAATCCCAGGGCTGATCTCCTTCAGAATGGACTGGTTGGATCTCCTTGCAGTCCAAGGGACTCTCAAGAGTCTTCTCCAACACCACAGTTCAAAAGCATCAATTCTTCGGCGCTCAGCCTTCTTCACAGTCCAGCTCTCACATCCATACATGACCACAGGAAAGACCATAGCCTTGACTAGACGGACCTTTGTTGGCAAAGTGATGTCTCTGCTTTTGAATATGCTATCTAGGTTGGTCATAACCTTTCTTCCAAGGAGGACGCATCTTTTAATTTCATGGCTGCAGTCACCATCTGCAGTGATTTTGGAGCCCAGAAAAATAAAGTCTGACACTGTTTCCACTGTTTCTCCATCTATTTCCCATGTAGTGATGGGAACACCCAAATCAAACACCAACAGAGTTATTGTTAGCATACAGAAGAAACTTACCCTATAGATAGGACTGACAAATAAGGAAAGCCTATTCAATGTGAAAAAAAGAAAATGTAGAAAAGTTTCCTTCATCACCACTTTCTGGCTTAGGTAATTTGCAACTTCTAGAATTTCCGGGTCTCTTTTCTTTACTTATCTATGTTGTTTTGGTAACAGACAAGGTAGATCTTCATCTTCTCACTCCCAGACCAGTTCTCTTATTGAAATATGGAGAAAGCAGGTCATAACTATTAAGTAACTGAACAAATTAATCTCTATTTTCATTTAGACCAGAAATTCATAGGTAGAAAATGACTGGTGTAGAACAATGCTTCTGTAAAGTTTAGCCTCAACCAAAAAAGCTTTAGATCTAGATTACAGGAGTGGAGAGGACCTGGAATGGTGAGTATTCGAGAAATTGAAATGGGCATCAAGGAGTGTCTTCCTGCATCCACGCAAGGAACCACATCAGAGACACAACCACCAGACACTGGATGCAGGGAACTGTGCCTGTGCTCTGAGCTCCTGAGTCAACCTGCTCTCCTGCTGAAAAGGCAATTCTACCTGCTCCCACATGCACTGTGAGTAAAGCCAAGGAATAGCCCAATACCTTGGCTCTTCACCAACAATGGGGATTAGCTTATCGTGGATAAGAAACATAAAAGAAAACCAACAACATGGAGTGGAGCCTGTGAAAAACACAATCATGGGAAAGGAAATGTCACTATAAAACCCAGAGTTAAGTTCTCTTCTGAAAATAATCTAGTATAAGAACCAAAACACATTTGAAAACAGGCACCTAGCACCTTCAATAGCACACAAAAGTTTGATACAGGAAAAAAAAAGGTCATGAAACGATAAAAAAAAACTAAGACCAAAAAAGAAAAAATGAGATGCAAAAATAACAAACTAGATGCCAAGGAAATGAGTTTCAACAACAGAAATATAAGCCACAATGGATATAAAAAAGTATTTGGATCAAGATGGTGAGCTTTGATAATATGACTCTCATTCCTTCTGTCACAAATGCCATAAAACAACAAACTCAAAACATTTTTTTCAAATAATTGATTTAAACAGTGCAGAAAGAAAATCTTTGCAATATGGAAAGGGGATGGTATTATATTTAAGAGAAATTAAAGCCAAAGAAAATTATAGCTGTAGAAATATGGAAATAGATTATTATGGAATAAGGGTTGCTTGGAAGGAAGAAGTTTCAAAAGCAGTACTAAGTGGGTACAAGGTGCCCTGCAACTTTCATCAAGAAGAAAGCTGCATTTGGAGAAAATATACAAACTAAGACCCATCCTCACACAAACTACCTTCTAAGAATATCCTGTATCTATGCTTTTATAAGCAGAACACAGCAAAGAGTGGAGAAACTGGAGCAAAAGAGGCAGAGCAATGACCCAGGAAAGTAGCTTCTCCCAGAAAAGATGGGAAATGCCTTTAACTGTCCCGAACTCTTGGACAATTGCCTGTGGCAGTGCAATCTATCCTTCTACTCATCTGAGGTAGGATGCTATCAGCTAACAAGCAAAGCATCAGGGATTCTCACATTCAAAGATGATCAAAACTTTTAAAAACCACAACATTTGAGATTCCTAATTATCTGAGAAAAACTAACATCATGAAGGAAAATATGCCACCAATAAAACCCAAAAGTAACATAAAACACATGAAGCAAATTGGGCAAATGATGTATATTGGACATGTGTATGCACTAAGTCGCTTCAGATCAGATCAGTCACTCAGTCGTGTCCCACTCTTTGCAACCCCATGAATCGCAGCATGCCAGGCCTCCCTGTCCATCACCGACTCCCGGAGTTCACTCAGACTCATGTCCATCGAGTCAGTGATGCCATCCAGCCATCTCATCCTCTGTTGTCCCCCTCTCCTCCTGCCCCCAATCCCTCCCAGCATCAGAGTCTTTTCCAATGAGTCAACTCTTCACATGAGGTGGCCAAAGTACTGGAGTTTCAGCTTTAGCATCATTCCTTCCAAAGAAATCCCAGGGCTGATCTCCTTCAGAATGGACCGGTTGGATCTCCTTGCAGTCCAAGGGACTCTCAAGAGTCTTCTCCAACACCACAGTTCAAAAGCGTCAATTCTTCGGCGCTCAGCCTTCTTCACAGTCCAGCTCTCACATCCATACATGACCACAGGAAAGACCATAGCCTTGACTAGACAGACCGTTGTTGGCAAAGTAATGTCTCTGTTTTTGAACATGCTATCTAGGTTGGTCATAACTTTCCTTCCAAGGAGTAAGCATCTTTTAATTCCATGGCTGCAGTCACCATCTGTAGTGATTTTGGAGCCCAGAAAAATGAAGTCTGACACTGTTTCCTCATCTATTTCCCATGAAGTTATGGGACCGGATGCCATGATCTTCATTTTCTGAATGTTGAGCTTTAAGCCAACTTTTTCACTCTCCACTTTCACTTTCATCAAGAGGCTTTTTAGTTCCTCTCCACTTTCTGCCATAAGGGTGGTGTCATATGCATATCTGAGGTTATTGATATTTCTCCTGGCAATCTTGATTCCAGCTTGTGTTTCTTCCAGTCCAGCATTTCTCATGATGTACTCTGCATAAAAGTTAAATAAACAGGGTGACAATATACAGCCTTGATGAACTCCTTTTCCCATTTGGAACCAGTCTGTTGTTCCATGTCCAGTTCTAACTGTTGCTTCCTGGCCTGCATACAGATTTCTCAAGAGGCAGATCAGGTGGTCTGGTATTCCCATCTCTTTCAGAATTTTCCATAGTTTATTGTGATCCACACAGTCAAAGGCTTTAGCATAGTCAATAGAGCAGAAATAGATGTTTTTCTGGAACTCTCTTGCTTTTTCCATGATCCAGCAGATGTTGGCAATTTGATCTCTGGTTCCTCTGCCTTTTCTAAAACCAGCTTGAACATCAGGAAGTTCACGGTTCACATATTGCTGAAGCCTGGCTTGGAGAATTTTAAGCACTACTTTGCTAGCATGTGAGATGAGTGCAATTGTGTGGTAGTTTGAGCATTCTTTGGCATTTCCTTTCTTTGGGATTGGAATGAAAACTGACCTTTTCCAGTCCTGTGGCCACTGTTGAGTTTTCCAAATTTGCTGGCATATTGAGTGCAGCACTTTCACAGCATCATCTTGCAGGATTTGGAATAGCTCCACTGGAATTCCATCACCTCCACTAGCTTTGTTTGTAGTGATGCTTCCTAAGGCCCACTGGACTTCACATTCCAGGATGTCTGGCTCTAGGTCAGTGATCACACCGTCATGATTATCTGGATCGTGAAGATCTTTTTTGTACAGTTCTGCTGTGTATTCTTGCCACCTCTTCTTAATATCTTGTGCTTCTGTTAGGTCCATACCATTTCTATCCTCTATCGAGCCCATCTTGCATGAAATGTTCCTTTGATATCTCTGATTTTCTTGAAGAGATCTCTAGTCTTTCCCATTCTGTTGTTTTCCTCTATTTCCTTGCATTGATCGCTGAAGAAGGCTTTCTTATCTCTTCTTGCTATTCTTTGGAACTCTGCATTCAGATGTTTATATCTTTCCTTTTCTCCTTTGCTTCGCTTCTCTGCATTTGCTTTTCGCTTCGCTCAGTCATGTCCAATTCTTTGCAACTCTATGGACTGTAGCCCGCCAGGCTCCTCTGTCCATGGGATTCTCCAGGCAAGAATACTGGCGTGGGTTGCGATGTCCTCTTCCAGGCAATCTTCCCAACCCACAGATTGAATGCGTGTCTCTTATGTCTCCAGCATTGGCAGGCAGGTTCTTTACCACAAGCACCAATGGGGAAGTCCATAACTGTGTTTAATGATCTCAGAGAAATTTAGGACTATATCCATGAAAAATGAAAAGCAACCAACAGGTCATTTCAAAACAAGTTTTTATTATGAAATATACTCAATATATTCAAAGAAGCAATATATATATAAAGTATATATATATAAGTATATATATATATATACTTAATGTCCATGTTCCTCTCACCCACCTTCAACAACTATCAACTCATGGCTCATTTTATTTCAACTAAACTCCCACTTTTTCCTCTACCCCAATTTACATTAAAGAAGTTCCACATATGATGCCCTTTTTACTCATAAATATTTCAGAGATTTTTTAAATTAAAATTTTAATAAGCAAAATTACAAATATCATAGATAGGCAACATTACCGAATAGAACTTAGTGACCTGGAAGATAGAACTAAGAAATTCACTAGGAACAAATTATAGAAAGATAAAGGATCATGTGATGCTATAGAAGAACCTGAGACAATGATTTTCCTGTAAGTGATTTGTCAAGGGGGTGCTCTCAGGGCAAGCTTATAAAGGAGTTGGGAAGCAGAAAAGAAAAGAGGAAGACATTAAGGAAGAATATGAGTTCAAATGATGTCTAGCCTCATTCTGTTTAATCCATGGTATACTCAGAGAAAAATTGCACCAGACTTTATCTCAATTTGAGGCAAAAGATTTAGGCTTTTATATCACCACATTGGTAGCCCTTGGATACTGGCCATTTCACAAGAAAAGCAGCTACAAGTGACCAAGAAGGTTCTCTAAAGAAGCTTATAGATAAGAATTGCTAGCAGAAGCAGAAATTCAGGTTGTTGTTGTTGTTTAGTTGTTAGGTCATGCCCAACTATTTTGTGACCCCATAGCCTTCCAGGCTCCTCTGTCCATGCAATTTTCCAGATAAGAATACTGGAGCGGGTTGCCATTTCTTACTACAGCGAATCTTCTTAACCTAGAGTTCGAACTTGTGTCTCTTGCGCCTCCTGCATTGGCAGAATTCTTTACCACTGTGCCACCCAGAAAGCCTGTGCTGAAGATATAGATCTAAATAAAAATTATAATCTAATTTTATGACAAAGCATGGAAAAATCAATTACACAGAAGTCAATGATAGAAAAGGCTTAATATTTTCCTTCTGATTTTGAAGAGTTTATTTATATTAACTACCAATGTGAAAAAGTAAATTCAGGTAATAAAAAGCCAATTCACATAAGAATCCAACAGCACATTATGATTGAGCACTTACTATATCAGGCACCAAGCTATGTATATTAATGCTTTTCTTCTTAGTTCTCACATTAACACTATAAAATAAAGGCTAATATCACCATTTGCATTTGAGAAAACTGAGTTTTAGACATGAACTTTAGCTTTGCCCTTGCAAGTCTGGATTTGAACTAAAATTCATCCATATTTAGAGCTCAAGAATTTTACCAATATGTTCTATAAAGATCATGAAAATGATACAATACAGCAATGTTTTAATATTTTCAACCTAACCACTAACTAAAGATCAGATCAGATCAGTCACTCAGTCGTGTCCGACTCTTTGTGACCCCATGAACTGCAGCACGCCAGGCCTCCCTGTCCATCACCAACTCCCGGAGGTCACTCAGACTCACATTCATCAAGTCAGTGATGCCATCCAGCCATCCCATCCTCCATCGTCCCCTTCTCCTCCTGCCCCCAATCCCTCCCAGCATCAGAGTCTTCTCCAATGAGTCAACTCTTCGCATGAGGTGGCCAAAGTACTGGAGTTTCAGCTTTAGCATCATTCCTTCCAAAGAAATCCCAGGGCTGATCTCCTCCAGAATGGACCGGTTGGATCTCCTTGCAGTCCAAGGGACTCTCAAGAGTCTTCTCCAACACCACAGTTCAAAAGCATCAATTCTTCGGCGCTCAGCCTTCTTCACAGTCCAGCTCTCACTAACTAAAGAAGTGGCTCATGAAAGAGCAATAATCAACTATCAAATTGATCATGATTAAAAAAAGAAATCCTCAAAGCTGATCAGGGTATGATATGGACATGTAAAATTTTACAGCTTTTCTGGAAAGCCTTCTGACAAAAGATTTTAAGTTTTTGATAGTGCTTCAACTCCTAGGAATTTCTATCAAAGATATAATCAGCAAAACTTTTGAATTCATAAATGGTGAAAAATATTATGGCACATTCTCAAGACAAATGACTTATACATTATTAACATCCAAGTGTAAGAAGAGTATAACTACAGAGGATATGGTAGTTATATAACATTAAGAACAAGAACTAGATACAAAATCAAGTATAAAATATAAGCTCATTGCCAAATTTTGTAAGAAAAGTACATTCTATAAAGCACTGGCTATATGGAGCCTTGGCGGGCTACATTCCATGGGGTCTCAGGGTTGGACATGACTAAGCATGCGCGCGCACACACACATATAATTATTTATAGATGAACATGTATTTATAAACTGATAGGTATTTTTTAAAATATTAATAGTTATTTATATATTTAAGAAAGACCAAAATAATACTCAATATATGTGCTTGCTAAGTCACTTCAGTCATGTCTGACTCTGTGACTTGCCAGACTCCTCTGTCCATGGGATTTCCAGGCAAGGATCCTGGAGTGGGTTGCCATTTCCTCCTCCAGGGGGTCTTCCTGACCCAAGGATTGAACCCAGGGCTCCTACATTGCAAGCAGATTCTTTACTGTCTAAGCCACCAGGGAAGGAAAATAATACTGGGGATTATTAAATTAGTGAAATAATTTTGGGGGAGAGATGTTCATTTTCTTCTTGAAACTTTTTTGTACTTCCTTAATTTTCTAAACATATGTAAAACATATGTATTGCTTGGCTAATATAAATACATAAATATAACCAAAAGAAAAATAAATGGCTAAGAAAAATCCTATTGTCTTTCACAAAGAATCCAATTAAAACTTCTAACTATACTAAAGCAGTGTTGCTAAGCCTTCATCTATTTTTATAATAGAGAGAAAATGCTAATGAATTTATAGGTAATATTTAAAGTTTATTTTATGTACCATGTCAGCAGACACAGTTAAAAGAGAAAAGTGTGTTTTACAGTTCTATGGAAGGTAATAAATGTCAGACACATGTAGATACAGTTATAACTATGAACACCCAGGGTAATTTGCACAAGGAAAACCTTATACAAACACTAAATGAAAAGACATGTTTTCCAAGCACAGGCAGGGGACTGTTTTTACTTCATGTGCAATATAGGTGAGATAGAAGGCTAAGGATTGCAGTGCAGTGGTCTGACAATAAACCCCCTACAAGTGTGCCATCTGATGGGGTGTTAATTGAGTAGCAGGTGAACATAAATAGAAAGTGCCAAGGGGAGTCTTTTTGTTGATGAGAGAACATAAAAATGTTGAGCTTGTAATAAGAAACAAAGACAGTCTGGAGTTTATTTCTCTGACTTCTTTCTACCCTCCATAGCATGTGCCTCTCTAGTTTAAAATGATTGCTAGGGAATAAAATGGCTTTTCAAATGTGTGGGTGATTATAGAATAAGTCAAATTGGTTCCCAAAGCTTATGAAACCTAAGGGTTTGTTTTAGTTTTGTTTGTTTGCCTATGGCTTAAATGCAATGTTTTGTATGATTGTTGCTGATTTCTTGAAATTATTGACTCAGAATGTCTCAAGACATATAGAAGTCTAGGTCATTCAGCATCTAATGTGAAATTTCATTAGGATTTCACCAGGACATAGGAAAAAATTTAAAAAGTGCATAGAAACATGAAGAATGATTCAAACTTTCTAAAGTTCAAGATTTATTTTTAAAGAAAAGAGATTTTTCTGTATAGTTTACCTAGACAAATTGTATGAGATTATACAAATACATCCTTGAATAAAATAATTTTTAAGTTCTAATGCTGGCATTTCTTTTTTCAGAGAAACTGTCCTAACACAAATACATATAACCACCATATGAAAGATATTCTTTCTCTGAGAATTACTTTCAGTTGCTTATATAGTTATATAATCTCCAAGAATGTTGCTCCTTTGAAGAAATGAGGTCCCTGCACACTGTATTGTTACTTCTAACAAGTCATAAATGCATCCAAGATATATGGAAGACATTTTAAGCTATTAGGTTTCAACAATGGTAGCTAATATTTATGATGCATTTCCGGTACACCAGGAACTGTGCTAACCATATCACAAAGAGTCATCTCATGTAAGCCTCACGACAATCTTAAGAGATAACTCAGTTCACATGGATAAGTGAAGATATCAATCTGTAGAAAAATAAAGCATCTTTCCCATAGCCACATAACTAATTAGTTGGGAAGCCAGATTTGAATGTACATTAACTGCCTCCATGAAAGTGAAAGTGAAGTTGCTCAGTCGTGTCTGACTCTTTTCAACTCCATGAACTGTAGCCTACCAGGATCCTCCGTCCATGGGATTTTCCAGGCAAGAATACTGGAGTGGGTTGCCATTTCCTTCTCCAGGGGATATTCCTGACCCAAGGATCAAATCCAGGTCTCCCGTATTATAGGCAGACACTTTACCATCTGAGCCACCAGAGAAGTCCAACTGCCTCTGTAGAGAGCACAAATCCTGATGTATACTACTTCCTTACACTAACTCAAGTTCCTATAGAATATTCACCAAATGAATGCTTTGTTGTAATATAGTATCTGGTTATTCTAAGAAAGTTAGGGTAGAATCACAAATTTTCACTTCCAATATGCAGATGACACCATCCTTATGGCAGAAAGTGAAGAGGAACTAAAAGCCTCTTGATGAAAGTGAAAGAGGAGAGTGAAAAAGTTGGCTTAAAGCTCAACATTCAGAAAACGAAAATCATGGCATCTGGTCCCATCACTTCATGGGAAATGGATGCAGAAACAGTGGAAACAATGGCAGACTTTATTTTGGGGGCTCCAAAATCACTGCAGATGGTGACTGCAGCCATGATATTAAAAGACGCTAACAAATGCCTGGGGCTGGAGCACTGGGACGACCTGGAGGGATGGTGTGGGGAGGGGAGAGGGAGGAGGGTTCAGGATGGGGAACACGTGTATACTGGCGGCGGATCCATCTTGATGTATTGTAAAAGCAATACAATATTGTAAAGTTAAGCAAAATAAAAAAATAAAATAAAAAAATAAAAGACGCTTACTCCTTGGAAGGAAAGTTATGACCAACCTAGATAGCATATTCAAAAGCAGAGATACTACTTTGCCAACAAAGGTCCATCTAGTCAAGGCTATGGTTTTTCCAGTGGTCATGTATGGATGTGAGAGTTCTACTATAAAGAAATCTGAGTGCTGAAGAATTGATGCTTTTGAACTGTGGTGCTGGAGAAGACTCTTGAGAGTCCCTTGGAGTGCAAGGAGATTCAACCAGTCCATCCTAAAGGAGACCAGTACTGGGTGTTCATTGGAAGGACTGATGCTGAGGCTGAAACTCCAATACTTTGGCCATCTCATGCAAAGAACTGACTAATTGGGAAAGACCTTGATGCTAGGAGGGATGACGGGCAGGAGGAGAAGGGGACGACAGAGGGTGAGATGGTTGGATGGCATCACCAACTCAATGCACCTGAGTTTGAGTGAACTCCAGGAGTTGGTGATGGACAGGGAGGCCTGGCGTGCTGCGATTCATGGGGTCACAAAGAGTCGGACACGACTGAGTGACTGAACTGAACTGAAAACGGTTTAGAGCAGTGATTCTCAACCTTTAATATTCAGAGAAATTACCTCAGGATCTTGTTAAAAGGCAAATATTGATTCAGTAGGTTGAGGTGGAACCTGAGGCTCTGCATTTGTAACAAGCCCCCGGATGATATCCTGCTACTTGAGTACCAAGCATAGAGGATCTGTTGGAGATGGGTGAAAGGAACAGGAGTAAAGTTACAGTTATTAGTTCCCAATTCCTTCTTTCCATTCCCCAATTTCTGAGAAGTCACAATCTAGTCCAGACTACCCATCTCAACTTTCTGTCTCTTTCTACATCCATCTTCTTCTTCCTTCATCTTGACGAAGACAACTGGAATGCTAATATAAATATAAATGTTATAATCAAATTCTGGCAGAGAGATAGCCAGTTCAGATGTGCATTAAGGAAGAATAATCCTGTCTTCTTTGTACTATTTTTGTAGATTACAGACTGTGTTTATAGAAGGTATAAAATAAGTTTTATAACCAAATCCTATCACAGGATATAATCAGACAAAAGAATATCTCCAAAAGCACCATTTTGAGGAGTATTAGAACAACTCAGCAAGAATGAGAGTGTTAAGAAGTACAATGGATAGTATCATAGGATTCACAGTATTGTCCAGAAACCTAAGATTTACCCTATCTCTGACCCAATCCCATTCTTCATATTCAACCATTAACCATACCCTGTAGATTTAACCTTGCAAACAGTATCTCCCACTGCCTCGGTTTAGTCCATCATCACTTCTCACTTTCCCACAGTTAGTGGGATACGGGGAAGGAGGAAGAGTTCTATTTACTCTCTGGACTACTTCAAGACCATTCTCTACACTGCTACCAGAGAAACCTTTCTGAATTAGTAATTTAATGTTAATTCCTTGCTTTATATCCTTCAACAGCTCCCTATAGTATTAAAGTTCCAATTTCCCAGTTTAGCACACATGGCTCATTGTGATTAAGCTCCATCTGTCTCAGTGGTTCACGCTTTCCATTACCTCATGCAAACCTTCCACTAGAGGCACACCAAACTGGAATATAGCTCTACTATTGCATCATGGTGTTTTACACCTTCATACTTTCCCACATGCTCTTTTTATTTGGAAATATTTCTTTCTTTCCTGCCCCCTTCTTTCCAGCCCAGCCCTCTACACACCTAGATGAATTTTCAATGTTCAGTTCAAGGAGTATTCTGAAACATCTGGAAAGCCCCATAATCTTCCCATTAAGATAGAGAAACTATAGTAGGAAAGACAAGACCTACTTGTCAAATTACATTTTTGTCAAAATATATTGGGTGTGGCTATATAAAATATGGTTACATAAAATATATATAAAATATAAAATACGGTTACATGAATTCAAAATATAATTGGGTGTGGCTATATAAAATACCGTTACATCTGGAAAGCCCCATAATCTTCCCATTAAGATAGAGAAACTATAGTAGGAAAGACAAGACCCCATGGACTACATCTACAATAACACTAGGTTACAATATCTACTCACAAATTCAAAATATAATTGGGTGTGGCTAGTGGGAGACCTGGTTTTGATCCCTGGTTTGGAAAACCCCTGGAGAAGGGAAAGGCTACCCACTTGAGCATTATGACCTGCAGAATTCCATGGACAGAGGAGCCTGGCAGGCTACAGTTCATGGGGTCACAAAGAGTTGGACACAACTGAATGACTTCCACTTTTTCAGATAAAAACTATGGGAAAGAAATCAGAGGAAAAGCAAAGCGACCGGTGATAACCCCAAGAGCTGGAGACTCCCAACCCATTATTAGGTATTCACTGGAAAGCACAGTGGGCCTTGTTCAGAAAAGCAAGAGAAAATGGAAGACGATTTTGAAAATTTCAAATCAGTTGATGAGTCTAAGATGTCCAAAGCATGATCAATGGTGTTAGAGAGTTTGGGAGTCTAAGGCCTACAGGCTTTCAAGACTGACAATATAACCCTCACATCATACAGCTTAGCACTAAGGAGAAACTGCTAGGGTTACAAACCAAAGTGAGCAGAACAGGTGCTATGTGGGCAAGGAAAGGAGAAGAGAAAAAAAATTGGGGAGAGCAATAGAGTAGAAATATCTACATTTAAGGCTATTTCTTCATTAAAGTGACAAAAGAGGTAGCTATCCTAGCTCACTCTTCTCATCCAAAACTACAGAAAAAAGTCACTTCACTTTAAAATGAACAACAGTCAAAGAACACTACAGAGTACACCACATACCACATAAACCAGCATAAAAATGAGTGACTAGAGAATGAAATAAACCCCTCAGATACCGGAAGCATATCAGAAAAACACGCCCACAAAATAGGTAAAACGTTTATTGTTTTAAAAGGAACTAAAAGTCATTAAGCAATTATTGAATCTATAAGGAACAACATAAATCAGAACATAAGATGACTGAGAAAAAGATTTACAGAAAAGTATTAAGGAAAGAATTAAAAAATGACAGAAAAAAATGATCTTCAAAGTTAAGAAAACAAAAGCAAATGAACACAAAAGAACATGCTTTAAGAGAAACAGAATGGAAAATAGCAAAGTTTTATAGATATCAGAAACTAAGAACAAGATTTTTAAAAGTATTCAAGAGTAATTGATGGATAAAGATCCAATATAAATATAATAGTCCTTTGAAGAAGAAAACCAGAGCAATGAACAGAATAAATACTAAAACTATAATTGAGGGAAACTTTTCTGAAATAATAAGATGATTTAAAAATAAATATTTAAAAGGTATATCACATAACTGGGGAAACAATCTATAATGGCCAAAATAGACATATTTTTTCTAAATTACTGGACTTAAACAAAAAATAAATGTGTATATATAATGACATCCAGACAAAAACACCAACGAAAAAATTCAATTGTCATCAGATCTTTCAGCAATAAATCTCTATGGTAGAACATAATGATGTATTATATTTAAGTCACTTAATCAAAGAAAGCATGAGCAAAGATGTAAACTGAACTTCATGTAGAAAAGCTACAAATTACTACAAACTTGCAAGTGCTCGGAGAATATCATTTCCTTGATCTCTTCCTGAAGAATCTGTCATAGAAGGAGCTTCAAATAACTTGAGAGCTTCAAATAACTTGAGAAGCACAGAATATTTTTTTTTTTATACAATTGAGACTAATAGTCATTAAGAGTAAAATTGTTGTGTACTGTAATAATATAGCGGAGCAGACAATGGCACCCCACTTCAGTACTCTTGCCTGGAAAATCCCATGGACGGAGGAGCCTGGTGGGCTGTAGTCCATGGGATCGCTGAGAGTTGGACACGACTGAGAGACTTCACTTTCACTTTTCATTTCATGCATTGGAGAAGGAAATGGCAACCCACTCCAGTGTTCTTGCCTGGAGAACCCCAGGGACGGCAGGGCCTGGTAGGCTGCCGTCTATGGGGTCGCACAGAGTCGGATACGACTGAAGTGACTTAGCAGCAGCAGCAGTAATAATATAGACATGATACAAGCATCAAAAACAGAAAAGTACAATAAACTCACTGGCTGTTTATTAAGTATTTACTGTGTTTACAAGATACTATATCAGCATTTGCTGGATGAGAGACAGGAAAGAACAGTAGGCAGCTTAGTTCACTATACCTCACAGTAGCAAACAAGAGTCATAGTCAACAGCCAAAAAGAGGAAGGGAGATGGATTTTATACAAAGGTGATGTCAGTACAAAAGTATTCATTAAAACAAAATTATAAACCTTTCTAAATGCCAAAAGATATTTTAAAACATTTTAAATTTACTTTTAGAGGAAGGAAAGAATCAGTGATATAATCAGAGATAAAAGCTAGAATCCTTTGATTTTTCCTTGCTTCAAAGACTTAATTTTATAGATATTTTATATAATTATAAAACAAGTTTAATTTACCAAAATGCAAGCTTTAAAAATAAAAGTATAAAAATTACCTAATTGAATAACCAGTGTGAAACATAGCTACACAGAAAGGAATTAGTTCGAGTGACTTTATACCACCTAATATAATTGTGCATCCCTGGTGGGAAATGTCCTGAAGATTAAAAGTATAGCAAAACAATATCAATAACAAAACAGAAAATTAAACTGGTTTTGGAAATCAGTTGTTGGTGGACATATTGTTTCTCTAATATTGTAGTATGATTAGTATGGGATAAACAAATGGGAATTTTATTGGTGTAACTAAAAGCAGGGATTTTTCACAGTGAGAGAAAGGAGATATTAATACTATTGCAACATAGATAAGGTTAAATGAAAGTCTTACAGTCTTGAATGTGAATTGGAAATATCTGTATGGAGTCACGATTTACTTCTTTCAATATATGTTCTAACTCTATTCTCCAAAATGTCTATAAGCAATGATAGGTCAACTAATATGAGTGCCTATAACCCTCAGAAAGTAGGCTCTAAATAGGATACCCCACTAAAAAGAATCAAGGCTCTTTGGAGAAACAGCTGATTCCAGGTCTGAGATGGGAGGTGCTCAAGATGAATGAATGAGCTAACTGGAGCAATTCTCAGAGAGTGGTCATGAGGCCACAAGCATCAGCATCACCTGGGAACTTGTTAGGAATGCAGACTCCCTATCTTTCCTCAGAACTACTGAATCAGCAACTCTGGGGGTGGGGCCCAGCAGTCTGGGTTTAACAAGCCTTCAAGTGATGTTGATGAATACTGAAATTTGAAAAACCACTGGCCTACAGCCATTTATCAATGGCTTTTAACATCAAAAAAGAGAAACAACTTGACATTATATTCATCACGACAGAAAAACATTGATAATCTATGAAATAATCTTTCCCTCCACCAAAATAATTAAGCCTAAGTCAAATTAAGGTGTAGTTGTAAAATCAAGTTATGAGATATAGAGAGGAACATAAAATAATACAGGAAATACAATTAACAAATCCAGACTGAGGGAAATTCTCTAGGTCAAATAACCTGATTTTTCCAACAAAGAAACTGTAAGGGAAATATACATATACATATATGTGTGTGTGTGTGTGTGTGTGTGTGTGTATATATATATATACAGAAAGAAACCTATAAATGAGAAGAAACCAATTATAATAATATATGCCTTACTTGATTCCAATTCAAATATACTAGAGAAAAAGCACATTTTTAGTACAACTAGATAGTTTTGAACTCTAATTATACTGAACTTTCGTAATTGATTGTTTTGAGGATGATGATACAGTGCTTATGTTTTAGAGATATATGCTGAAATATTTAGAGGTAAACTTATATATTATCCAGAAATCATTTTGAAAATGATCCTAAGTAAGGGGTGGTGAAGCAGATGAGGGCAAATAATTTGACTATATGTTGATAGAGTTGTTGATTGTTGAAAATGGTATGATGTTACTTAGAAGTTTATTAAAATAGTCTATTTTTCTACATTTGAATTTTTCGATAGCATAAATTTTCTGTCAAGTATCATCTCTTCCCCAAAAAAACTTCCCTTAGCCTCAATGTCAACTGACATGAATAACCTTTTGCTGTATTTCCCCATCACTCTCTATATAACTCTTTCTCTGCTGTGATCAATTCCTTGTGGGGAGGCCTGGGCTTCGTTTGCCCTTACAACACCAGTGCCTCAACACAGCATTTTTTTCAGTTCAGAGTCCTCACAGAAAACAGAAAACATACTCAGACAGAGTAATTGAGAGGGTTCATTAAAATTATTTACAAGGATGTAATCAGGGTTAAGGGTGGCTCAGTGGTAGAGAATCTGCCTGCCTCTGCAAGAGACGCAAGCTCTGTTCCTGAGTCAGGAAGATCCCCTGAAAAAGGAAATGCTACCCACTCCAGTATTCTTGCCTAGACAGAGGAGCCTGGTGAGCTACAGTCCATAGGATGGCAAAGGAGTCAGACAAGACTTAGGGACAAAACACAGCAACAACAGTCACGGTTAAGAGAAACAACCAGGGATGGTGAGCGCCTGGGCCTGGCAACAGGAAGGGGCCATTTCCTCCTCTTGCCTGCAGGGCAAGGGGTAGGGAGATCCACCTGCATTGTAGTAAGAGCTGCAGCTGTAGTTCTGCAGGCCGGGAAATCAGCACCTCAAAGTAACTCCAGATCTTGTTGATAATTCCCATTAGCTAAATCCAAATACGAGCAAGAGTCTGTTAACCAATGAGAACAAGAGTAGAAAGTGGATCTGGAGGGTGAGATGCAATGTCACAGAGACAAAGGGCTTCTGATCATCCCTACAGATTTAGAAGGTTTCCAGGTATGATTCTCAAACTGTTTGCTATATGTAAGCACACACGGGTACGTGGGTGCAGGTGTAGATGTGTGTGTGGAAGGAGGGACATGTGATGACACATTTTTCAGATGGATTCTCTTGCTTTCAGTCCTCAGAGCACAAGTTTAGGAAAAAAATCAGCTCATTGTGGCAGTTTATTAAAATAGCTACATTTTTCTATCAATTATTTTAAGGAATCTCTGCCTTTTCTGCCAGTTTCTCCTTTCTAATAAAGAAAATTTATTTGGATGCATACTGTATCACCTCCAGTAGTATTTAAAGCAACATGCTAATATCAGAATATCAGTGTAAATACACCTGCAATTGTCAGTTAACCTCATGCTATTATTTTTAGACTGCCTGCGGCAGTGCATCAGTACTGTCAGAAGGAAAAAAAAATAACACAGAATAAGGCATTTTCACATCCTTTTCCACAAGCCAAGACACAAAATGGGCTCATTATCAACATGTGGTTTCCTACAGTTCAGTATGAATATATCTTTAGCTCTCCAGTAACTTCTGTGGAGTTGTGTAATTTAGCAAAATGTAAACATGTGTTCCCCTAGGAATGATATGCTGCCAGGCAAATGAGATTATTTCTTTCCCCTCAGTCCTTCCTTGAAATAAACTAATTAAGCCTGAAGATTCCAGGGCACAATTCTGAAAAAACATATTTTATTCTGAAGATCACAATGTTGCATCTATCCCATCGGTTCAAGCTGATGGCCTTGTTAAAAACATTCATATTAAGAAGAGGTGGTTTTGTTTTGTTTTCTTCCCCAGATTCTCATACAAATCTGAATATCTACTAACACCCGTGGGAACTACAAAATCTTATTTTGAAAAATATTGTAAATCTCTAGACGTTGGACAATATAAGCAGTCATATCTCAAAGCATTTTCATTTACCTGGTGGCAGGGACTTATAGACTGTGGGTATTTAAGTTACAGTACCAGCTTTACAAATCCAAATAGTGAAGCATTACTATATATCACAATACATGACAACTATCTTTCATATGCAAAGATGGTTTAACCCTCTACCAGTAAAATGCAGAACATACAATCTTAGTCAAATAAAGGTGACCTATTTGTATTATATAGTACACAGATATCTTGTTCTTCTTGAAACTAAAGGAATGTATTTGTGTTATAAGTGACTATGGCTTTTACTCTAAATAGCTACCAAAGTACAAAAAAATCAAACCTGCGACTTATGCCGTAGGGCCATGAAGCTCTAACCAGCTGAGTTCCCTAATGTGCCTGAGTCACTTGAAACAACTGTAAATTGGGGTGTTGTGGTTAATAGAGCACAAAATCTGCAGAGAGAAGCTTGTAGTTTTGGTTATTTCTGCCATTACAAGCTGTGTGAACATGTTGCAGGAAGGGGGACCCCTTCCAGGGCCCCAAACTGGGCTCTTGTCTAACACTCAGAAATGAATTGTCTGAGGAGACACATGTGCTGACAAAGCAAGAGACTTTGTTGGGAAAGGGCACTCGGGTGGAGAGCAGTAGGGTAAGGGAACCCAGGAGAACAGTTCTGGCTCACAGTCTCGGGTTTTATGGTGATGGGATTAGTTTCTGGGTTGTCTTCAGCCAATCATTCTGACTCAGAGTCCTTCCTGGTGGTGCACACCTTGTTCAGTCAAGACGGATGCCAGAGAGAAGGATTCTGGGAGGTAGTCGAACACGTCGTGTCTCCTTTTGACTTTTCCTGAACTCTTCCGGTTGGTGGTGGCTTATTAGTTCTGTGTTCCTCCTGTTGTAAAACAACTCATGCAAGTGGTTACTATGGCACCTGGCCAGTGTGGGTGGTTTCAGTCAGTGTGCTTCCCCTAACAACTGTGGGTAAGTAACTAAACTGTGATTTGAATCTCAGTTTTCTTATTTATCGGAGAAAGCAATGGCACCCCCCACTCACTTTCAGTTTTCACTTTCATGCACTGGAGAAGGAAATGGCAACTCACTCCAGTGTTCTTTCCTGGAGAATCCCAGGGATGGGGGAGCCTGGTGGACTGCCATCTATGGGGTCACACAGAGTTGGAACGACTGAAGTGACTTAGCAGTAGCAGTTTCTTATTTATAAACTATTTATAATCACTTTACCCTACAAAGCTGTTGTGAAGATCAAATACTGTATGTGAATGGACTTTATAATTTGCTGAGTGTCATGTAAGGTAGTTCACTGGTCTCTGATTTGATTGTGTTATCTGATCTTTCAACTCTGAGATTTGCCAACATAGGATTTTTAGTTCTATTTCTGTGTTCATTTCCTTTTGTCTTTTGTTTTTCTTCCCTTTCTAGTCTTTCCATTCTTCTTCTTGATTTAAAACATCAACTCCCAATAAATATCTCAAATCAAATATTTTGGAGAAAATATTTTAGCAAAATTCACTCTCTCATATTACCTTTAGAAGTGAATCTATTTCTAGCCCAGCTTTAGGGACTAAAGCCAGAGAAACCACCAATATATGGTCAGGCCAAAAGACAGCCTCAGAAGTGGGAGCACAAGGAGGCTGATGAGGAAAAAGGCCAGCCCAGAACAGCCAGTCTCATGCAGAGTTAGAGTGTGTCTCAGAAATGCGAGCTTGCAGCATCAGGGGTTGGGAGACTCCAATAGTGAGCACAGAGATGGCAAAAAGAGAAAAACAAAGCTCTCTCAGAATATCTGGGTTTACCAGCAATTTCCTGGCTAGAGGTAGTTCGTAAAGAATTATAACTGGCTAAATGTTTTATCCTGGAGAAGGAAATGGCAACCTACTCTAGTATTCTTGCCTGGGAAATCCCATGGACAGAGGAGCCTGGTGGGCTACAGTCCATGAAGTCGCAAAAGAGTTAAAGACAACTTAATGACCAAACAACAAGAGGAAAATCATTTGACAACAGTAAGAACTAGGCTCCACTTTCTGTTTTGTCCCTAACTAGTTTAAGTCATTTGAACTGTCTAGGCTTCAGGTCCTCCAACTGTGAAAAGTCTAGATTATTTCTAAATTTTCTTCAAGCTCTATTACACTACAGTAGTCATAAGTAATTTATTTCTATTCTAATTTATTTTAACTATGCAAAACAAGGTACACTTGCCCAAAAAATTAAAATTAAGTGAAAAACAACCACAATCACTAAAATTGTGGTTGGTGTGGTTTTCCCATTCATTTGGGAGAATTCAAGGGTTTCAACAAAAGGCAAATTAATGTCATTTTTACCTACCTCCTCAAGATGACCCCTTAACTGGAATCCCAACGAACAATAATAGTTCCTGCCTGCAACAGCCAATCACAATGTATTATTAGAGTAACATTCTGTGGAATCTCACATCATTAAATCTTTGGTGTGCAGAATTGGTATTGTTTACATTTAGAGAAAATTATCATCCTTGGAATCTGAAAAATGATAATTAGAAAGTTCTCCTGTGCCGCATTCCAGAATTCTTTCCAGTTTTGCAACACTGGCTACAGAAGAGGGAAGCACCAGTTCCCTATGGGAGTGTCCTTCACTTATTCTAAAACTCCAACTTAAAAGGCCTTTTTGTCTGAGGAAAAATTCTCTCTTCCCCACAGCATCTCTTTTCACGTTTCTTAACCTCTTTCTTGTACCCACAAAAATGTATCAGCTTTCCTATTTATAAACTATTGAAGAAATAATAGCAGATAACTATTTTTGCTTTATTTTAATGCTGTAGTTTTAGTCCAGAAAAAACACTGAGTTGAGTTAGTGAAACAGGAATAAGAATGAATCTGACCTGATGAGGAATGGGGAAATGTTAAGCAAATGACAGGCTATGCAATGGGGAGTCAATAAATATTTTATGTCTATAAAATCAGGAGCAAGTTAGCTAATATATATGCACACACTGATGGCTCAGCAGGTTAAGAATCCGCCTTCAATGCAGGAGACTTCTTCCCTAAGTCAGGAAGATCCCCTAGAGGAAGAAACGGCATCCTATTCCAGTGTTCTTAACTGGGTAATAGATGGACAGAGGAGCCGGGCAAGCTACAGTCCAAGGGGTCGCAAAGAGTTGGACATGACTGAGCGACTAAACATGCACGCACTTCACCATAAAATATTAAAATACTACATAAATACTATTATTGTTATTACTATTTTAAGGAGAGAAAAAAATGGAAAGGAGACAAAGATTACCTAAGAAAGCGATTCTTGCTAAGTGCTAGTGCTGCCTCCACCTAAAATGTGGTCAGGGCTGGAAGGCAGCCCTTTTGAGTTTCTTGTCTTCATATAATGCTAGGACTCTTGTTTTCTTCTGAGTTTCTTCATCTTCCCTCCCCACCTCCACTTTACATGATGCCTAGATAACACCAGTCTCAGTTACATACTCAGTTAAATTTGGGGGTCCACAGTTCTTAGATAGACTCATAAATGCACGGAAAGTAGTTCATATTTAATTGAAGATGCAAGGATCATTTAGAGGCATCTTCTTTAGCAATTGCAAAGAAGCCGTGCTTTCAGCTCAGCATCTCCAGAGCTCTGCTGAACACCACAGAGTTTAGACAACTCAAGTTCCAGCTCCTAATATTCTCTGGGGATAAGAAGGCAACTATGAGCCCATCAGCTTCTCTTTGACCCTTGACGGTAGACCGTTCCACAGCCTTGTCCATCCATCTTGTGCATGTGTCTGCTTCATCTCTAAGAACACTGGTGAGAAGATGATAGGGAAAATTCACAATCTCAACTCGCTAAAAATAGAGAAAATCAGAAAGCATTTTCTGCAGATAGAGATGGAGCACCATTGCCTCCCTGCATGTAAGACAATTCACCCATCATCCAAGGTAAGACAGTTGAATCACTATGCTGGTGTTTTGTCCACTGCTACCCAGCCTGCTATTCCTGGTGTTATTATCGTTAAAATAAAAAATCAAAATGCTGAATATTGGTTCCAAAAAATTCAGCCTTTAAGAATTTTCCTGCTCTGCAAGTAGCCTTCCTCCCATATCTGCAAATAAAGGATTAAAGGGGCTTCCATTGCCCCCAGAAAGCCCCTTCCTAGTGTCTTGGCCCATCATTAAATGTTAAGAGCTGTTGGAACTCTTTCTGTAGCACTCAATGCTTCAGAAACACAGATGTATTATTCTTAAAGCCAGGTAGAATCCAGGCCTGTTGTGAATACCTGATGACTTTCCGCAGTTGGAGGACTATGGGGATTGGGGAAGACGAGGAAACAGAGAGGAAACCTCTCAGACTCACAACAACACATTTATGCCCATCTGAGGAAAGACAGTTCCAAATCCCTGAGTTCACTGCTAAGCTCTGAATAGAATTACCTATATGTCAGTCAGTCAAGGTAGTTTAAAATACCTGTGCTCCTAAAGCCAGGGTGTCATTATAGATTTAGCACTACCAGCAGCGTTCTCTTTGTCACACAATGAAGCAATATGGCTAATTAAAGCTCACTAGGGAGCCTGAAATAATGATGCCTCTCTCTTCCTAGAGCCAATTACCCCAAATATTCAGATTACCTACCTACTCTTTCACTGAAAGAAGTGTCTAGGACTTTTTTATTATTATTATTTAATTCAGGCATTATGTATCATGTAACGTCACATTATGTGATGTTGTGTCACAGTCTGACAGCTTACAACGAGGGATACGCTGAATATATTGGGTAGTTAATACCTGCCTGAATTAACAAGACAACCGACTTTCCAAAGAAAGAAAGTCTGAGAAATATCTGCTATACCTCCTGGGATATCTGGAGGGAGTTCATCTCTGATTCACTCCATCAACCACTGTGTGTCACTGTTGCTTCTTGTAAAGACACGTGAAAGAGTATTTGTCTGCAGAGATGGCACACACATCTGCATGAAAACTATAGATGAGCCTGTACAGAATCCTTAATGAATACTCATTCATAAAAATTCTACTTCAATGCTGTTTAAAGGATTTTGGTCATGTAGGAATTAAGCATCAAAAGCAAGGGTAATTTTAATGGACAGGGTATGTATGGGTTTGGGTTTCAGCAAACCAGCTGAGAAAACTGAAATATGTCCTTTCTTCCTTTACTCATATATTTATTCAGGAAATATTTATTGCATTCCTATTCTCTACAAGTATTTCTGTTAAGGGAAGATGGAATATGTTTCAGTTCCAATTTCTTTGCTGTTCCTACTCAAATGAAGCATGATCCTACCTCAGGGCCTTTGCACTAGCTGATAATACTACCTGGGATGCTTTAGTTCCAAGATATCTTCTTACCATCTTTAAAGGTTCCCAAATGTCAACTTAATGAGACCTTCCCTGGCCAACTTATTTAAATTCCCCTCCCCTTTTCACCCTCAGCTCTCCTGGTTATATTTTTCTATTTTTTACCCCATAGAAGAAGAAATTTATACAGGGCTGTCAGAAAAATCCTCTTTGAAGAGACAAAATAGAAGCAGAAAGATAAACAATGGAAGATAGTCATCGCTGAGAAGAATGGAAAGAGATGGTTCACTTTTTCCTCTGTAAGCCAGGGATAAACACCCACCAACACCAGGCTTCAGCAATATGTGAACCGTGAACTTATAGATGTTCAAGATGGTTTTAGGAAAGGCAGAGGGACCAGAGATCAAATTGCCAACATCAGCTGGATCATCCAAAAAGCAAGAGAGTTCCAGAAAAACATCTATTTCTGCTTTATTGACTATGCCAAAGCCTTTGACTGTGGATCACAATCAACTGTGGAAAATTCTGAGAGAGATGGGAATACCAGACCACTTGACCTGCCTCTTGAGAAACCTGTATGCAGGTCAACAAGCAACAGTTACAACTGGACAGGGAACAACAGATTGGTTCCAAATAGGAAAAGGAGTACATCAAGGCTGTATATTGTCACTATGCTTATTTAACTGATATGCAGAGGACATCATGAGAAATGTTGGACTGGAAGAAGCATAAGCTGGAATCAAGATTGCTGGTAGAAATATCAATAACCTCAGATATGCAGATGACACCACCCTTATGGCAGAAAGTGAAGAGGAACTAAAGAGCCTCTTGATGAAAGTGAAAGAGGAGAGTGAAAAAGTTGGCTTAAAGCTCAACATTCAGAAGACAAAGATCATGGCATCCAGTCCCATCACTTCATGGGAAATAGATGGGGAAACAGTGGAAACAGTCTCAGACTTTATATTTCTGGGCTCCAAAATCACTGCAGATGGTGACTGCAGCCATGAAATTAAAAGACGCTTACTCCTTGGAAGGAAAGTTGTGACCAATCTAGATAGCATATTGAAAAGCAGAGACATTACTTTGCCAACAAAGGTCCATCTAGTCAAGGCTATGGTTTGTTCAGTGGTCATGTATGGATGTGAAAGCTGGACTGTGAAGAAAGCTGAGCGCTGAAGAATTGATGCTTTTGAACTGTGGTGTTGCAGAAGGCTCTTGAGAGTCCCTTGGACTGCAAGGAGATCCAACCAGTCCATTCTAAAGGAGATCAGTCCTGGGTGTTCTTTGGAAGGACTGATGCTAAAGCTGAAACTCCAATACTTTGGCCACCTTATGTGAAGAGTTGACTCAATGGAAAAAACTCTGATGCTGGGAGGGTTTGGAGCAGGAGGAGAGGGGGACGACAGAGGATGAGATGGATGGATGGCATCACCAACTCAATGGACATGTTTGGGTGAATTCAGGAGTTGGTGATGAACAGGGAGGCCTGGTGTGCTGTGATTCATGGGGTCGCAAAGAGTCAGACACAACTGAGCAACTGGTAAGGAGAGGATTAAATGAGATAATGCATATAAAGTGCCTAGAATGTACTTTCTCAACATTCTAATTATGCATTTCACTACTCAAAATTTTCAGTGGCTTCCCATTTTCTTCTGAAAAAAAAAATCAAACTTTTAGATCAATATAAGATATTCCATTACCTCCATTTCCCAGTTCTAGTTTCTCTTTCAAGCCACTTCCTTTCATCACCAACTTCCTCAGCTTCCACCAACATGTATGCACTCTCTCTCTTCAAGTCATATTTATTTAACTGCTTATGTAACCCAAGCACTAATTTCCTCTTTACATTTCCACTGTCTGTCAATTCCTGGAATGGACAGCCTCCTGGAATGGACAGCCTCCTCTAAACAATTCTTTTCTAACCTTTCCAATGCGTTCTTAAAATGTCCCAAGCACCCTCTGTCTTTCTCTATTGTTCAGTTCAGTTCAGTCGCTCAGTCATGACTGACCCTTTGCAACCCCATGGACTGAAGCATGCCAGACCTCTCTGTCCGTCACCAACTCCCAGAGCCTACTGAAACTCATGTCCATTGAGCTGGTGATGCCATCCAACCATCTCATCCTCTGTCATGCCCTTCTCCTCCTGCCTTCAATCCTTCCCAGCATCACGGTCTTTTCAAATGAGTCAGTTCTTCGCATCAGGTGGCCAAAGTATTGGAGTTTCAGCTTCAACATCAGTCCTTCCAATGAATATTCAGGACTAATTTCCTTTAGGATGGACTAGTTGGACCTACTTGCAGTCCAAGGGACTCTCAAGAATCTTCTCCAATACCATAGTTCAAAAGCATCAATTCTTCAGTGCTCAGCTTTCTTTATAGTCCAACTCTCACATCCATACATGACTACTGGAAAAACCAAAGGCTTGACTAGATGGAACTTTGTTGGCAAAGTAATGACTCTGCTTTTTAATATGCCATCTATCTTGGTCATAACTTTTCTCCCAAGGAGCAAGCATCTTTTCTCTATTGTGGAACCTATTATATAATATTTATGTTAGCATTTTTATTATCTTTTCCCCAAACTATACTGCAAGATCATTGAGGTAGAACTGCATCTAGTCTTTCTATTAATAGCTCTCAATACAGAACCTGGGACATAGTAGACCCACAATACATACATTTGAATTAACATCTGAATCCATCCAATAGGTAAGTACTAGATAAGTGCTTGGCACATAGTTTCTTTATAATAATGTTGGCAACTGTCCATCACACTCAACTGACTTATTTAAGTATAAATGTAAATATTCAGTTAGACTGTCTCAATGTACATTGGTTGCATGAACCTGTACTTATAATTATATATCAAATTATATATCAGTTAATAAAATATTTAGTTCAATGTGCAATAAATATACTTTAAGATATATTCTAAGTAGAAGAATGCTATTACTTGGGAAAGTAGTAGGCATAAGGTCATAAAAAATCTAAGGTGATTGCCTGCAGAAACTTATAAGCCACTAAAGAAGACAGAGATATAGAAACAATTCATCAATATATGTTTGGGACAAAATACATAATCATAACAGTGCATATAAGACATTATAGGGACGTCCTTGGTGGTCCAGTGGTTAAGACTTCACCTACCAGTGCAGGGGGCAGAGGTTTGATCCCTGGTTGGGCAGCTAAGAGCCCACATACCTCATGGCCAAAAAAACAAAACATAAAACAGAAATGATATTGTAACAAATTCAATAAAGATTTTTTAAAGTTGCATGCATCTGAAAAAAAATCTAAAAAAAGAAAAAATAGGCAATGGGATTACAAAGGAATGAAAATGATAAAGAAATTGAAATTACAAAAGAAATAGAAAATAAGAAACTAAGATTAAGGAAATTTAAGGAAATGTTATGAGGGTGAGGCTGAAGTTTTTGGCACATTCAATGGGTAGAGAGTCTGGACGCATCAACATAGAGCTACAATGGTAGATCAGAACTAGGTTGGAGAATCCGGGATAAAAGAGCTCACTGTTATGTTTATTCCAATATCCCAAAGCTAAAGCATTTGGAGTTCATTTTGTAAGCACATAGGATTTCATATCTAAGTACATGGACCAATGTGTAGAGAACTGTTGATGTTATGGTTGGAAAAGAGAAGTGGGGAAAAAATAACATCTTGAATTCAGGGAGGCATGTTAAAGCGAAAGTGAAATCGCTCAGTCATCTCCGACTCTTTGCGACCCCATGGCCTGTAGCCTACCAGGCTTCTTGGTCCATGGGATTTTTCCAGGCAAGGATACTGGAGTGGGGTGCCACTGCCTTCTCCAGGAGATCTTCCCGACCCAGGGATTGAACCCGGGTCTCCTGCATTGTAGGCAGACGCTTTACCGTCTGAGCCACCAGCGTGTTAGGAGGTTATTATAAAGTGTGAAAAAAAATGTGGAGATGCAATAAATTAGAGCATGATGGTAACGTATAGAAAAGAGTCAGCACAGAGGCAGAATTGAGTCTCTTTGGCAAGTGACTGGTGGAGTCAAGAATTAATCCATACCTTGGAAAAAGGAAATGCACTGAGTATAATTTAGGAAGCAGTGGGAGGGGAATATTCCCTAATGATTATGCAGTCTTAAACATGACTGCTTGGGTGTTAAGGACATTAGTGTTCAGGAGACATCCAGGAGACCAAGGTCAAATAGAGCATGTAGTTAGTTACGAACTAGGTTGAGATTTAATAAAGAGTATTATATTTTTGCTAATATAAGTAACGTTACAAAATGCATTTACATGAAAATAGTTTTTTCTCTTTTGAATTATTTCCTTAAACACATTTCCACCACTATACCACCTTGTCTATTACTAAACCTGTCCCAATCCTCTTATCTTTTCACTTCAAGACAGCAAAATATTCAATTTCAGGGCTTCCTTAGAAACTTTGACATTTGTTTTGCTTTTACTTTTGTCCCAACATCCCAAACAAAAATACCACATTATTTATGACTGCCCTCAGTAATATTAATATACAGCAATCACTGTAATAGTTTTATGATACTTTTTCTCAAGATAAGACCTCAGTGCTTCAGCCAGTGCTTTGAGAACAGTTTCTAAGTCACTATGATGATGTTGTTTCCAAAACATCATAACATAAGCAGTTCTGTCCAAGGGTAGTAAGAGTGAACCATAATGAAACACCTGATTTGTTGGACTAAATCCACAGCACTACCATACATTGAAGAATTGATGCTTTTGAACTGTGGTGTTGGAGAAGACTCCTGAGAGTCCCTTGGACTGCAAGGAGATCCAACCAGTCCATTCTAAAGGAGATCAGTCCTGGGTGTTCTTTGGAAGGAATGATGCTAAAGCTGAAACTCCAGTACTTTGGCCACCTCATGCGAAGAGTTGACTCATTGGAAGACTCTGATACTGGGAGGGATTGGGGGCAGGGGGAGAAGGGGATGACAGAGGATGAGATGGCTGGATGGCATCACCGACTTGATGGACGTGAGTTTGAGTGAATTCGGGGAGTTGGTGATGGACAGGGAGGCCTGGCGTGCTGCAATTCATGGGGTCACAAAGAGTCAGACATGACTGAGTGACTGAACTGACTGACTGACCATACTATTAAAATATAAAGGCATGAATTACTAAGAATCAAGTTTGGATGTGGGATTTCTAAGTTTGTGTATTTCTGTTGATAGCATAATACAAGTATAGAAGCCATAAATAATTTTTGCCTTCACAAACCCTGGTAAGCCCAACAAATATATCTCTGTGTCTTCCTCTAGTTACTGTAAATGCTGCCCCTCATATTCTAAGGGGGTAATCTGTAAGTATAGAAGGTAATTTTATTTTCATTGGCTACACTGAAAATCTGAGAGAGATGTAACCATCTTTAGTATTGTCTCTGATGAAGGCTTAAATTGTAAACATGGATTCAATAAAAAAAAAAAAAACAATTGTGTTAAAGGCCTTACCTCTGCATGTTAAATCAGTTAAATCAGTCTGTTAAGAAATTATATTCTACATCATTTGAGCTTCTTTGTTCTTGGTTCATCATTTTTGTATTTTTTAAAATGTCTGGTTAAATTTGCTTTTACAAAGCTTTCTAATTACTTCTAAAAAGACTAAATAAGAAATTATATTTTTCCCAGAATAAATGAAAGGATTCACTTGAGTTCAAAATTCCAAATCCAAAACATTTGGAGAGGTTTCACAAAGTGGCACAGCATGTTCTACTGGCCTTATAGGAACAAGATGATCCAGGGAGAATAAACAGCTCAGATATCACCATCAGCATCCCCTGATCACAGAAGGCAATGCGAAGGAGCATCCTGCTCCAATACAAGACTCCTTGGGTCTTTTTGTGATCTCTCGTCTTGCCTACAGATGAGAGTTATTGGAGTGCTTGCTCACCATGTGACATCCACTAGGCCTGACCTGCATCTTTAAGCCCACATCCATAGTCTTATTTCATGGCATATTCATCATCACTATATCCTCTCATTGTAATCAAAGAAATCACTATGCATAAAAAAGAAAGTGAAGCAGTGGATTGAGACTCATGGGATTCACTGATATACCCCATCATTTGGAATCAGCTGAACTTATAGAATTATGACATTGGTCTATTGTAGAGTTAACTGTAGGTATCAGCTGGAGGATGACAACGTATAAGCTTAGCACTGACCTGTATGATGTCAAAGGTGCTCTAAATCTGCAATTACACATGATGCCTTTTTTCCCATAGTCAGAATGCATGTATTTGGAAGCCAATAGGTACAAGTATGTTTGTGATTTTTTTTCACTACTATGTCTTACAATTCACTTGCAAAATGTTTATTTGCCATGGCTTCAAGGCATTAGTTTCTAAAGGAAGAGTGCTTCCACCAAGGAGACATGTAAAAATGAACTGAAAGTTGAGACTGCCATTTTCATTTGCTATTGTCACTGAACAAATAAAAAAGTAGGCAAAAAAGTAGGTTGATATATTGACCAAAGTAGTTGATCTTTGGAAAATGGAAGTTCAAAACATCAACTTTGCTAATATTTTGGCCCTTGTTCCAATGAAAGAAAGTTATAAAGATATTAGCTATACCTAGAGAAGTGTTCTGACATCTGACTCCTCATGAGAATTAAGACACATTTGCAGTGTAGCAATATCCTGATTGCTGCACCACGGCTATGGCAGTGGATTCCTGACACGGTTCCAGTGATTTCCTCTATCTCAACACCCATGACTGCAGACTTGGTAGTGGGTCTCCCAGAATGTTATTTCAGTATCTTATTCCAGAGGTTATTCTCAGACAGTCAACATTGAGTGTGCTTCTCTTTTACATCCAATAATTTTTATAGTAGCTAATGCCCCTTCTTAAAATATTTTTTGCTAGCTTGTGCAAATTTTGTTTTTTACAACTAAATCCTAATAGAACCTAACTTGCAATTAGCAGAGGGAAACCTCTGTCTTATATGCAAACAATGTTTATTTTGGTATATTTTGAAGCCAAATGGGAGGAAACAACTCAAACAGTCTCTCAGGTTATCTTATTTTGTACTCATTTCTAATCCTATCCTAATAATCTCCAACAGTGGCACCATCATTATTCTGCTCACTTAACTTAACATTTGGGATCATACTTTCTTCATTTCTTTCATCTAAATCAGTCAATATATCTTGCTGAGTCTTCCTTTGAAAACCTTCATTGTCCTTTCTCCTGTGATCCAAATACTCTTCACTTCTCATCTTACTTCTATTATCACCTTCTAACTGGTTGCCTTGTCTCCTGTATTTCCACACCAAAAAAATAAAAGGCAAAACCAGGTGGAAACCCATGGTTAAAGGTAGAAAACTTATCACTCATTATTTTCCTCCAATCACTTTCCAAATCTCACAAAAATCTGTGTAAATGGATTTTTAAGACATAAATCCCAATAACAAAGACACTGGATGAAAAGGCAATAATAGAAACATGTTGAAAGCTAAAAAGCAAATAGAAGCATGACAGAGAAGATATAAAAAAGCTGAATTCTTAACCAGAAGTAGGGAAGGAAAAAAACGACCTGCTTAACACTGCAAAATTCTCGAACATTCCAAATTCCATAATACAAGGGTTCTCTGGAAATGGATTGAAGGAGGAGCCAAAAATGATAGAATTAATAACAAACTGATAGAATTAATTAAAATTTTTGGCTAAGAAAAAATGAGGTGTCCAGATCTGTAAAGCTGGGCCACTGCCCTCCCTAATCTTGGAAGAGGACTAACGGTTTGCTTTTGGAAAAAAACAGCCAATTTTCATTGACTGAGATTTTCAGGTATTACTATATCATCCTGAAACTGGAGAGATTAAGACAGTGTGTATCCTAAAGGTTGAGACTCCACCTCTGTCAGATCTGAAAGTGTGGTCAGCCAGACTTAAACACATAAAGCATGAGATTTAAAGAGGCTTCTCTTCTAAAGCCCAGAGGAAAGCCACCCCCCCCTCCAAAAAAAAAAAAAAAATGAGTTCAGGTGTAAGCAACCCAGCCAGATAATACTAAATATCTAGATAATAGGCCTCCCTATGAGCTCTGACTTTCCCCTGAAATTTTGTATTTCTTTTTCTTAAATCTGAGTTGACTACAAAGTCATTTTTTTAAAGCCTCTAATAGAAAAGCTGGAGACAAAGGAGTGCAGGTAACAGAAACGTGGAGGAAAAGAGAACTTCACAACTGCAAATTATATAATCAGTTAGGTATGAAAAGATGTTACAGCTACAAAACAAGGAAAAGATGTTATCTTAAAAGGAAGTTTGAGGGTAAATAAAAGCTTTTGGAAATTAAAGCAAGAGAGCAGAGATGAAAAAAACAAAATTGGAAGGATCAAAGATAAAGCCACAGGAATCTCCCAGAAAGAAGAGAGAAAGGACAAAATATCTAAAATAGGCATGAAAAATAAGAAAATTAGAGGAACATTTAAAATAACAAAGACCCAAGAAGAGAGAAAATAGGAGGAGGAAGTCATCAAGTACATAATTGCAGCATTTTTTCCAGAACTAGAATACATGTGATTCCTGCATCACTGATCTACTGAGGGCCCAGCACAGTGTATGAAAATAGACCCACACCAAGGCATATCTCTGTGAAAATTCAAAACAGCAGAACAAAGAGAAAAGCTTAGAGAGGAAAAACTGGTTTCAAATAACTACATTGGAAGGATAGGAAGACAGAAAGTGGCTGTCTGAAAATCAGAACATAGCAATATAAGCATGTTATTTAGAGATAAGTAAACAAAAAGAATCTAAAGTTTAAAGTATGAACAAATATGATTTTTCTGAAGAAGCAGCATAGAAGAAAGAGGGTGAGAGAATTAATGTTTTTCATTGAAGCCTTGTGGAATGTTTGCCCCTCTAAACAAAGTTAATTTGATGAAATTAAAAACTCAATTAGGAAAAAGAGAAAGAGAGTAACAGACAGCCAAAAACAAAATCCTGTTGTACTGTACTCTGCATAATACTTTTGTTAAAATGCCACTCGCAGCATTTTGTTCCCTACTTCCCAGCTTTCAAAAACTCCCTTTTAGAATCTTTTGGCTAGTGTGTAAAGCCCTTGAAAATATGATTCTATAGCTTTTTCTGCAATCTAAATCTTCTGTTCTGGTCTAAGTGGTCTTCTTATAAACCCTTAAATATAGGAAAGCATGCATCTTTAATTTTTCTCTCATCACAACATCAGTAGTCTCATTTTTCATTCCTACAACACCAAACATACATGATTAGCTCTCTTGTTTGAACTCCTATGAATTTTAATGTGGTTTATCATAATAGTATTAGCAAAAGATGAACTCCCCAGGTTGGTAGGTGCCCAATATGCTACTGGAGATCAGTGGGGAAATAACTCCAGAAAGAATGAAGGGACAAACCAAAGCAAAAACAACACACAGTTGAGGACGTGAGTGATGATAGAAACAAGGTCTGATGCTGTAAAGAGCAATATTGCATAGGAACCTGGAATGTTAGGTCCATGAATCAAGGCAAATTAGAAGTGGTCAAACAGGAGATGGCAAGAGTGAACGTCAACATTCTAGGAATCAGAGAACTAAGATGGACTGGAATGGGTGAGTTTAACTCAGATGAACATTATATCTTCTACTGTGGGCAGGAATCCCTTAGAAGAAATGGAGTAGCCATCATAATCAACAAAAAAGTCCAAAATGCAGTACTTGGATGCAAACTCAAAAATGACAGAATGATCTCTGTTAGTTTCCAAGGCAAACCGTTCAATATCACCATTCAATATAATAATGCTGAATAAGCTGAAGTTGAAGGGTTCTGTGAAGACCTACAAGACCTTTTAGAACTAACACCCAAAAGAGATGTCCTTTTCATTATAGGGGACTGGAATGCAAAAGTAGGAAGTCGAGAAACACCTGGAATAATAGGCAAGTTTGGCTTTGGAGTACAAAATGAAGCAGGGCAAAGGCTAATAGAAGAGAGAACTTTTGCCAAGAGAATGCACTGGTCATAGCAAACACTCTCTTTCAACAATACAAGAGAAGACTCTACACATGAATATCACCAGATGGTCAAAACTGAAATCAGATTGATTATATTCTTTGCAGCCAAAGATGGAGAAGCTCTATACAGTCAGCAAAAACAATATAGGGAGCTGACTGTGGCTCAGATCATGAACTCCTTATTGCCAAATTCAGACTTAAATTGAAGCAAGTGGGGAAAACCACTAGACCATGCAGGTATGACCTAAATCAAATCCCTTATGATTATACAGTGGAATGAGAAATAGATTTAAGGGACTAGATATGATAGACAGACTACCTGATGAACTATGGATGGAGATTCATGACTTTGTACAGGAAACAGGGATCAAGACCATCCCCAAGAAAAAGAAATACAAAAAATCAAAATGGCTGTCTGGGGAGGCCTTACAAATAGCTGTGAAAAGAGAAATGAAAAGTACAGGAGAAAAGGAAAGATATACCCATTTGAATGCAGAGTTCCAAAGAATAGCAAGGAGAGATAAGAAAGCCTTCCTCAATGATAAATGCAAAGAAATAGAGGAAAACAATAGAATGGGAAAGACTAGAGATCTCTTCAAGAAAATTAGAGATACCAAGGGAATATTTCATGCAAAGATGGGATCAATAAAGGACAGAAATGGTATGGACCTAACAGAAGCAGAAGATATTAAGAAAAGATGGCAAGAATACACAGAAGAACTGCAGAAAAAAGATCTTCACGACCTAGATAATCATGATGGTGTGATTACTCACACTCACCTAGAGCCAGACATCCTGGAATGTGAAGTCAAGTGGGCCTTAGAAAGCATCACTATGAACAAAGCTAGTGGAGGTGATGGAATTCCAGTGAAGCTATTTCAAATCTTAAGGGATGAAGCTGTGAAAGTGCTGCACTCAATACGTCAGCAAATTTGGAGAACTCAGCAGTGGCCACAGGACTGGAAAAGGTCACTTTTCATTCCAATCCCAAAGAAAGGCAATGCCAAACAATGCTCAAACTACCACACAATTGCCCTCATCTCACACGCCAGTAAAGTAGTGCTCAAAATTCTCCAAGCCAGGCTTCAACAGTTATGTGAACTGTGAACTTCCAGATGTTCAAGCTGGTTTTAGAAAAGGCAGAGGAACCAGAGATCAAATTGCCAACATCCGCTGGATCATGGAAAAAGCAAGAGAGTTCCAGAAAAACATCTATTTCTGCTTTATTGACTATGTCAAAGACTTTGACTGTGTGTATTACAATAAACTGTGGAAAATTCTGAAAGAGATGGGAATACCAGACCACCTGATCTGCCTCTTGAGAAACCTATATGCAGGTCAGGAAGCCACAGTTAGAACTGGACATGGAACAACAGACTGGTTCCCAATAGGAAAAGGAGTACATCAAGGCTGCATATTGTCACCCTGCTCATTTAACTTATATGCAGAGTAAATCATGAGAAACGCTGGGCTGGAAGAAGCACAAGCTAGAATCAAAATTGCTGGGAGAAATATCAATAACCTCAGATATGCAGATGACACCACCCTTATGGCAGAAAGTGAAGAAGAACTAAAGAGCCTCTTGATGAAAGTGAAAGTGGAGAGTGAAAAAGTTGGCTTAAAGTTCAACATTCAGAAAACTAAGATCATAGCATCCAGTCCCATCACTTCATGGGAAATAGATGGGGAAACAGTGTCAGACTTTATTTTTCTGGGCTCCAAAATCACTGCAGATGGTGATTGCAGCCATGAAATTAAAAGATGTTTATTCCTTGGAAGGAAAGATATGACCAACTTAGACAGCATATTAAAAAGCAGAGACATAACTTTGTCAGTGATGGTCCATCTTGTCAAGGCTATGGTTTTTCCAGTAGTCACGTATGGATGTGAGAATTGGACTATAAGAAAGCTGAGTACCAAAAAACTGATGTTTTGAATTGTGGTGTTGAAGAAGACTCTTGAGAGTCCCTTAGACTGCAAGGAGATCCAACCAGTCCATCCTAAAGGAGATCAGTCCTGGGTGTTCACTGGAAGGACTAATGTTGAAGCTGAAACTCCAATACTTTGGCCACCTGATGTGAAGAGCTGACTTCATTTGAAAAGACCCTGATGCTGGGAAAGATTGAAGGTGGGAGAAGGGGACGACAGAGGATGAGTGGTTGGTTGGCACCACCAACTCGATGGACATGTTTGGGTGAACTCCGGGAGTTGGTGATGGACAGGGAGGCCTGGCGTGCTGCAGTTCATGGGGTTGCAAAGAGTCGGACACAACTGAGCAACTGAACTGAACTGAACTGAAGTTCTGCTCGTGACTGCCAAGTAGATATATACTGCTGTGTCCAAACAGGATTTGAAACTATATTAACAATAAATCCCAAAGCATTGTTCATGAATTACGAACGAAATGAAAGAATGAGTGAGTATATACCTAACACTTTGGGGACTTCCTTGGTGGCTCAGACAGTAAAGAAACTGCCTGCAATGCAAGAGATCTGGGTTCAGTCCCTGAGTTGGGAATATCCCCTGGAGAAGGAAATGGCAACCCACCCCAGTATTCTTGCCTAGAGAATCCCATGGACAGAGGAACCTCACAGGCTATTGTCCATGGGGTCACAAAGAGTCAGACACGACTGAGCAACTAACATCCATAAATGTAAGAAGTTAATAAATAGTAAGCAAATGTTCAACTCAAACCTGAATTTAAAAAACATGATATACCATTCCACCTTTAAAGAAAATATACATTACCCACTAATTGCTACTTCCTTAAGTCTTTAAGAACACATTCTCAAGGATTTGTAAGCATTTATTTTATGGACTGTATAGACTTAGAAAATGAGGAATCAGCGTCCAATTGAAACTTCTGGAGTCATCTTCATCCACAATAATGAACCATAACAATCTTACGAATCTTATGACAATGGATAATTCTTAAATATTTTTTAAATATTTTTTCCTGAAATAAAATTTGCAAATGAGAAATAATTTCAACCACCATAACAAGTCATGTTTTTTTAGCTGAGAAGAAAAATAGATGTATCTGCTTTTATAAGTACAGCAAGAGGCTGACAATTCTCAATCTTAGAGTGTACACCAAAGTATCTGTCTGTTGGAAAGGTCACTTTTAAGAGAATAATGGCTCACTTGGACTTGGTGACAAACTGGTATCCTTTCCATTGCTATCCTTTCGAGTACTCTCTTTCTTCGCCAAACCACAAATACCCAGGCTCAATTACACATGCAGTCTTAGCCAATGATTATACTTCCCCACCCACAACAAACACACAAAAAAGTTAAAATATCATTCCTTCTCATGCTTGAAATTACACAAAACTCTCATCTGTATTTTCTGTCATCTCTGCTTTGTTTTCTTTAAACACAAGGGTAAAAATTACTCTCTCGTGTTTTCACCAGCAAAACTAACTCCAAATAAAACTCAGATTACTTAACAAGCAGAGTGGGTCATAAACCACCAAAACTGGTGTGAACTAGAGTCAATGGATGTGAAAGACATGTACAAATAATCAAAGCAGATTGATAAGAATATACAGTAAGGTGAGGAAGATAAGACCTTTGAGCCTGGAAGGCTATTTGAGGCAGGTGTAGTGCCCTCAGAGACCTGGCCCTTGTCCCCCACTGTCCCTCTGGAGTGCCTTGTGAAAGTCAGGGAAACTCAAACTCAAATTCTTTACTGGAAATATAAATGTGATTAAGAAGTAATAAGTACCATGTATGCTGTCTATTTTTGTTTACTAAAAACTTTTCTAAGTGATGAATATTTTACCTTGTCTAATTCTTAAAGCAGACCTGGGAGTTATTCTACTTTGCAAACAAGGAAAATGGAATTCACAAAAATGCAGCCATTTCCCCCAGATTGACAGATATCAAGTGAAGGAGGCAGAAATCCCACCTGGTTCCCTTTAATCCCATTCTATGTTATAATTATGGATATTTAAAAAGTGTTTTGAAAAGCTTTGAATACAATATTGTATTTTATTCTCAAAAACATAAAACAACTTTTGGGGTGGGAGAAGCAGAATTTTTAAAGCCATGCTATTAGTAACTCAAAGAGATTGTGCTTTGCCTAAAAACAATTGTTAACTGAACTAAGATAACAATCTGCCCTATTTAACTTCTAGTTAAAAATCATTGTACCAACGCTCACCACCAGAGACTGGAGATAACCTAATTCAACACTCTCATTACAAACAAGAAAGGACTGGCCTGAAATCTAGCCAACTTCCCAGCAGTTCATGTCTTTCTGCTCACAGAGGGCAATGCTTGTTACACACACACACACACACACTCACACACTCACAAACACATATTACCCCACCTGTTTCTGCATGCTCTGATAGTGCTAAGATACAGGATCTTTTGACTAAGGAAAATATTTCTTTTTTAAGCTAAGAGGAGAAAAATAGCATGACCATTTCTCTTTAAATTTCTACAGTTCAGGAAAGAGAATCTGACAGAGATTGACAGTGGCAGTACCACTACGATGACACAGATCTGTCAAGGATGAGATCAGAAAAGAGCCCGAGATATAAATATTCAGAATTTTGTGCTTCTAGATGACACTTCTCACATGCCACTGCTGAGAGACACACTCCTTCTCCCAGCCATAGGCCCCTCTCTCCAGTCCCCAGTACTACTAATCTGGTTTAGCTTTTATTCTGAATTTAAAATATAAAAGATTTGTACAATTTTAAAAATTTTTGCTGAGCCAATTAGTAAAACAGAGGGTGGAAGCCAGAGAAAGAAGAAAGAAAGTGGAGCTTTCTGTTCATGATAACAACAAAGTGAAAGTGAAAGTGAAGTCGCTCAGTCATGTCCAACTCTTTGCAACCCTGTGGACCGAAGCCCACCAGGCTCCTTCGCCCACGGGATTCTCCAGGCAAGAATACTGGAGTGGGTTGCCATTTCCCTCTCCAGGGGATTTTCCCGACCCAGGGATCAAACCCAGGTCTCCCGCATTGCAAAACCACATACTAATTTTCAGCCAATACCCTCTTATACACAGTCAAGAGGGACGTACTACTTAGGGATCATGGAATTAGCTACTGATATACAGCAATCCCTGAGGATAAACTCAGTGGTACCAATAGGCAAGTAGCTTAAAAACTTAAGGTGGGGAAAAAAAGAATAAGTGCTTCAGTTTAGTTCAGGTCAGTTGCTCAGTCGTGTCCAACTCTTTGCAACCCCATGAATCGCAGCACACCAGGCCTCCCTGTCCATCACCAAACCCAGAGTTCACCCAGATCCATGTCCATCGAGTCAGTGATGCCATCCAGCCATCTCATCCTCTGTCATCCCCTTCTCCTCCTGCCCTCAATCCCTCCCAGCATCAGAGTCTTTTCCAATGAGTCAACTCTTCACATGAGGTGGCCAAAGTACTGGAGTTTCAGTCTTAGCATCATTCCTTCCAAAGAAATTCTAGGGCTGATCTCCTTCAGAATGGACTGGTTGGATCTCCTTGCAGTCCAAGGGACTCTCAAGAGTCTTCTCCAACACCACAGTTTAAAAGCATCAATTCTTCAGTGCTCAGCCTTCTTCACAGTCCAGCTCTCACATCCACACATGACCACAGGAAAAACCATAGCCTTGACTAGACGGACCTTTGTTGGCAAAGTAATGTCTCTGCTTCTGAATGTGCTATCTAGATTGGTCATAACTTTCCTTCCAAGGAGTAAGCATCTTTTAATTTCATGGCTGCAGTCACCATCTGCAGTGATTTTGGAGCCCCCAAAAATAAAGTCTGACATTGTTTCCACTGTTTCCCCATCTATTTCCCATGAAGTGATGGGACTGGATGCCATGATCTTTGTTTTCTGACTTTTAAGTTTCTGACTTTAAGTCAGCCTTAACTGCCAAAGTACTGGCACAACAGAACTTCAGTTCAGTCAGAGAAATCATAAAGTCTTAGACCTAGAAGAAATTTTAGGAAACAACTCCAATCTCTATGTTATCCACACAGGGAAACCAAGGCTGACAGAGGTTAAATACTTGACCCAAAAATCACACAAAAAGTGTCAGGTCCAGAAACAAAATCCAGGTTTTTACATCCAACTAGAATAAATACGTCATAGTAAACTAAACTTGGGGATAGTTAGGACCTACTACTCAGTCCTTTTCAAGAAAATTAGAGATACCAAGGGAACATTTCATGCAAAGATGGGCTCAATAAAGGACAGAAATAGTATGGATCTAACAGAAGCAGAAGATATTAAGAAAAGATGGCAAGAAAACACACAAGAACTGTACAAAAAAGATTTTCATGACCCAGATAATCACGATGGTGTGATCACTCACATTCACCAAGAGCCAGACATCCTGGATTGTGAAGTCAGGTGGGCTTTAGGAAGCATCACTATGAACAAAGCTAGTGGAGGTCATGGAATTCCAGGAGAGGTATTTCAAAACCTAAAAAATGAAGCTGTAAAAGTGCTTCACTCAATATGTCAGCAAATTTGGAAAACTCAACAGTGGCCACAGGACTGGAAAAGGCCAGTTTTCATTCCAATTCCAAAGAAAGGCAATGCCAAAGAATGCTCAAACTACTACACAATTGCATTCATCTCACAAGCTAGTAAAGTAAGCTCAAAATTCTCCAAGCCAGGCTTCAGCAATTTGTGAACTGTGAACTTCCAGATGTTCAAACTGGTTTTAGAAAAGGCAGAGGAACCAGAGATCAAATTGCCAACATCCACTGGATCATCCAAAAAGCAAGAGAGTTCCAGAAAAAAATCTACTTCTGCTTTATTGACTATGTCAAAGCTTTTGACTATGTGGATCACAATAAACTGTAGAAAATTCTAAAAGAGATGGGAATACCAGACCACCTGACCTTCCTCTTGAGAAATCTGTATGCAGGTCAGAAAGCCACAGTTAGAACTGGACAGGGAACAACAGACTGGTTCCAAATAGGAAAAGGAGTTCGTCAAGGCTGTACATTGTCACCCTGCTTATTTAACTTATATGCAGAGTACATCATGAGAAACGCTGGGCTGGAGGAAGCACAAGCTGGAATCAAGATTGCCAGAAGAAATATCAATAACCTCAGATATGCAGATGACACCACCCTTATGGCAGAAAGTGAAGAAGAACTAAAGAGCCTCTTGATGAAAGTGAAAGAGGAGAGTGAAAAAGTTGGCTTAAAGCTCAACATTCAGAAAACTAAGATCATGGCATCCAGTCCCATCACTTCATGGGAAATAGATGGGGAAACAGTGGAAGCAGTGGCTGACTTTATTTTGGGGGGCTCCAAAATTACTGCAGATGGTGACTGCAGCCATGAAATTAAAAGACACTTATTCCTTGGAAGGAAAATTTTGACCAACCTAGACAGCATATTAAAAAGCAGAGACATCAGTTTGCCAACAAAGGTCTGTCTAGTCAAGGCTATAGTTTTTCCAGTAGTCATGTATGGATGTGAGAGAAGAGCTGAGCACCAAGGGATTGATGCTTTTGAACTTGGTGTTGGAGAAGACCCTTGAGAGTCCCTTGGACTGCAAGGAGATCCAACCAGTTCATCCTAAAGATCAGTCCTGGGTGTTCATTGGAAGGACTGATGTTGAAGCTGAAACTCCAGTACGTCGGCCACCTGATGCGAAGAGCTGACTCATTTGAAAAAACCCTGATGCTGGGAAAGATTGAGGGCAAGAGGAGAAGGGGATGACAGAGGATGAGATGGTTGGACGGCATCACCGACTCAATGGGCATGGGTTTGGGTAGAC
Source organism: Tragelaphus eurycerus (assembly GCA_935064755.1). Lineage (NCBI taxonomy): Eukaryota > Metazoa > Chordata > Mammalia > Artiodactyla > Bovidae > Tragelaphus > Tragelaphus eurycerus. The sequence goes on along the minus strand of CAKXYN010000171.1, from coordinate 737,344 downwards.
TCCAGGAGTTGGTGATGGACAGGGAAGCCTACCATGCTGCGGTTCATGGGGTAGCAAAGAGTCGGACATGACTGAGCGACTGAACTGAACTGAACTCAGTCCTTTTATGCTGACAACAAGGAGAGTGATAGCCACACCTCCACCTTAAGTCTCTTACTGCACAGTGAGAAACAGACTCTTCTGAACTAGATAGGGGGGCTGATGGAAGAGGAGGAGGAGGAGGAGGAGGAGGAGATGGAACTCTTCATTTCCTAAAACCTTGATATCACAGGGGCCAGAGGGCTAAAAGTGAAGCACCTGAATAGAACAGGGAGTGGACACAACTGCTGTAAATATCTCGTGACCTCTTGAGATTCCAGCACTATTAGGAATATGGTGACAACCAGAAGAGTTGCCACACAAGCTGAGAGAGCTACTAGAAGAAAAGAAAAATGAATACAGAAGCCAGGAACTAGGTAGAGCAGTATTATGCTGCTTCCTTGTTTATTTATTTTTTTTAATTTTACTTAACTTAACTTTACAGTATTGTATTGGTTTTGCCATACATCAAAATGAATCTGCCACAGGTATACATGTGTTCCCCATCCTGAACCCTCCTCCCTCCTCCCTCCCCATACCATCCCTCTGGGTCGTCCCACTGCACCAGCCCCAGGCATCCGGTATCAGGCATCAAACCTGGACTGGCGACTCGTTTCAAACATGATATTATACATATTTCAATGCCATTCTCCCAAATCCTCCCACCCTCTCCCTCTCCCACAGAGTCCAAAAAACTGTTCTATACATCAGTGTCTCGTATACAGGGTTATTGTTACCATCTTTCTATATTGCTTCCTTGTTTAAACTTTACAATATATCTGAGAAGTAGAGCCATGAAATTAAAAGATGCTTGCTCCTTGGAAGGAAAGTTATGACCAACCTAGATAGCATATTCAAAAGCAGAGACATTACTTTACCAATAAAGGTTCGCCTAGTCAAGGCTATGGTCTTTCCTGTGGTCATGTATGGATGTGAGAGCTGGACTGTGAAGAAGGCTGAGCGCCGAAGAATTGATGCTTTTGAACTGTGGTGTTGGAGAAGACTCTTGAGAGTTCCTTGGACTGCAAGAAGATCCAACCAGTCCATTTTGAAGGAGATCAATCCTGGAATTTCTTTAGAAGGAATGGATGCTAAAGCTGAAACTCCAGTATTTTGGCCACCTCATGCGAAGAGTTGACTCATTGGAGAAGACTCTGATGCTGGGAGGGATTGAGGGCAGGAGGAGAAGGGGACGACAGAGGATGAGATGGCTGGATGGCATCACTGACTCGATGGATGCGAGTCTGAGTGACCTGGGGGAGCTGGTGATGGACAGGGAGGCCTGGCGTGCTGCGGTTCATGGGGTCGCAGAGTCGGACACGACTGAGCGACTGATCTGATCTGATCTGATCTGAGAAGTAGAGATAATGATATCTATTTGTAGTGAACACTAGAAGGTGCCTATCTCTTCTTCTACCTTCTTACAAGACCATGACTTTTTTCACTTCTCAGCACTCAAAAAAATTTTCCCCTAGGTACAAACATTCTAGAAAACAAATTATTCAAATCTTATACAAATTCTTCCATAGAAAATAAATATATACTCACACATTTATGAAGCTAGTGCAGCCTTGATATTGAGACATAACATTAACAGAGCTAGAAAAGGAAAAGCTGTTATAAGCAAAGATGCAAAAATCCTAAATGAAATATTAGCAAAGTAAATTCAACAATGTATTAAAAGATTAGCCTCATGACTAGACTTAACTACCACAAGATAATTCTAATCTTAAGGAAGGTTAAAGATGAGAAAATCAATCAATTAATTAATCTATTAAAATTACTTAATCACAAAATCCAACATTTGTTTTTGATTTAGAAGAAAAATCTCTTAGCAGCCTATAAATAGAAGAGGACTTTCTTTTTATCTAAAAAAAGGTCATTGAAAATGTTGGTATACTGAAATTTATTCCCTCAATATTCAACACAAGGAAATGATGTTCTCTGTATCCAAACCCTGGGGTCCTGGCAACTGCAAGTGGCAAGAAAAAAAGGTATAAGGATTGAAATTAAAGAGATACAATAATTGTTATCAAAAATGATACGGTTATGTACACTCAAAATATAGTGAAGTAAGCCAGAAACAAAAACACAAATACAGTATACTAACGCATATATATGGAATTTAGAAAGATGGTAAAAATAACCCTATTTATGAGACAACAAAAGAGACACTGATGTATAGACCAGACTTTTGGACTCTGGGACCGGGAGAGGGTGGGATGATTGGGGAGAATAGCATTGAAATATGTATAATATTATATCTGAAATGTATTAATTGTTCAAACTAAACACTATCATGTTACAATTTATTCATACTAGATGTTTGTAATGTTTCTGATAATCAATAAAAGAGATTCTTGATTAAAAAAAAAAGAATTTATGATAAAATGTTAGACTATATTGAGAAAAAGTTTAGAAAATTTACTGGATATAAAATCATTATTTTTAAAATTTATTTTATTTCTATGCAAAGGCCCAAACAGAAAACTCAAAATTTTAAGAAAGCTATAATTTAGAGTACTTCCAAAAATACAAAGAGCATAGAAATAAATCTAAGAAAAATTCTTAAGATGATCCTGGAGAAAAGTATAAAACTTAACAGAAAAACACATAGTTCTATATACATGAATAAATATAACATATTCATGAATTGAAAGACAACATTGTAAGGAAGTAAATTTGCATGAAGCTGACATGTAAATCCAATGTTGTTTTGATAATAGCATAAAACTATTTCTGGAGAAATTTAATTGATAATAGCACAATACTATTTTTGGAGAAATTTAATGTTAAAGTGTAAATCAAATTTCTCAAAGGACCAAGAAAAGCCAAGGTACTCTTGAAGAAAAAGAGCAAGGCAGAAGGACTTTCCCACCAGTTATTAAGTCTTACTATAAAGCTGCATCTGCCTCTTGAGAAATCTGTATGCAGGTCAGGAAGCAACAGTTAGAACTGGTCATGGAACAACAGACTGGTTCCAAATAGGAAAAGGAGTACGTCAAGGCTGTATATTGTCACCATGTTTATTTAACTTATATGCAGAGTACATCATGAGAAATGCTGGACTGAAGAAACACAAGCTGGGATCAAGATTGCCTGGAGAAATATCAATAACCTCAGATATGCAGATGACACCACCCTTATGGCAGAAAGTGAAGAGGAACTAAAAAGCCTCTTGATGAAAGTGAAAGTGGAGAGTGAAAAGTTTGGCTTAAAGCTCAACATTCAGAAAACGAAGATCATGGCATCTGGTCCCATCACTGCATGGGAAATAGATGGAGAAACAGTGGAAACAGTGTCAGACTTTATTTTTCTGAGCTCCAAAATCACTGCAGATGGTGACTGCAGCCATGAAATTAAAAGACGCTTACTCCTTGGAAGGAAAGTTATGACCAACCTAGATAGCATATTCAAAAGCAGAGACATCACTTTGCCAACAAAGGTTCGCCTAGTCAAGGCTATGGTCTTCCCTGTGGTCATGTATGGATGTGAGAGCTGGACTGTGAAGAAGGCTGAGTGCCGAAGAATTGATGCTTTTGAACTGTGGTGTTGGAGAAGACTCTTGAGAGTCCCTTGGACTGCAAGGATATCCAACTGGTCCATTCTGAAGGAGATCAGCCCTGGGATTTCTTTGGAAGGAATGATGCTAAAGCTGAAACTCCAGTATTTTGGCCACCTCATGCGAAGAGTTGACTCATTGGAGAAGACTCTGATGCTGGGAGGGATTGAGGGCAGGAGAAGGGGACGACAGAGGATGAGATGGCTGGATGGCATCACTGACTCGATGAATGTGAGTCTGAGTGACCTCCGAGAGCTGGTGATGGACAGGGAGGCCTGGCGTGCTGCAGTTCATGGGGTCGCAAAGAGTCGGACACGACTGAGCGATTGATCTGATCTGATAAAGCTGCAGTAATCAGGACAATGTGGTATTGATGTTGGATTGCTAAGTGGCACAGAAGTGTGTGTAGAAAGACCTACACATACAGTGGGCATGGTATATGACAGGTACTGTTGCCAATCTGTGAGGAAAGAATAATTTTTTCCAAAAAGAAACTGTGCTAGGACTCTTATTTATCTGAAAAAGTGAGAATACAGATCCACTCATATATCTTTTCATATTTAAAAATTAAAGGATAAGCTATGAAATAACTAAAGTTTATACCAGAATGATGGATTAAAGTAAAGAGACAAGGATAGGCATTAGACTTCTTTAAATATCCATTAGTTTGTAAATTTGACCTTGGGACCCTAAATATTTTATAAAATTATAAAACCTAAATTATTTTTAAAGTACTCCCTAACAACTAAAATCAGAAAGAGACAAACAAAGCTAACAATATATCTATTTAGTGACAGAACCACTGTCTAATGAAGAATTAACCTCACCCTGCAGGGGAAGGCAATGGCACCCCACACCAGTACTCTTGCCTGGAAAATCCCATGGGCAGAGGAGCCTGGTGGGCTGCAATCCATGGGGTCGCTAAGAGTCAGACACAACTGAGCGACTTCACTTTCACTTTTCACTTTCATGCATTGGAGAAGGAAATGGCAACCCACTCCAGTGTTCTTGCCTGGAGAATCCTAAGGACGGGGGAGCCTGGTGGGCTGCAGTCTATGGGGTCACATAGAGTTGGACACGACTGAAGTGACTTAGCAGCAGTTGTATTAGTATCTGTATTTAAATCTGTATTTAATCGTATAATCGTTGGTTATAGTATTTATATTTTTATTCTTTAGTTGTTATGTGTGTTTTGTGGAATTAAAAAAAAAATTACTAATGCTGTTGAAAACAAAAGTTTTAGGTATATGAAATGGATGTAGAATGGGAATTTTATAACTCTGTAGCCCAACATCTGATTTGGAATTTATTGTGTATTTCTGTTTTAAAAATAATACGTATTTCCTAGCTATGCATGCTAAAAAATTAGCAACAATGACTAGCCTAGAACCAGTGAATGCCCCTAGCACCCAGACTGTGCTCCTCTTTAATTACCATTTTTCACTAAAAAGTAATCAGAGCTGTTTAAAAAATAGCTGAATCCAAGTCTGGGGCAGAATACCTATAAAATGGGGCTGAAATATCTTTTCATACCAAAAATTCAAGAAAGCTATCAAAGGATGCAAGGCTCCCATCAAATAGATTCAGGAGCTAAATAAAGAAGCATATGTGCACAAGGAGCCACATTCAAGAATGCCCCTAGCAGCTCTATTTGTATTGGCCAACGCTAGGGAGAAATTCAATGGCTATCAATGGTAGAATGTATAAATAGCTTGTCATAAATTCAAGCAATGGAACATCACTTGAGAATATAAATACATAAGCTAAATGAAGATGCATGCATTAGTATGGATGACCCTCATAAATGTTGAGTCAAAGACAAAGGTACAGAAAATACCAAAATATGATTCTACATAGATAAACTTCAAAATAAACAAAACTAAACTTTCAGGAGAATGGTTTATTTATATTTTCTTAGAGACAGATGTTTTTTCCACCCCAACTTTTTTTTTTTAGCATTTTCTGTTGACCATTTTTTAATCTTATTTTTTCCTTTCTCAACTTCCACTGGACAAATCTAGTTTGTTTACCTGTTTGTGTTTCCTTGTTTAAAAGCTACTCATTCTGTATCTATTCCATTATTGATTATCTTTACATTTGGAGCATGCATTCTGGATTTACCAAGCCTAAAGTTAATCATTAGTTAATCATTTTCTATACTCTCTTTCAAAATAAATCTTAGACCAATTTAATTCTAATCACCACTCTATTCTCTATGTAATTACTGCCCATTATTCAGCTCTACTTTTTTCAATGTTCATGAATAGTCGTCAAAATTAATCCTAGTATTTTTTCCACATGTTATTCGTTTACTCTCACAATTATTTTTGCATTCCACTCTTTCCTTCTGAATTCAGTTCCCTTCCTCCTAACTTATATCTTGAGAATCATTTTTACTCCAAGTCTCTGAGAGATAAACATTCTTGGTCCTTGTATTAAAAATACTTACTTCCCTTGATTCTTGATTAAATTTTGCTGGGTATGGATTTCCAGTTTGAAGATCACTTTTCCACAGCACTCTTAAGATTAGTATATTACTTTTTAGTCCTAACGTTTATCTGATAGGAGATTGATTATTATTCTTATTCTAATTGTTTTTGCTTTTTATATGCAGTATCCCAACCTATATTTTCACCTTTGTTTTCTGCTATTCTGAAGTTTTAGTAAAAAATTTCACAATTTATCTTACTTTGGATCCTAGGTGGTTTTTAACCTGAGAATTCATGCTTTATTGTGTGTCTCATTTTCTCTATTTTCTCCTTCTGAACTTTTTAAAAACATTTCACAACTTTTGTAAACTATACTCAATGTCTCTCAATATCCTTATTTCTAATTATTTAATTACTGACTGCACTCCACAGAATTTTCTTAGATTTCTTTTCAAGTTCATTAGTTCTCTATTTACCTATGTCTAAACTGCCTTTAAAACTACACATTGAATTTTTAATTTCAATGTTTGTATATGAAATTTCATAAAATTTTATTTAGGTCTTTTTCATATCTGCCTAATCTTTTTCACATTATCTTATTTTAATGAAGATTTTTATTCCTTTTTAAATTATTTTAAATGCTAATTTTATAGTTTTTCCAGATTTACTCTCTTGTCCCAAGTTCAAAGAATTTTAAATTTTCCTAAAGATTTTTTGTTTGTTTGTTTGCTGGCTCCTCATCACAACTTTTTTGTTTGTCCCTGTGCTGTATAATTTCAATTGTGAACTCAGAATCTCTGGGCATGACTTTTCACATGTGCATCCCATGCACTGTGTGCTGTGAAATTATCCCTGTGGTATGGTTTTCAGCTTCAGACTTCTCCTTCATTTCTGGTACATGTGGAGCATTCAAAGTATTTCACTATGAACTGTTTTACACATAACTTCTAAATGTTTTGAATGAAATAGAGTGCTGAACCCACTTGATCTGCCATGTCACTGAAAGCCAATTATTTCAGGTAGATCTATCATACCACCACAGTCTTACTGCCTTTATTGGCTATACATTTTCTCCCAACAGAAATCCAAATCCTTATCTTGACCTGTAAGATCTTCCAAGATAAGACCCATTCATTAGTGGTCTTGTTTTATTTAGGTTATGTCTATGTCTAAAACTTCACCATGTGTTTCAACACATAATAATAAACAGTGCCAACCTGGCTATATCTCAAGAAGCAAATTTATGCACAAAATAAACCTCATGATGTTTATACAGATGTTCTGATAACAAATTTTAATAACAATAGTGATAATCATAATAATAATAATAGATAAGGTTTTGGAGTAATTGATAAATAGCTGGCATTACAGGCTTTACATATATTATCACAATTAACTCTCACCAAAATGCTGTATTATTTTTAATGTATTTAAGATTGTCTCATTACAGCATTACTCACTGATATCCTTGAGCTGACAGCACTTTCTAAAACACAAAATAACCAATGTTTGTGCCATAAGCCTAAACATCAAGCTTCTAGAAAAGCACTGAATTATGGCTCTAACACATGGCAAGTATTACTGATGCACTTCTAAAGCTTTATATTTTTCTGGACAGTATAAAGTGAAGAAAAATATATAAACAAACATGAAAAACAGAGTGAAGATGGTACATTCCAACATACAGCAGTGTCTCTACTGCCCTTTTCTTTTCTTTACCCCAGTCATGCCATATCATGAGAGTGAGAAATGCCACATCATTGAAGCGAAGCACAGCTCAAAGACTTTGTCCTTCTAAGTTGTTTCAGTTTCTGAAATGTTAATTTTTCTTTCCATAACTTTTATTTCATTGAGTGGATTATGTCAATGACTTGATCAACAGTGAGAAAAAAAATGTCAGGAATAGTAACAAAATACATATAAATATAGCTTATCAGGGTCTGAAAACATGTATTGGATCATACATATTACAATTTAGATTGTTGGCAATGGCACCCCACTCCAGTACTCTTGCCTGGAAAATCCCATGGATGGAGGAGCCTGGTAGGCTGCAGTCCATGGGGTTGCTCAGAGTCAGACACGACTGAGAGACTTCACTTTCACTTTTCACTTTCATGCATTGGAGAAGGAAATGGCAACCCACTCCAGTATTCTTGCCTGGAGAATCCCAGGGACTGGGGAGCCTGGTGGACTGCCGTCTATGGGGTCGCACAGAGTCGGACACGACTGAAGTGACTTAGCAGCAGCAGCAGAGATTTTTTATGGTTTAACACATCGATCAATTGATCAATCAATAGACAGAATAAATTTATATATTTGTAAGTTTACATGTCTATAAGTTTGCATGTATGCTAGGTCATTTCAGTTGTGTCCTACTCTCTGCGACCCTATGGACCGTAGCCTGCCAGGCTCCCCTGTCCATGGGATTCTCCAGGCAAGAATGCTGGAGTGGGTTGCCATGCCCTCCTCCAAGGGATCTTTCCAACCCAGAGATTGAACCCGTGTCTCTTACCTCTCCTGCATTGGCAGGCAAGTTCTTTAGCACTGCAATACCTAGGAAGCCCAGTGGGAATTTTTTTTTAATTAAATTTTATTTTGCTCAACTTTACAATATTGTATTCCCTTTGCCATACATCAAGATGGATCCGCCACAAGTATACATGTGTTCCCCATCCTGAACCCTCCTCCCACCTCCCTCCCCATACCATCCCTCTGGGTCGTCCCAGTGCACCAGCCCCAGGCATCCGTTATCAAGCATCGTACCTGGACTGGCGACTCATTTCAGATATGATATTATACATATTTCAATGCTATTCTCCCAAATCATCCCACCCTCTCCCATTCCCAGAGTCCAAAAGTCTGTTCTATACATCAGTGTCTCTTTTGCTGTCTCGTAAACAGGGTTATTGTTACCATCTTTCTAAATTCCATATATATGCATTAGTATACTGTATTTGTGTTTTTCTTTCTGGCTTACTTCACTCTGTATAATAGGCTCCAGTTCCATCCACCTCATTAGAACTGATTCAAATGTATTCTTTTTAATGGCTGAGTAATACTCCATTGTCTATATGTACCACAGCTTTCTTATCCATTCATCTGCTGATGGACATCTAGGTTGCTTCCATGTCCTGGCTATTGTAACCAGTGGAAATTTAAATGACTATGTCTTACTATCTGATAGCTCAGACAGTAAAGAATCCACCTGTAATGCAGGAGATCTAGGTTCAATCCCTGGGGCAGGAAGATTCCCTGGAGAAGGAAATGGCTGCTCACTTCAGTATTCTTGTTGGAGAATTCCATAGACAGAGTAGCCTGGCAAGCTACAGTCCTCTGGGTTGCAAAAAGTCAGACACGACTAGGCAATTAACACTGCACTCCACACATCTTTCTACAGGGTCAGTTACATGTGCCTAATGATGAAATTGGAATTTCTATGTGTGCTTTTTTTCATATCTTAAGAAAATACTCATCAAAGACCCTTTTCTCAATTAAAAACAAAGACCTAAAGACTCACATGTTATGTACTTGATGATAAATTTGAAATTTTCATAAAATATAAGTGAATTAGATCTCATGAAACTCAGTTTATACATTAACTTCATTTAACTTTTAAATTTTAACTCCAGTTCAACTATTTCAGGTAACATAAAACTATTCAGGGCAGGGGACTCCAACCTTTTTGGTGCCAGGGAACACATTTGTGGGAAACAATTTTTCCACAGACTAGGGTGGGGAGTGGATGGTTTGGGAATGGTTCAAGTGCATTACATATATTGTGTACTTTATTTCTGTTATTATTACATCCGCTCCACATCAGATCAATCAGGGATTAGATCCTGGAGGTTGGGGACCCTGATTTAGAGTCCCACTGTGTGGATGTTAATTGATGGAGTCTGCTAAACAAGTCAACGTAATCAGCTGCTTTCTATTATAAGGGTGAAAATGCACTCATTCTTTCCAGGGTTCTGCCCTTTACTGTGATACCTCATTTTCTCCAACATCTTAAACACACACACACACACACACACACACACACACACAAGATCAGTTACCTTCTTTGGCACTTTCTACCTGCTGAGCAATAATAATATTGATGTAATAATAATGATGAGAATGGTAGCAAATATTTATGCTGCATTTCCTATGGCTGGTGATTTGTAACTGCTATAAATAGGTTATCTATTTAATATTTTCAGCAATTCCACTTGGTAGGTACTATAATTATATCCATTTTACAGGAGAAAAAAATGTAGAGACAGGATTCTAACTCAGGCTCTCCAGGGCTCAACCTGTAGCCATAATGTTATACTGCATTCAACTATTTAGGAGACATTTTCCCAGTCACTTCTCATTCCATTATAAATTTGAAAGGATAAAAATTATTACTCTATGGATAGTCTAAGCCTTTCTTCTTTCCCCTTTTTCGCTTGTTAGTAAGATTTCTAACTTCATTTACTTTGGCTTTTTGCTGTCTTTTGCCCTTGAAAGGGTTCCTTCCTCCCAAGCATTTCTCAGGCCTTCTGAATGAAAGTAGAAAGGAAACAAGACAGCGTGAGGTTCCAATGCATGGTCTGGAAGGGTTTATCTAGAAATTCTGAGGAGAAAGAAAAAGGAGCAATTATGATTTATGAGAAAGAAGCAAAAATTACTACACTACATCCCTTCATTTTATTCAATAAACACAAGAAATATTCTTTGAAAATGTGGTTGCACGGTACTTCCCTGGAGGTCCGGTGGCTGACTCTGCTCTCCCAATTAAGAGGGCTGGGGTTAGATCCCTGATCAGGAAACTAGATCCTGCATGCTACAGGATCTATTTGACCTGGTGCAGCCAAAGAAATTTTAAAAGAAAGGCAGGAATGAAGGAAGGAAAAAGAAAGAAAGATATATGGTTGCTATGATTGCTCTTTGAACCACAGTAACACTGGGATGACAAACCTAGACAGCATATTAAAAAGCAGAGATATTACTTTGCTGATAAAGGTCCATATAGTCAAGGCTACAGTTTCTCCAGTAGTCATGTAAGGATGTGAGACCTGGGCAATAAAAAAGGCTGAGGACCGAAGAATTGATGCTTTTGAGCTGTGGTGCTGGAGGAGACTCTTGAGAGTCCCTTGAACTGCAAGGAGATTAAACCAGTCCATCCTAAAGGAAGTCAACCCTGAATATTCATTGGAAGGACTGATGTTGAAGCTGAAACTCCAATACTTTGGCCACCTGATGCAAAGAGCAGATTCATTGGGAAAGACCCTGATGCCAGGAAAAACTGAAGGCAGGAGGAGAAGGGGACAACAGGGAATGAGATGGTTGAATGGCATCACTGATTCAGTGGACAAGAGCTTGAGCAAACTCCAGAAAATAGTAAAAGATGGGGAAGCCATGGACTGATGTGCTGCAGTCCATGGGGTCGCAAACAGTTGGACACAACTGAGCAATTGAACAACAACACTGGGATACAACTGTGAGGGTTGGTGTTTTAAAAATAAATTTTTCTTAAAAGAAGATTTTTCAAACCATTACTTTGTGTTAGTTGCTCAGTCACGTCATATTCTTTGCAACCCTATGGAATGTACCTTGCCAGGCTCCCCTGTTCATGGAATTCTCCAGGAAGGAATACTGGAGTGGGTATCTGTTCCTTTCTCCAGGGGATCTTCCCAACCCAGGGACTGAACACAGGTCTTCTGCATTACAAGCCGATTCTTTACCATCTGAGCCACCAGGGAAGCCCACTGCTTTAAACAAACCTTATCTTTTCATATCTTGTGGTATACACCAAGAAAGTCAACAAGCTAGCCACTGAGGTGGTATTCTGATTGAAGCTGCAATAGTTCCTGCTGGGGAGAGACCACCTTGGCCATCACAGTAGGCTATTCATATCTTCATAGTTGCCCCATCTACGCTCAGTTGCATATGCTGTTTCCAGTCAGAGCTGTGACTGTGAAAATGCTTATTGCTTGGACACTTTTCTGCCACTTAGTGTAGCTAAACACTTTTCAAATTGGCATGTCTTCATGTCCATAATCATTATAAAGTAGAGCAAAAGAATGAATTACTTACAAATACATCCTTTTATGCTACATATTTAAAAACTAGGTTTAACCCTAGTTTTTTAAACAGTTGTTCAGGGATAGATGTGAATATAAAATACATCATTTGAACAATCAGTAAGAGCAGTTTTTTTAGTCTAGCTGTTTCTTTGTGATCTAAAATGGATTTGACCAGGTCTACAACAGAGTATCAACACACTTTTCTCTGTCATTTGAATTTCAGTCTTGGTGGTAATTCTGAAATTGCCCTTGAAGGAGGCTTAAAGCAATTTTGTTGTTGTTTACAATGAATGTAACTCTAGCAGATGCTGTGGGTACCTTCCTTCCTCTCAAGAGAAAGCCATCCTGCTGACACCTGGACCTAGATTTCTAGCCTCCACAAATGTGAGGTAATAAATGTCTATCTTTTTAAGTTACCTAGTTTGTCATGCTTTGTTATGAGAGACCTAGGAAATTAAGAGACCTCCCCAGTGGAATCTCTTTCTTGTTTCCTCGAAGAACATGGGGGAAGAACAAGTCCCATGTAGAGGCATCTAGAGACCTCTGTTACTAAGCCACCTACAATACCATGGATATGTCATTTAATTCTTCCTGGTCTCAGTTCCTTTGTCTGAGAGGTGAGGATATCATCCAACTCAAAATCTCTAAGGTACCAACAGGATTTTTCAAGAGACGATATTTGTTTATTCAATTGTGCTTCATCTGCTCTACAAAAATACACAAAAAAGTTAACAAATGACTATATACATTGGAAAAGAGGTTCATAATATTAAAACTAGATTGAAGGCAACTTTTCTTTAATGGCTGGTTTCCTAATTCCTTCAAAGCACAATTCTATCTACTGAAACTCAGTTTAGTTCAGTTCAGTTGTTCAGTTGTGTCCAACTCTGTGCGACCCCATGAACTGTAGCACGCCAGGCCTCCTGTCCATCACCAACTCCTGGAGTTCACTCAGACTCACTTCCATCTAGTCAATGATGCCATCCAGCCATCTCATCCTCTGTCATCCCCTTCTCCTCCTGCCCCCAGTCCTTCCCAGCATCAGAGTCTTCTCCAATGAGTCAACTCTTCACATGAGGTGGCCAAAGTACTGGAGTTTCAGCTTTAGCATCATTCCTTCCAAAGAAATCCCAGGGCTGATCTCCTTCAGAATGGACTGGTTGGATCTCCCTGCAGTCCAAGGGACTCTCAAGAGTCTTCTCCAACACCACAGTCCAAAAGCATCATTTCTGTCCTTTATCAAGCCCATCTTTGCATGAAATGTTCCCTTGGTATCTCTAATTCTTGAAGAGATCCCTAGTCTTTCCCATTCTGTTGTTTTCCTCTATTTTTTGCAATGATTGCTGAGGAAGGCTTTCTTATCTCTTCTTGCTATTCTTTGGAACTCTGCATTCAGATGCTTAAATCTTTCCTTTTCTCCTTTGCTCTTCGCTTCTCTTCTTTTCACAGCTATTTGTAAGGCCTCCTCAGACAGCCATTTTGCTTTTTGGCATTTCTTTTCCATGGGCCTGGTCTTGATCCATCTACTGAAACTGGAGTTACACAAATCTTTTCTAAGTATCTCTTATAGTAAGTTACACCTGAATATAGTAGTAAAATTCATTCCCACTACTTTGGAAAGCAGTAACAGTCTGCAGAATAAGCCATAATGTATCTATTCCCAAATAATTTTCTATTACATTTTTTTTTTACCATGATGTCCAGATGAGTGGTGCTTAAGCGCTGAAGAAGCTGAAGTCGAACGGTTCTATGAAGACCTACAAGACCTTTTAGAACTAACACCCAAAAAAGATGTCCTTTTCATTATAGGGGACTGGAATGCAAAAGTAGGAAGTCAAGAAACACCTGGAGTAACAGGCAAATTTGGCCTTGGAATACGGAATGAAGCAGGGCAAAGACTAACAGAGTTTTGCCAAGAAAATGCACTGGTCATAGCAAATACCCTCTTCTAACAACACAAGAGAAGACTCTATACATGGTCATCACCAGATGGTCAACACCAAAATCAGATCGATTATATTCTTTGCAGCCAAAGATGGAGAAGCTCTATACAATCAGCAAAAACAAGACCAGGAGCTGACTGTGGCTCAGACCATGAACTCCTTATTGCCAAATTCAGACTGAAATTGAAGAAAGTAGGGAAAACCACTAGACCATTCAGGTAGGACCTAAATCAAATCCCTTATGATTATACAGTGGAAGTGAGAAATAGATTTAAGGGCCTAGATCTGATAGATAGAGTGCCTGATGAACTATGGAATGAGGTTCGTGACATTGTACAGGAGACAGGGATCAAGACCGTCCCCATGGAAAAGAAATGCAAAAAAGCAAAATGGCTGTCTGGGGAGGCCTTACAAATAGCTGTGAAAAGAAGAGAAGCGAAAAGCAAAGGAGAAAAGGAAAGATATAAACATCTGAATGCAGAGTTCCAAAGAAGAGCAAGAAGAGATAAGAAAGCCTTCTTCAGCGATCAGTGCAAAGAAATAGAGGAAAACAACAGAATGGGAAAGACTAGGGGTCTCTTCAAGAAAATCAGAGACACCAAAGGAACATTTCATGCAAAAATGGGCTCGACAAAGGACAGAAATGGTATGGACCTAACAGAAGCAGAAGATATTAAGAAGAGGTGGCAAGAATACACAGAAGAACTGTACAAAAAAGAGCTTCAAGACCCAGATAATCATGATTGTGTGATTGCTGACCTAGAGCCAGACATCCTGGAATGTGAAGTCAAGTGGGCCTTAGAAAGCATCACTACGAACAAAGCTAGTGGACGTGATGGAATTCCAGTGGAGCTATTCCAAATCCTGAAAGATGATGCTGTGAAAGTGCTGCACTCAATATGCCAGCAAATTTGGAAAACTCAGCAGTGGCCACAAGATTGGAAAAGGTCAGTTTTCATCCCAATCCCAAAGAAAGGCAATGCCAAAGAATGCTCAAACTACTGCACAATTGCACTCATCTCACATGCTAGTAAAGTAATGCTCAAAATTCTCCAAGCCAGGCTTCAACAGTTATGTGAACCGTGAACTTCCTGATGTTCAAGCTGGTTTTAGAAAAGGCAGAGGAACCAGAGATCAAATTGCCAACATCCGCTGGATCATGGAAAAAGCAAGAGTTCCAGAAAAACATCTATTTCTGCTTTATTGACTATGCCAAAGCCTTTGACTGTGTAGATCACAATAATCTATGGAAAATTCTGAAAGAGATGGGAATACCAGACCACCTGATCTGCCTCTTGAGAAATTTGTATGCAGGTCAGGAAGCAACAGTTAGAACTGGACATGGAACAACAGACTGGTTCCAAATAGGAAAAGGAGTTCATCCAGGCTGTATATTGTCACCCTGTTTATTTAACTTATATGCAGAGTACATCATGAGAAACGCTGTGCTGGAAGAAACACAAGTTGGAATCAAGATTGCTGGGAGATATATCAATAACATCAGATATGCAGATGACACCACCCTTATGGCAGAAAGTGAAGAGGAACTCAAAAGCCTCTTGATGAAAGTGAAAGTGGAGAGTGAAAAGTTTGGCTTAAAGCTCAACATTCAGAAAATGAAGATCATGGCATCCGGTCCCATCACTACATGGGAAATAGATGGGGAAACAGTGTCAGACTTTATTTTTCTGGGCTCCAAAATTACTGCAGATGGTGACTGCAGCCATGAAATTAAAAGACGCTTACTCCTTGGGAGGAAAGTTATGACCAACCTAGATTGCATATTCAAAAGCAGAGACATCACTTTGCCAACAAAGGTTCGCCTAGTCAAGGCTATGGTCTTTCCTGTGGTCATGTATGGATGTGAGAGTTGGACTGTGAAGAAGGCTGAGGGCCAAAGAATTGATGCTTTTGAACTGTGGTGTTGGAGAAGACTCTTGAGAGTCCCTTGGAGTGCAAGGAGATCTAACCAGTCCATTCTGAAGGAGATCAGCCCTAGGATTTCTTTGGAAGGAATGATGCTAAAGCTGAAACTCCAGTACTTTGGCCACCTCATGTGAAGAGTTGACTCATTGGAGAAGACTCTGATGCTGGGAGGGATTGGCGGCAGGAGGAGAGGGGGACAACAGAGGATGAGATGGCTGGATGGCATCACTGACACGATGGATGTGAGTCTGAGTGAACTCCCTGATGGACAGGGAGGCCTGGCGTGCTGCGATTCATGGGGTCACAAAGAGTCGGACACCACTGAGCGACTGATCTGATCTGATCTGATCTAAGTGCTTTTTGCAAAAGAAAAAAAAAAAGTGTGAGGGAAGAAATGTTTTCCTGAAAAAGTTTCTGCATATGCAATCATCTTATCACATATGCCAGTTTAGCTCTTGTTTTAGTCTAAGAATAACTGTAATCTATGCCCAGGGTGTGGAGTCAGTACTGACATAGGGATTCTGAGCCATCCTCAAGATGGTTTGGTGGTATAGGCCATAACCTTTAACTGCTCTAGAGGTTAAATGATTAAGACAGGAATATCTAAATATAATGGGTTTGTTATTGAAAAGACAAGAGGAAAAAAATCTTTCATCTTCAATCTCCATATCATTTGCCCAATAGTCATATATATTATACAGAGTGGAGAGAGTCATTGTTTTCTTTACAAGCTCAAAAAGCAGCCAACATTACCAAGAAGAGGAGACCTTGATGAGTGTGTGGAACTTTTCTTTCTTTCTGGGGACTGAAGTCTCTCCTTCAAGAAATAATAACAGAGTTATTATATATAATTCTCTGATTAAAGTGGGACTGAACCCCTGGCAATCACAACTGCACATTAATTAATACCTCTTTAGGGGGAAAAAGAAAACTTGAGGTGAGTACAACCATGAAATGGTTGCTAAATGAGAAGCAAATGAAGTCTTGCCTGCTTTAAGGCTGCGAGTGACTTGTCTGGCTAAGGGCTGCATATATTTAGTTCGGATAACTACTTCAGCTCGCCTGATAGTTGTTGTTTCAGTGTTTGGTCAAATAGCTTTTAATGTTGCAATCAAGTAATAGATACAAGATTGACAAGTAACAAAGAAAAAGAGCTTTTAGTCAACATGGACTAAAATCCATTATTGTGGTGTGTACACTGTGCTGGGGACCTGTAAACATGTCTTCATTGATCTTGCAGAAAGATAGAAATATCTCCCCCTGTATGGCTCAATCAAGACCCTTTTCAGAAAGGTAAAGTGCAAACAATATTGAAGAAGCAGAAAGAGACTGACATTACAGTCAAACAGTAAATAATGGTTGAGCACAGGAAACCTATCTATAACATTTCAAATTCCTGTCAGCTCAAATGAAATGTATAACCTCTCTAGTGCAACCTCAGAAAGATCAGAATATGGGGACTGTGCATTCCTTTTTATTGTCATTCCTCTTTTACCAACCAACCAAATCAATAGGGGGAAAAAAATCTCATTTACAGTTTTGCATTTTCATAGTTATCTCGGTGAATAAGCCTTTGAAAAAGATCTCATCTGTGAAGGTCAATAATTCACTCCTTCCCCTCTCCCATAATTAGGGTCTGCTGCCATTTATATGAACACATTTTGCTGATTATAAAATAGAAAAAAAATTAACATGCAGTGGAAGTAGAACTGGGTCTTCTTGCCAATTTGAAGTTTTATTAGAATCACCCACTGCATTAATTCTAAACTTTCACTTTCATTTATGTTTAAATACTTGTAATTAGGAGAAGCTATTTAGGCACTGTAGACACCAACAGATAATTTGTATGGATGTCTAAAAAGGTTGGCAGGCTGGTCAGAGGTTCAGCGTAGTTTATAAACAGATTCATCTATTATGTAAATCTCCATCCATAATCATTATTTATCCATTATGGCTAATCGGCATTCCAAGAAAGGAAGAGTGAAAAGAACTGGTAATGTCTTTAAAACAATGCCTCTTATACCTACAGATTCCTTAAATTTAGCCATCAACCAACTAGACATATAATCTTTTGTTCCTCTTCTTAAAAAATGCCTAAGAGAAATCAATACTGCACATTTAAAAACAATGTTCTCATTAGATACAGAGTAAGCAAATAAGAAGCAAATTGAATTACCTTTTTATACCATTTATTAACCTGCCTCTTCCTTTTCCTCCTTTCCTTCCCAAACATAAAATTCCAAAGAAAACAAAGACCCACTTAACTCAGGAAGAGGTATAAGTTATGCCTAAGTGTAGGGGAACAGACTTGACATGATACTTTCAATACCTGAGATTCTTGTGTAGGGAGCGTTAATGAGGTGCTAACACAGCTCCTGGCATGATCCTTTGATGTAGGCTTATAATCAGAATCCCAAGCAAATACTCAGCATAAGGCAATGCAGGATTCTATCTTCAGGACCCCAGGAAGAAACTTACTAGAACAAAATCAAACCCACTCATTAGTAAACTGAATCTTCACCCCAATGTCCCACGCTTTTCTCTACATTTTAGAGAAGACTTGGGAACTTAGTGTTGCTTTATAAACAGACCTTGTTATGTGTTAAGCACTGTGCTATCTAAAGTGGACTTGTACTGGAAAACACCAGTTCAGACATTTGCTCAAATTTAAGTCTCGCTCTAGAATATGAGATGAATAATTTCTTTTTCAAGATCCAAGACCAAAGAAAAGGAATATGCACATTCAAGAACTGACATATAGTTAGCTGAAAATGTGGTTAAAATGCGCAATTGAATTCTATATTTATTTACAGTTTCTTCTGACTCTCTGACCCCATTGTCTGTTAGGTGAACATGTCCCCAGCCTTTATTCTCCCTGATCAACTTTCAGAATCCAACAATCCTCCAAAAGCCTGTTCACTCCAAGGTTTCTTTCCATAATTCTTCAGCCACAAATGTTCTTTTCTTCATATGATATCCCATCAAGACTTGTTCCTGCTTCTGATGACAGATACAGTTTGAACTGTATCTGTCATTGAACAAGCTTACTTTGACTCACAATTCACCTTCCCTACATGGCAGAAGTTGTGTTTTATTCTTCTTATTCCTACCCATAGCATTTAATAAGCTACCTTAAGCATAGTAGTTGTAAAATAAATACTGAACTGAATCATACATGTACAAATTCAATGCTAAACCAAAAAGAAAAGGGACTCCTTAATTTTAACTAAAACTCAAAAGCACTAGCTCCAAAAGAGAAGGGATTTTTCTGAAAGATTATTTCAATAACAGTTTTTTAAATAGCAAATGACTAGTAAAATCACCCCAATTTGTTCTCAAATTTTTTAGCAAGAGTCTGATTCTGAATAGCTGAATTTTGAAGGAAGGTGAATTGAATTCCGAGATTTAAAGTTCTCTAATGTCAACCATTTGTGATGGTTTTTATCATGGGTTTTAAATAACTCTTTACAGAAATATTTATTGCCTATATGTATATATGTGTCATGGTTGAGAATCCAGCTCCATCCAAATTGGCCCTGGAGAATGGAATGAGTTTAACTAGAAAGTGAAGCCTAAATGGTCCCAATTTCAGAGAGAGCAGGAATTCAATAGCCAGAAACTATGCAGAGTCTCAAAACATAAATCCTATCTCATCACTTTTCTCCTAAATGCAGCCTAAATAAATCTCTCAGCCAGCTACTGTCTCATTTTTTCCTTCCACTCCAACTTGTGTGCCTTGAACAGCATCCCAGACCTGAAACATCCAGCCATTTGCTTTCCCTCAATATAAAACTGTTTTAAAGACCATCTTTAAGAAGCTTATTTCAATGAACTAGGTGGCCAACCACTAAAGATGATTTATGACACCTATTTCCTGGACTAGAAATACTTAAGATCGAAGAATTAAAGAGGATATAAAGAGATGATGGGTTAGCTAACTCTTTCCAGTACATAGTAAAAGCAGTGCAGTGACAAGCACTGTCTGTCATTCAGAGGACAGGAGCACTGATGTCATGCTGATGTTCCAATTACAGCTTGGGGTTCTCAGAGTAATAGTAAATTAATACAGTGTAAATTCAAAGAATAACTGGGCTTAAAACATTTGCTTTTGGTTTTGTTCTTTCTTTTTTAATTCTTCCCAAACCTTCATGTCTTATGTTCAGGAAACAGTAGCCCTAAATCATATAACACTTTGGCATTCATGTATTTAGCATTCAAGATTTTGACTACTAGTAAGAAACCCCAAAGACTCATGACATGTAGAAATAGGTAATTTTGCTAAAGACAAATCTCTTGACTAGTGAGTGAGTCTAGTTGACCTCTTGGCAACTGCATTCATCTTCATGTAGCCAGATGTCTACTCTTGTTATTTTGCAAAAATTTATGGGGCATATTTTATTTTACATTTTTGGTGTGATTTGGGAAAAAAAATCATTCTTTCAACATATTAGGTGATCATTTCTTATTTGCATTTAACAAATGATCTGCTAAATTTATAAGCTGACTAGAAATAACTAGTGTAGTCCATGGGATCGCAAAGAGTCAGATGAGACCGAGGGACTGAACTGAACTAAGTGCTAGGATGACATGTGTTACATGTTTCCTGATGCTCTTAAGATAGAATGCCATAAACAACATCTTTTCTCCTACCTCCTACAGTGTCTCCAAACATCTTAGGAAGAAGAGCTCAGCCATAAACCCATTCAGACAACTGAAGTCTAATCTCTTAATTCCTTCTAGCACCTTTTCTCTAGAGTCAGAAGCTGCTTCCAGTATTTCTCATATTAACTCAACGGCCAAAGGCACTTCTGATTGGGTCTTCAAAAGCTTAAGAAGAAACCTTGAAAAATTTATTTGGAGAAATTAAACTGTATCCAATAACAAAGTTTACAACTATTTGAAAGTGAAAGTTAGTCACACGGTTGTGTCCAACTCTTTGTCACCCCATGGAACATAACCCGGCTGGGTCCTCTGACCATGGAATTCTCCAAGCAAGAGTACTGGAGTGGGTTGCCATTTCCTTCTCTAGGGGATCTTCTTGACCCAGGGATCAAACCCAGGTCTCCTGCATTGCAGTCAGATCCTTTCCCAAATGAGCTACTAGGGAAGCCCACAACTATTTACAGAAGTACAAAAATATCCAACACCCAACAGTGTAAAACTTTCAATTCTTGGTCTTCAAATCAAATCAAACCAGGCATGCAAAGAACTAAGAAAATATCATCTTAATAATCTAGTCAAAACCGACCCAGAACTGACTTTGATGTCAAAATTAGTAGATAAAGACATTAATAAAATAGTATTTTATATTTCATATGTTCAAAAAGGTAGAGGAAAAGATGCTCAACCCAGTACTCTGTGACAACCTAAAGGTGTGGGATATGGAGGAAGAGGGGAAGGGTTTAGAAGAGAGGGGACATATGTATACCTGTGACTGACTCATGTTGATGTGTGATAGAAACCAACACAATATTGTAAAGCAATTACCCTCAATTTGAAAAAAAAAATTTAAAAACATGTAAAAATAACAAAATCAAACTTCTGGAGATGAAAATAAAACTTTATGAATTAAAGCAAATATGGCAAATGGAATTAGCAATAGATTAGACTCTATCAAAGAAAAACATTAGTGAACTTGAAGACACAACAAAGTAGAATCTATGCATGAAGAAAGAGAGGGGGTAAAAAGATAAAAGATCTAAAGAGATCAGCAACCTGTGGAATAACTTTGAGTAACTTAATGTACATTTAATTGGAATCACTGAAGGAAATGACGGGCGAAAGATAGATAAGAATATTTGAAGAAATAATGAGCAAAATGTTTTTCTAGCTGTTTTTACATTTTTAAATCATTGACTTTAAAAAATTTAAGTACATGAAAATTCACATTAAATATCAGCCAGAGCCTGAGGGAAAATGTCTGGAATAGCAGGGAGAATAATGTACTTTGAACTCTTTAAGACTGAGTAGGGCATGCCAGATTCATGGGTGAGCAGCCCCTGATCAAAGAAAGAATTGCTCCTCTTTCTCCAGCTCTTCTATTAGAAACTTCTGGCACAAACCTTGGGCTTCCCTGGTGGCTCAGACGGTAAAGCGATTGTTCGCAGTGTGGGAGACCCAGGTTTGATCCCGAGGTTGGGAAGATCCCCTGGAGAAGGAAACGGCAGCCCTCTCCAGTACTCTTGCCTGAAGAATCCCATGGATGGAGGAGCCTGATAGGCTACAGTCCATGGGGTCGCAAAGAGTCAGACATGACTGGGCGACATCAGCTCAGCACAGCCCTAACATCCTTTGGAATGTTTGGGATTATTATCAAGATCTAATAACATTGGTTCATATTCCACATAAATTTTGAATAAGCTACAGTCTCAAAGGATTTTAAGAAGCCTCACGTCTTCTTTCTTTAGGTTTGTGTTAGTTTTTATTTTTTAATTGTCTCTTTTAATCCCACAATCCCAAGAATGCCCTTCTTTTTTAAAAAATATTTATTTACTTTTTGGCTGTGCCAGGTCTCAGTGGCCACATGTTTTTAGTTTCAGCATGTGGGATCTAGTTCTCTGATCCAGGATCAGACCTGAGTCCCCTGGATTTGGAACATGGTGTCTTAAGCCACTGAACCACCAGAATTCATTTTTTTAATTCTGAGAAATTAAGATGTGTTTGCCCCTTAAATTAGCATGCTAAATACATTTAAAATAATGTTCTCATAAGCTCAAGTGTTAGAAGATTATCCAAAAAAGGCAACTACTCAATTATTTTAAAATATTAAAGTGGAGGGGCGGTCCTAAAACGGCAGAGGAATAGAATGGGGAGACCACTTTCTCCCCCACAGATTCATCAAAAGAATATTTGAATACTGAGCAAATTCCACGAAATAACTTTTGAATGCTGGCAGAAGATTCAGGCACCCAGAAAAGCAGACTATTGTCTTCAAAAGGAGGTAGGAAAAAATATAAAAGATAAAAAGAGAGACAAAAGAGGAAGGGAAGGAGATCTGTCATGTGAAGGGAGTCTTTAAAAAGAGAGAAGTTTCCAAACACCAGGAAATGCTCTCACTGACAAGTCTGTGGCGAGCCTTGCAACCACAGAGGGCAAAATAACTGGGAGGAAAAATAAATAAATAATTAAAACCCACAGATTATGTGCCCAATGGTAACTCCCAGCAGAGAAGCAGTACAGATGCCTGCATCCACCACTAGCAAGCAGGGGCTGGGCAGGGAGGGGAGGGCTGCATTGCTTAGGGTAATGACCAGGACAATACCCCAAGGCCAATCTGAGGGAACTAACTTGAGATAGCAAACCAGACTGTGGGATAGCTACCCTGCGAAAAGCCCTAACCTAAGACACTGACAGAGCAGAAGATATTAAGAAGAGGTGGCAAGAATACACAGAAGAACTGTACAAAAAAGATCTTCAAGACCAAGATAATCACAATGGTGTGATCACTGACCTAGAGCCAGACATCCTAGAATATGAAGTGAAGTGGGCCTTAGAAAGCATCACTAGGAACAAAGCTAGTGGAGGTGATGGAATTCCAGTTGAGCTGTTTCAAATCCTGAAAGATGATGCTGTGAAAGTGCTGCACTCAATATGCCAGCAAATTTGGAAAACTCAACAGTGGCCACAGGACTTAAAAGGTCAGTTTTCATTCCAGTCCCAAAGAAAGGCAATGCCAAAGAATGCTCATACTACTGCACAGTTACACTCATCTCACACGCTAGTAAAGTAAGCTCAAAATTCTCCAAGCCAGGCTTCAGCAATATGTGAACTGTGAACTTCCAGATGTTCAAACTGGTTTTAGAAAAGGCAGAGGAACAAGAGATCAAATTGCCAACATCTGCTGGATCATCGAAAAAGCAAGAGAGTTCCAGAAAAACATCTATTTCTGCTTTATTGACTATGCCAAAGCCTTTGACTGTGTGGATCACAATAAACTGTGGAAAATTCTGAAAGAGATGGGAATATCAGACCACCTGACGTGCCTCTTGAGAAACCTATATGCAGGTCAGGAAGCAACAGTTAGAACTGGACATGGAACAACAGACTGGTTCCAAATAGGAAAAGAAGTTCGTCAAGGCTGTATATTGTCACCCTGCTTATTTAACTTATACACAGAGTACATCATGAAAAATGCTGGGCTGGAAGAAGCACAAGCTGGAATCAAGATTGCTGGGAGAAATATCAACAACCTCAGATACGCGTGTGACACCATCCTTATGGCAGAAAGTGAAGAGGAACTAAAAAGCCTCTTGATGAAAGTGAAAGAGGAGAGTGAAAAAGTTGGCTTAAAACTCAACATTCAGAAAACAAAGATCATAGCATCCGGTCCCATCATTTCATGGGAAATAGATGGGGAAACAGTGGAAACAGTGTCAGACTTTATTTTGGGGGACTCCAAAATCACTGCAGATGGTCACTGCAGCCATGAAATTAAAAGACGCTTACTCCTTGGGAGTAAAGTTATGACCAACCTAGATAGCATATTCAAAAGCAGAGATATTACTTTGCCAACAAAGGTCCATCTAGTCAAGGCTATGGTTTTTCCAGTGGTCATGTATGGATGTGAGAGTTGGACTGTGAAGAAAGCTGAGCGCCGAAGAATTGATGCTTTTGAACTGTGGTGTTGGAGAAGAGTCCTGAGAGTCCCTTGGACTGCAAGGAGGTCCAACCAGACCATCCTAAATGAGATCAGTCCTGGGTATTAATTGAAAGGACTCATGCTGAAGCCGAAACTCCAATACTTTGGCCACCTCATATGAAGAGCTGACTCATTGGAAAAGACCCTGATGCTGAGAGGGATTGGGTGCAGGAGGAGAAGGGGACGACAGAGATGAGATGAGTGGATTTCATCACCGACTAGATGGACATGAGTTTGAGTGAACTCCGGGAGTTAGTGATGGACAGGGAGGCCTGGCATGCTGCGATTCATGGGGTCGCAAACAGATGGACACAGCTGAGCGACTGTTGGACTGAACTGAACTGAAGACATCACCAGGCCCGCTCATCGAACAAAGGACTGACTAGAGCTAGCTGGCTGTGGGCTGGCCCATCCCCCACCAGAGACAGGCAGGCAAGGGCAGCCAGAGCCGGAAGGGGGCAATTGCGGCTCCAGAAAGGCATCATCTACCAAACTGCAAGCAGGCTTTGTTGCTAACCAAGACTTCTTGGAATTCTGGATGGTTGACAGCCACCTGAGATTGTGTGCCAGTTGTACACCCAGAAAACCTAGCGGCAAAGACGGGGGAGGCGATAAGTCACAGCAACCACGCTCACCAAGCACCTGGTCACTTGAGCTGCTCAGACCTGGAAGGGCACAAAACGCAGGCCTGACCGAGTCTGCACCTTTGAGGAGTACCTGAGTACTTGAACCTAAGCAGCTTAGACGTGGGAAGTGCATACAACCCAAGGCTGGCCTCAGACATTTTCCGGCAGAGCAACCTAGAGCTTAAGCAGTGTAACAGGGAAAGCACACACGCCGTGAGCAGGGGCAAACCCAGTGCGGCTGAGATACTTCGAGCAGAGCACATGCCAGTGTTATCTGTTCGCAGTGTTCCTCCCTCCCCACAGCACTACTGAACAAGTGAGCCTGAAAAAGTGTCCACCACCGCCCCTGTGTGTCAGGGTGGAAATTAGACACTGAGGAAACCAGCAAACAGAAGCTAAAACAGAGGGAACCGCCTTGGAAGTGACAGGTGCAATAGATTAAAACCCTGTAGTTAGCACCAACTATATAGGACGGGGCCTACAAATCTTGAGAAGTATAAGCCGGATATAGGAACTACCTCAAAATGAACTGACCATACACTGTCCATAACAACACCAGAGAAAGTCCTAGATATATTTTTACTATTGTCATTCTTTAAATTAAAAAAAAAGTTTTTTATTTTTAAATCCTCTATTACTCCTTTAATTTTCATTTTTATAACCTACTATTACTTTGCAAAAAAAAGACCCTATTTTGTAAAGCAAAATTCATATATATATATATATATTTTATAATTTTTGTGACTTTGTTGGTTTTTTTTTTTTTTTTTTAATATTGTATTTTTGAGAATCCAACCTCTACTCTAGATTTTTAAGCTTTGCTTTTTGGTATTTGTTATCAATTTTGTACCTTTAAGAACCCAATCTTCAGTATCCATTTTGACTTGGGAGTGAGATTACTGGCTTGACTGCTCTCTCTCCCTTTGGAAAAAGGAGACTTTTTCTCCACCAGGCTGCTTCTATCTCCTCCCTCCCCCTTCTCTTCCCTACCCAATTCTGTGAATCTCTTTGTGTGTTCCAGACTGTGGAGAACACTTTGGGAACTGATTACCGGCTGGATCTGTTGCTCTCCTTTTGATTCCCCCCTATATCCTCCTGGCCACCTCTGTCGCCTCCTCTCTCTTCTCTTCTCTGTATAACTCCATGTACATCTCTGAGCGGTCCAGACTGTGGAGAGCACATAAGGAAGTGATTACTGACTAGCTTTCTTTCGCCTCTTTTGATTCCCCCTCTTCTCCTCCTGGTCACCTCTATCTCCCTCCTCCCTCTTCTCTTCTCCATGTAACTCTGTGAACCTCTCTGGGTGTCCCTCACTGTGGAGAAACTTTTCATCTTTCACCTAGATGTTTTATCAACGGTGCTGTATAGATGGAGAAGTCGTGAGGCTACTGTAGAAATAAGACTGAAAACCAAAAGCAGGAGGCTTAAGTCCAAATCTGGAGAACACCAGACAACTCCTGAATCCAGGAAACATTAATCGATAGGAGCTTATCAAACGCCTCCATACCTACACTGAAACCAAGCACCACCCAAGAGCCAACAAATTCCAGTGCAAGACATACCACGCAAATTCTCCAGCAACACAGGAACATAACCCTGAGCTTCAATATACAGGCTGCCCAAAGTCACTCCAATCCCATTGACATCTCATAATTCATTACTGGACACTTCATTGCACTTCAGAGAGAAGAAATCCAGCTCCACCCACCAGAACACCGACACAAGCTTCTCAAACCAGGAAACCTTGACAAGCCCCCCGTCCAACCCCATCCACAGTGAGGAAACTCCACAATAAAGAGAACTCCACAAACTGCCAAAATACGGAAAGGCCACCCCAAACACAACAATATAAACAAGATGAAGAGGCAGATGAAGAGCTTTACCCAGCAGGTAAAGGAGCAGGATAAATGCCCACCAAACCAAACGAAAGAGGAAGAGATAGGGAATCTACCTGATAAAGAATTCTGAATAATGATAGTGAAAATGATCCAAAATCTGAAAACAAAATGGAGTTACAGATAAATAGCCTGGAGACAAGGATTGATAAGATGCAAGAAAGGTTTAACAAGGACATAGAAGAAATAAAAAAGAGTCAATATATAATGGATAATGCAATAAATGAGATAAAAAACACTCTGGAGGAAACCAAGAGTAGAATAACAGGGGAAGAAGATAAGTGAGGTAGAAGATAGAATGGTAGAAATAAATGAAACAGAGAGGAAAAAAGAAAAATGAATTAAAAGAAATTAGGACAATCTCAGAGACCTCCAGGACAGGGTTAAACGTCCCAACATTCGAATCATAGGAGTCCCAGAAGAAGAAGACAAAAAGAAAGACCATGAGAAAATACTTGAGGAGATAATAGTTGAAAACTTCCCTAAATTGGGGAAGGAAATAATCACCCATGTCCAAGAAACTCAGAGAGTCGCAAACAGGATAAACTCAAGGCGAAAAAAACCCTAAGACACATATTAATCAAATTAACAAAGATCAAACACAAAGAACAAATATTAAAAGCAGCAAGGGAAAAACAACAAATAACACACAAGGGGATTCCCATAAGGATAACAGCTGATCTTTCAATAGAAACTCTTCAGGCCAGGAAGGAATGGCAGGAGATACTTAAAGTGATGAAAGAAAATAACCTACAGCCCGGATTACTATACCCAGCAAGGGTCTCATTCAAATATGAAGGAGAAATCAAAAGCTTTACAGACAAGCAAAAGTTGAGAGAACTCAGCACCACCAAACCAGCTCTTCAACAAATGCTAAAGGATCTTCTCTAGATAGGAAACACAGAATAAACTTGAACCCAAAACAATAAAGTAAATGGCAATGGGATCATACTTATCAATAATTACCTTAAATGTAAATGGGTTGGATGCCCCAACCAAAAGACAAAGACTGGCTGAATGGATACAAAAACAAGACCCCTATATATGTTGTCTGCAAGAGACCCACCTCGAAACAAAGGACACATACAGACTGAAAGTGAAGGGCTGGAAAAGGATTTACCATGCAAATAGAGACCAAAAGAAAGCAGGAGTAGCAATACTCATATCAGATAAAATAGACTTTAAAACAAAGGCTGTGAAAACAGACAAAGAAGGACACTACATAATGATCAAAGGATCAAACCAAGAAGAAGATACAACAATTATATATGCACCCAACATAGGAGCACCGCAATATGTAAGACAAATGCTAACAAATATGAAAGGGGAAATAAACAGTAACATAATAATAGTGGGAGATTTTAATACTCCACTCACACGTATGGATAGATCAATTAAACAGAAAATTAACAAGGAAACAGAAACTTTAAATGATACATTAGACCAGTTAGACCTAATGGATATCTATAGGACATTTCACCCCAAAACAATGAATTTCACCTTTTTCTCAAGCGCACATGGAACCTTCTCCAGGATAGATCACATCCTGGGCCATAAATAGAGCCTTGGTAAATTCAAAAAAATTTAAATCATTCCAAGCATCTTTTCTGACCACAATGCAGTAAGATTAGATCTCAATTTTACTCCTTGGAAGGAAAGTTATGACCAACCTAGATAGCATATTCAAAAGCAGAGACGTTACTTTGCCAGCAAAGGTTCATCTAGTCAAGGCTATGGTTTTTCCAGTGGTCATGTATGGATGTGAGAGTTGGACTGTGAAGAAAGCTGAGCGCTGAAGAATTGATGCTTTTGAACTGAGGTGTTGGAGAAGACTCTTGAGAGTCCCTTGGACTGCAAGGAGATGCAACCACTCCATTCTAAAGGAGATCAGCCTTGGGTGTTCTTTGGAAGGAATGATGCTAAAGCTGAAACTCCAGTACTTTGGCCACCTCATATAAAGAGCTGACTCATTGGAAAAGACTCTGATGCTGGGAGGGATTGGGGGCAGGAGGAAAAGGGGACGACAGCGGATGAGATGGCTGGATGGCATCACCGACTAGATGAACATGAGTTTGAGAGAACTCCGGGAGTTGGTGATGGACAGGGAGGCCTGGTGTGCTGTGATTCAAGGGGTTGTAAAGAGTCGGACATGACTGAGCAACTAAACTGAACTGAACTGAAAAGGAGAAAAACTATTAAAAATTCCAACATATGGAAGCTGAACAACACACTGCTGAATAACCAACAAATCACAGAAGAAATCAAAAAAGAAATCAAAATATGCATAGAAACTAATGAAAATGAAAACACAACAACCCAAAACCTCTGGGATACTATAAAAGCAGTGCTAATGGGAAGGTTCATAGCACTACAGGCATACCTCAAGAAACAAGAAAAAAGTCAGATAAATAAACTAACTCTACACCTAAAGCAACTAGAAAAGGAAGAAATGAAGAACCCCAAGGTTAGTAGAAGGAAAGAAATCTTAAAAATTAGGGCAGAAATAAATGCAAAAGAAACAAAAGAGATCATAGCAAAAATCAACAAAGCCAAAAGCTGGTTCTTTGAGAGGATAAATAAAATTGACAAACCATTAGCCAGACTCATCAAGAAACAAAGGGAGAAAAATCAAATCCATAAAATTAGAAATGAAAATGGAGAGATCACAACAGACAACACAGAAATACAAAGGATCATAAGAGACTACTCTTAGCAATTATATTCCAATAAAATGGACAACGTGGAAGAAATGGACAAATTCTTAGAAGAGTACAACTTTCCAAAACTGAACCAAAAAGAAATAGAAAATCCTAACAGACCCATCACAAGCACGGAAATTGAAACTGTAATCAGAAATCTTCCAGCGAACAAAAGCCCAGGTCCAGACGGCTTCACAGCTGAATTATTCTACCAAAAATTTAGAGAAGAGCTAACACTTATCCTACTCAAACTCTTCCAGAAAATTGCAGAGGAAGGTAAACTTCCAAACTCATTCTATGAGGCCACCATCACCCTAATACCAAAACCTGACAAAGATGCCACAAAAAAAGAAAACTACAGGCCAATATCACTGATGAACATAGATGCAAAAACCCTTAACAAAATTCTAGCAATCAGAATCCAACAACACAGTATAAAGATCATACATCATGACCAAGTGGGCTTTATTCCAGGGATGCAAGGATTCTTCAATATACACAAATCAATCAATGTAATACACCACATTAACAAATTGAAAAATAAAAGCCATATGATTATCTCAATAGATGCAGAGAAAGCCTTTGACAAAATTCAACATCCATGTATGATAAAAAAAAAACCTCCAGAAAGCAGGAATAGAAGGAACATACTTCAACATAATAAAAGCTATATATGACAAACCCACAGCAAACATTATCCTCAATGGTGAAAAATTGAAAGCATTTCCCCTAAAGTCAGGAACAAGACAAGGGTGCCCACTCTCACCACTACTATTCAACATAGTTTTGGCCACAGTAATCAGAGCAGAAAAAGAAATAAAAGGAATCCAAATTGGAAAAGAAGAAGTAAAACTCTCACTGTTTGCAGATGACATGATCCTCTACATAGAAAACCCTAAAGACTCCACCAGAAAATTACTAGAGGGAAATCAATGAATATAGTAAAGTTTCAGTTTATAAAATCAACACACAGAAATCCTTTGCATTCCTATATACTAATAATGAGAAAACAGAAAGAGAAATTAAGGAAACAATTCCATTCACCATTGCAACGAAAAGAATAAAATACTTAGGAATATATTTACCTAAAGAAACAAAATATCTATATATAGAAAACTATAAAACACTGGTGAAAGAAATCAAAGAGGACCCTAATAGATGGAGAACTATACCATACTCACGGATCGTAAGAATCAACATAGTGAAAATGAGTATACTACTCATAGCAATCTATAGATTCAGTGCAAGCCCTATCAAGCTACCAACGATATTTTTCAGAGAACTATAACAAATAATTTCACAATTTGTATGGAAATACAAAAAACCTCAATAAGCCAAAGCAATCTTGAGAAAGAAGAATGGAACTAGAGGAATCAATCTGCCTGACTTCAGGCTCTATTACAAAGCCACAGTCATCAAGACAGTATGGTACTGGCACAAAGACAGAAATACAGATCAGCAGAACAGAACAGAAAGCCCAGAGATAAATCCATGCACATATGGACACCTTATTTTTTACAAAGGAGGCAAGAATATACAATGGAGAAAAGACAATCTCTTTAACAAATGGTGCTGGGAAAACTGGTCAACAACTTGTAAAAAATGAAACTAGAACACATTCTAACACCATATACAAAAATAAACTCAAAATGGATTAAAGATCTAAATGTAAGACTAGAAACTTTAAAACTCCTAGAGGAGAACATAGGCAAAACACTCTCCAACATAAATCATAGCAGGATCCTCTATGACCCATCTCCCAAAATATTGGAAATAAAAGCAAAAATTAGCAAATAGGACCTAATTAAAATTAAAAAGCTTCTGCACAACACAGGAAACTCTAAGCAAGGTGAAAAGACAGCCTTCAGAATGGGAGAAAATAATAGCAAATGAACCAACTGACAAATAATTAATCTCAAAAATATACAAGCAACTCCTGCAGCCAATTCCAGAAAAATAAACGACCCAATCAAAAAATGGGCCAAAGAACGAAATAGACATTTCTCCAAAGAAGACATACAGATGGCTAACAAACACATGAAAAGATGCTCAACATTACTCATTATCAGATCAGATCAGTCGCTCAGTCGTGTCCGACTCCTTGCGACCCCATGAACCGCAGCACGCCAGGCCTCCCTGTCCATCACCAGCTCCCAGGAGGTCACCCAGACTCACATCCATCAAGTCAGTGATGCCATCCAGCCATCTCATCCTCTGTCGTCCCCTTCTCCTCCTGCCCTCAATCCCTCCCAGCATCAGAGTCTTCTCCAATGAGTCAACTCTTCGCATGAGGTGGCCAAAATACTGGAGTTTCAGCTTTAGCATCATTCCTTCCAAAGAAATCCCAGGGCTGATCTCCTTCAGAATGGACTGGTTGGATCTCCTTGCAGTCCAAGGGACTCTCAAGAGTCTTCTCCAACACCACAGTTCAAAAGCATCAATTCTTCGGCGCTCAGCCTTCTTCACAGTCCAGCTCTCACATCCATACATGACCACAGGAAAGACCATAGCCTTGACTAGGCGAACCTTTGTTGGCAAAGTGATGTCTCTGCTTTTGAATATGCTATCTAGGTTGGCCATAACCTTCCTTCCAAGGAGTAAGCATCTTTTAATTTCATGGCTGCAGTCACCATCTGCAGTGATTTTGGAGCCCAGAAAAATAACGTCTGACACTGTTTCCACTGTTTCTCCATCTATTTCCCATGTAGTGATGGGACCAGATGCCATGATCTTCGTTTTCTGAATGTTGAGCTTTAAGCCAACCTTTTCACTCTCCACTTTCATTTTCATCAAGAGGCTTTTTAGCCCCTCTTCACTTTCTGCCATAAGAGTGGTGTCATCTGCATATCTGAGGTTATTGATATTTCTCCCGGCAATCTTGATTCCAACTTGTGTTTCTTCCAGTCCAGCATTTCTCATGATGTACTCTGCATATAAGTTAAATAAACATGGTGACAACATGCAGCCTTGACGTACTCCTTTTCCTGTTTGGAACCAGTCTGTTGTTCCATGACCAGTTCTAACTGTTGCTTCCTGACCTGCATACAGATTTCTCAAGAGGCAGATCAGGTGGTCTGGTATTCCCATCTCTTTAAGAATTTTCCAAAGTTTATTGTGATCTACACAGTCAAAGGCTTTGGCATAGTCAATAAAGCAGAAATAGATGTTTTTCTGGAACTCTCTTGCTTTTTCCATGATCCAGCAGATGTTGGCAATTTGATTTCTGGTTCCTCTGCCTTTTCTAAATCCAGCTTGAACATCAGGAAGTTCACGGTTCACATATTGCTGAAGCCTGGCTTGGAGAATTTTGAGCATTACTTTACTAGCGTGTGAGATGAGTGCAAGTGTGCGGTAGTTTGAGCACTCTTTGGCATTGCCTTTCTTTGGGACTGGGATGAAAACTGACCTTTTCCAATCTTGTGGCCACTGCTGAGTTTTCCAAATTTGCCAGGACATGGAAGTAATCTAGATGTCCATCAGCAGACGAATGGATAAGAAAGCTGTGGTACATATACACAATGGAGTATTCAGTTCAATTCAGTCACTCAGTCGTGTCCGACTCTTTGCAACCCCGTGAACTGCAGCACGCCAGTCCTCCCTGTCCATCACCAACTCCCAGAGTTTACTCAAACTCATGTCCGTGGACACAGTGACGTCATTCAGCCATCTCATCCTCTGTTGTCCCCTTCTCCTCTTGCCCCCAGTCCCCCCCAGCATCAGAGTCTTTTCCAATGAGTCAACTCTTCGCATGAGGTGGCCAAAGTACTGGAGTTTCAGCTTCAGCATCATTCCCTCCAATGAACACCCAGTACTTATCTCCTTTAGAATGGACTGGTTGGATCTCCTTGCAGTCCAAGGGACTCTCAAGAGTCTTCTCCACACCACAGTTCAAAAGCATCAATTCTTCGGTGCTCAGCTTTCTTCACAGTCCAACTCTCACATCCATACATGACCACTGAAAAAACCACAGCCTTGACTAGACGGACCTTTGTTGGCAAAGTCATGTCTCTGCTTTTGAATATGCTATCTAGGTTGGTCATAACATTCCTTCCAAGGAGTAAGTGTCTTTTAATTTTGTGGGTGCAATCACTATCTGCAATGATTATGAAGCCCCCAAAGTTAAGTCTGACACTGTTTCCACTGTTTCCCCATCTATTTCCCATGAAGTGATGGGACCAGATACCATGATCTTCGTTTTCTGAATGTTACTCAGCCATTAAAAAGAATACATTTGAATCAGTTCTAATGAGGTGGATGAAACTGGAGCCTATTATACAGAGTGAAGTAAGCCAGAAAGAAAAATACCAATACAGTATACTAACGCATATATATGGAATTTAGAAAGATGGTAACGATAACCCTGTATGCGAGACAGCAAAAGAGACACAGATGTATAGAACAGTCTTTTGGACCCTGTGGGAGAGGGCGAGGGTGGGATGATTTGGGAGAATGACATTGAAACATGTATATTATCATATGTGAAACGGAATTGCCAGTCCAGGTTTGATGCAGGATACAGGATGCTTGGGGCTGGTGCACTGGGATAACCCAGAGGGATGGTATGGGGAGGGAGATGGGAGGGGTGTTCAGGATGGGGAACACATGTACACCCGTGGCAGATTCATGTCAGTGTATGACAAAACCAATACAATATTGTAAAGTAATTAGCCTCCAATTACAATAAATAAATTTATATTAAAAAATAAAAATATTAAAGCTAGTGTTAGTGTTTGGATTAGCTGGGGAGAACTTGCTGAAATACAAAAAAACAAGCTGTCTTTAGGCTAACCAGTTGAATACAGTTCCAGCATACTCTTGCCATAGCTGCCTCCTAACTGTTCTATAAGCATCTCATGCACACTCCCACCTCAACATTTTTGCATGTGCCATTCTGTCTGGATCACTTGTTCTTCACTTCATTCAAGTGAAAAGATCCTTACTTACTTCTTCATTGGAAAGCTGTTCAGATGTCATAACTTTTCCAAGCAACCTATATCTAAAGTCTTTTGTATGCACTATCCAACCCCTGCAAGTTCATTGAACTTATTAGTTCCTAACATTACGTTATATATCTAGTTATTTATCTGTTACTCTGGAGCAAGAATTGGGAAACCAAGACCCAAGAGCCCATTCCAGAATATGCAACACAGCTCCTATCTGACTTTCATAGCCTAAAACATTTATTACTGATCCTTTCAGAGAGTGGTTTCCATCCTCTACCCTAGAGCGTGAATTTCACAGGGCAGGAACTTTCTTTTGCTCACTGTTATGGGCTAATATTGGAGAAGGCAATGGCACCCCCTCCAGTACTCTTGCCTGGAAAATCTCACGGATGGAGGAGCCTGGTAGGCTGCAGTCCATGGGGTCGCTAAGAGTTGGACATGACTGAGCGACTTCACTTTCTCTTTTCACTTTCATGCATTGGAGAAGGAAATGGCAACCCACTCCAGTGTTCTTGCCTGGAGAATCCCAGGGACGGGGAAGCCTGGTGGGCTGCCGTCTGTGGGGTCACACGGAGTCAGACACGACTGAAGTGACTTAGCATAGCATATCATAGCATGGGCTAATATGTGTTCTTATAAATTCATATGCTTAAGTCCCAACCCCCATAACTCAGAATGTGACTGCATTTGGGGATAGAGTTTTAAAGAAGTAAAATGGGGTCATACAGGTGAGCTCTAATCTGACAGACTGATGTCCTTAAAAAAAGAGGGAATTTGGGCATAGACACAAGAGAGAGAAGAACATGTGAAGAATACAGAGAAGACAGCTAAGGAGAGTGACCTCAGAAGAAACTAACTCTGTATAAATAAGGCACTCAATACTGATTTTTTAATGAATCAGTTCAATTCAGTCACTCAGTCATGTCCGACTCTTTGTGACCCTATGGACCACAGCATGCCAGGCTTCCCTGTCCATCACCAATTCCCAGAGCCTGCTCAAACTCATGTCCATCGCGCCAGTGATGCCATCCACCCATCTCATCCTCTGTCATCCCTTTCTCCTCCCACCTTCAATCTTTCCCAACATCAGGGTCTTTTCCAATGAGTCAATTCTTCGCATCAGGTGGCCGAAGTATTTGAGCTTCAGCTTCAGCATCAGTCCTCTCAATGAATATTCAGGACTAATTTCCTTTAGGTTGGACTGGTTGGATCTCCTTGCAGTCCAAGGGACTCTCAAGAGTCTTCTCCAACACCACAGTTCAAAAGCATCAATTCTTTGGAGTCCAGCTTTCTTTACAGTCCAACTTTCACATCCATACATGACTACTGGAAAAACCATAGCTTTGACTATATGGATTTTTGTTGGTAAAGTAATGTCTCTGCTTTTACTATACTGTCTGGGTTGGTCATAGCTTTTCTTCCAAGGAGCAAGTGTCTTTTAATTTCATGTCTGCAGTCACCATCTGCAGTGATTTTGGAGCCCCCCAAAATAAAGTCAGCCACTGTTTCCACTGTTTGCCCATCTATTTGCCATGACGTGATGGGACCAGATGCCATGATCTTTGTTTTCTCAATGTTGACCTTTAAGCCAACTTTTTCACTCTCCATTTTCACTTCCATCAATAGGTTCTTTAGTTCTTCACTTTCTGTCATAAGGATGGTGTCATCTGCATATCTGAGGTCATAGATATTTCTCCCAGCAACCTTGATTCCAGCTTGTGCTTCATCGAACCCAGCATTTCTCATGATGTACTTTGCATATAAGTTAAATAAGCAGGATGACAATATACAGCCTTGACAACTCCTTTTCCTATTTGGAACCAGTCTGTTGTTCCCTGTCCAGTTCTAACTGTTGCTTCCTGACCTACATGCAGATTTCTCAGGAGGCAGGTATGGTGGTCTGGTATTCCCATCTTTTTCAGAATTTTCCAGAGTTTGTTGTGATCCACACAGTCAAAGGCTTTGGCATAGTTAATAAAGCATAAGTAGATGTTTTTCTGGAACTCTCTTGCTTTTTGGATGATCTAGTAGATGTTGGCACTTTGATCTCTGGTTCCTCTGCCTTTTCTAAATTCAGCTTGAACATCTGGAAGTTCACAGTTCATGTACTGTTGAAGCCTGGCTTGGAGAATTTTGAACATTACCTTGCTAGCATGTGAGATGAGTGCAATTGTGTGGTAGTTTGAGTATTCTTTGGCATTGTCTTTCTTTGGGACAATGAAAAATGACCTTTTCCAGTCCTGTGGCCACTGCTGAGTTCTCCAGATTTGCTGACATGTTGAGTGCAGCACTTTCACAGCATTATCTTTTAGGATTTTAAATAGCTCAGCTGGGATTCCATCACCTCCACTAGCTTTGTTCATAGTGATGCTTCCTAAGACCCACCTGACTTTGCATTTGTATGTCTGGCTCTAGGTGAGTGATCACACCATCATGGTTATGTTACTGGGTCATGAAGATCTTTCTTGTACAGTTCATCTGTGAATTCTTATCACCTCTTCTTAATATCTTCTGCTTGTGTTAGGTCCACATCATTTCTGTCCTTTATTGTGCTCATCTTTGCATGAAATGCCCCCTTGTTATCTCTAATATTCTTGAAGAGATCTCTAGTCTTTCCCATTCTATTTGTTTTCCTCTATTTCTCTGCATTGATTGCTGAGGAAGGCTTTCTTATCTCTCCTTGCTATTCTTTGGAACTCTGCATTCAAATGCATGTATCTTTTCTTTTCAACTTTGTCAATG
The DNA here is from genome assembly GCA_935064755.1 of Tragelaphus eurycerus. Lineage (NCBI taxonomy): Eukaryota > Metazoa > Chordata > Mammalia > Artiodactyla > Bovidae > Tragelaphus > Tragelaphus eurycerus. The sequence goes on along the minus strand of CAKXYN010000171.1, from coordinate 699,813 downwards.
GATTTAGCTCCAGAATCATTTTTTTCTCCAATATAACATGCTCTTTGACTCAACACAACCAACTTTCTCTGAGAAAATTATTTTAGAACTGTAGAAAATGCCTACTTTATCAATCTTGTAGATTCTTATGACTCTTGCATTATTGTTGGTAGACTGGCACTAAGTTTAGAGAAACTCCATTTTATTTTGACTCATCACCATCCCATTACTCTAAAACACATATGAGCTTCCTATTTATAAAAAATATTTAATCTTTTCTCATTCTCCAGTAAAGATGGGGAAGAAAGCTATTGAGAGACAAGTCTTTTTTATAGTCCATGGATTTAAATAAGCTGAAATAAAGTAAAAATTATGGTTGGTGCATAATATTTCTAAAAATATCAGGGATAATTTTATGGCAATCATACATAGCAAACCTCAGTTCTGTGCAATGTATTTTAGTGATCATATTACCCCTGAAATACACAGAATTCCCAGGCTCATCATTAAGCACAAACCCTGTGTTTGAGCTCCAGGCATTGTCAGTATGTTCTTGTAATTTCTACAAAACAAGGGAAATGGATAGTGAAAAGATCAGAGCCTCAATGCTAAATTGATGAGTGGTTGTGGAATGTTAGTGTGGAATTACTTTTTAAAAAGAAAATTTTAACACAAAGCAAAAGAGAATGAAAAACTTTAAAACTCAACTTAGTTAAGAGAAGACCCAATTCTAGAATGCAGCCATTCTGAAGAAACAAAAAGGGTCATTCCACCATGGCTTTTCATCAATATCTGCTTTCTTAAACTCCATATAAATGTTCAAGAGTCTAATACTGCAAATACTCAGAATAATTCACTTATGTTTAATAAAATGTGAATTTTTCAAAGGCAGCACTGTGACTTTTCTCTCCTCAAGTAATATTTATCTCATTACCCTATATGTGAGCAGTGCTGGGCACAAAGGATACATTAAATAAATGGATGACTTTTACTCATGTTACCCTCCAAACTCAGAGACCTGTAGCTCCTTTGTCCCTCTTCTCTCCAGCTATTATCCATTTCCTGCCTTTACTTTTTTCTCTTTCAACTAAGAGCTCATCATCCAATACTTTCAGCACTCTTGCTATTTTCCTCAAATCTCCTGCCATAGCAGTGATTTATTCCACTTTCTTGGAAAGCCTTCAAACTTGAGAAAACTCAATTATCACCAATTCTGGCCTACATTATGGCCACTCAGTTCAGTTCAGTTCAGTTCAGTCGCTCAGTCATGTCCGACTCTTTGCAACTCCATGAATCGCAGCATGCCAGGCCTCCCTGTCCATCACCAACTCCCGGAGTTCACTCAGACTCACATCCATCGAGTCAGTGATACCATCCAGCCATCTCATCCTCTGTCATCCCCCTTCTCCTACTGCCCCCAATCCCTCCCAGCATCAGAGTCTTTTCCAATGAGTCAACTCTTCACATGAGGTGGCCAAAATACTGGAGTTTCAGCTTTAGCATCATTCCCTCCAAAGAACACCCAGAGCTGATCTCCTTCAGAATGGACTGGTTGGATCTCCTTGCAGTCCAAGGGACTCTCAAGAGTCTTCTCCAACACCACAGTTCAAAAGCATCAATTCTTTGGGGCTCAGCTTTCTTCACAGTCCAACTCTCACATCCATACATGACCACTGGAAAAACCATAGCCTAGACTAGACGGACTTTTGTTGACAAAGTAATGTCTCTGCTTTTCAATATGCTGTCTAGGTTGGTCATAATGTTTCTTCCAAGGAGTAAGCATCTTTTGATGTCATGGCTGCAATCACCATCTGCAGCGATTTTGGAACCCAGAAAAATAAAGTCTGACACTGTTTCCCCATCTATTTCCCATGAAGTGATGGGACCAGATGCCATGATCTAAGTTTTCTGAATGTTGAACTTTAAGCCAACTTTTTCACTCTCCTCTTCCACTTTCATTATGAGGCTTTTTAGTTCCTCTTCACTTTCGGCCTAAGGGTGGTGTCATCTGCATATCTGAGGTTATTGATATTTCTCCCGGCAATCTTGATTCCAGCTTGTGCTTCTTCCAGCCCAGCGTTTCTCATGATGTACTCTGCATGTAAGTTAAATAAGCAGGGTGACAATATATAGACTTGACGTACTCCTTTTCCTGCTTGGAACCAGTCTGTTGTTCCATGTCCAGTTATAACTGTTGCTTCCTGATCTGCATATAGGTTTCTCAAGAGGCAGGTCAGGTGGTCTGGTATTCCTATCTCTTTCAGAATTTTCCACAGTTTATTGTGATCCACACAGTCAAAGGCTTTGACATAGTCAATAAAGCAGAAATAGATGTTTTTCTGGAACTCTCTTGCTTTTTGGATGATCCAGCAGATGTTGGCAATTTGATCTCTGGTTCCTCTGCCTTTTCTAAAACCAGCTTGAATATCTGGAAGTTCACGGTTCATGTATTGCTAAGTACAGCCAAAAAAAAAAAAAAAAAGCACAATCAAGCAATTGGTGCCAATATTAACATCTGGTCTTCAACCTGAGCTGGACCCTCAGTAGTGACCAACAGTACTCAGTCAACAGTTTCTCCAATTTTGCACAAAATGGTTTCAAGCCTTTCCCACTTGCCTAAAACTTCTCACCCCACCACAAACATGCTCTCTCTCAGCTGAAGACCATACCTCATAGAGAGAAATGCTCAAAATTTCACCAAAGCTACAAATGTGCCTGCATCTCTCCCTAGAACTCCTATATTTCCCTCTGGTATAAAAAAGAGAGGACTGTGTCTCCACCTGATCTCTGAAGCTCATTACCTTCAGTTGTCTCAGAGACATAGCTCAATGATTTCCTCTCTATTACCTCTATTTCAAATAGCTGAAGGTTTGTCCTTCAGAAGAAAGAAAATATGTATCCTCTGTTGTTTCATGGGACAGAACATGGATCAAAGAATTGAAGTTTCAGGGAGTCATATATTTTACTCAATAGAGAACCTATAACAAAAACTTAACAGGACTGTATCACAATAAGTTCTATACTATGGGAGATATTCAAAGAGAATTTGGATATGATAGAACAATAGCTGCTAAGTTGCTTCAGTCGTGTCTGACTTTGTGTGACCCCATAGACGGCAGCCCACCAGGCTCCCTCGTCCCTGGGATTCTCCAGGCAAGAACACTGGAGTGGGTTGCCATTTTCTTCTCCAATGCATGAAAGTGAAAAGTGAAAGTGAAGTCGCTCAGTCGTGTCTGACTCTTCACGACCCCATGGACCGCAGCCTATCAGGTTCCTCCATCCATGGGATTTTCCAGGCAAGAGTACTGGAGTGGGGTGCCATCGCCTTCTCTGAGAGAACAATAGCAACAGTTAGTATTTGCTGAGTACCTCTAATGGGCTTCCCTGGTGGATCAGACTGTAAAGAATTTGCCTGCAATACAGGAGACCTGGGTTGGGAAGATCCCCTGGAGAAGGGAATGACTACCCACTCCAGCATTCCTGCCTGGAGAATCCCATGGACAGAGGAGACTGGTTGGCTACAGTCCATGAGGTCACAAAGGAGTCAGACAGGACTGAGTGACTTTGTCACTTTTTATAATGTGCCAGACACTATGCTAGGTATTTGCATAAATATCTCATTTAATATCCACCACAACTCTGTGAAACCAGTATCATTATCCCTGTTTTTATAAATAAGGTAAAGTTCATAAAGAAGGTCACTTACCCAAGATCACATATGGGTAAAAGGCAGAGGTAGAATTTGAACCCAAGTGTTTCTGACTCTGGATTCCTTTTTACCCTAGTACTACCATCATTCTTTCCTTACAGCTATCCTCCATTCCAGTGGAAGGAGAAGTCTAAATAAATGATGTTTAAAGCTCCCTCTCAATTTTAATAATCTCTAATCATCATCCCATCAGTTCAAGAAGTTTAGGGGAATTTAATTATAAACATCCCACAGAAAGACAGCCTAGTAAGCTTGAATTCTGAATACTGACAGGTAAATAAAAACCATGTTCTTCACAGCAAACATAAAGTCATCAGCATACAGCATCATAAGACTCATTTCTTTATAACTTCTTAAGAATGCTGACAAAATAAGACATATTATTTCCCATATTTTAATCATTTCTATCTCCTTTGTGTTTCTATACCCATCAACTTCTTTTTGCACAGAAAAATATTAATAAATTTTGTTTCAGATTGCTGAATGAAAGGAAGATTATAATTTGAAGAATTGATTAAATTTGAATTTATGACGTATGTTTCAGCCTAGTAAAGTAATTATTTAATTCCATAAGGAATCCACAGGATTACACTAAAAGCAAAATGGTTTCCTGGATTACATAAAGCAAGGTGGCATTCCCCTGGGATTTATCATCCTCAAGATAGGTTAAGACTTTCCTACTCAAGTTAAGTTCAGACCAAAAAATGATTACTACTGAAGTGTTTTCTTAGAAAGTTCAATCACATGAATATGTCCTTAGTATAATAGAGGGGTTAGCATTCAGATATTTTATTAACAATTTAGTTAGATTTTATATTGACAGAGCTTCCAAGACTTCTCTATAGTATATAGCTTCAACAACACCTCTCTTTATATTGTAACAAGTTTGTTTCACCAGTGAAAAAAGTTTCACTTATCTTTCCAATTTATATATATTATTTTCTTATATTCTCTCTGTATAATTTTTTATATTCTTTCAGTATAAGACTTTCATTCCCTGTGCCTTCCTCCCAGATCATACCTCGTACCTCTTATCTAAACAACGATAAACTTATAACCCATTTCCAGTCTCTGATATTACACTGCCAGACTCATCTTTCCAAATTACAGATCTTGGCTTGTCATTTCCCCAGAAAAACAAGTCATCAGCAAACAGCATCAAAAGACTCATTTCTTTATAACTTCTTAAGAATGCTGACAAAATAAGACATATTATTTTCCATATTTTAATCATTTCTATCTCCTTTGTGTTTCTATACCCATCAACTTCTTTTTGCACAGAAGAAATTAATAAATTTTATTTATTAATTTGTGTGGATTTATACTAACTACATAATATTGTCTAAACTTTGAGGCAAAAAATAAGATGAAAGTTAAAGTCACTCAGTCATGTCTGACTCTTTGTGACCTCATGGACTATACTGTCCATGGAATTCTCCAGGCCAGAATGCTGGAGTGGGTAAGCCTTTCCCTTTTCCAGGGGATCTTCCCAACCCAAAGATTGAATCCAGGTCTCCCACATTGCAGGTGGATTCTTTACCAGCTGAGCCACAAGGGAAGCCCAAGAATACTGGAATGGGTAGCCTATCCCTTCTCCAGCAAATCTTCCTGACCCAGGAATCCAACCAGGGTCTCCTGCATTACCAGCAGATTCTTTACCAACAGAGCTATCAGGGAAGCCACTCCGCAGCCCCCTCCACACCCACTAAAAAATAAGATACTGATGATCTAAAAATTATACCTATGACCCATTTCTGACAGTTTGGCAGACTAAATGCCCTGAATGACTTTCATAGCTAAAACAACTAAAATGCTAAATAAAATGCAAAAATACTACTTTGAAATTGTTAGGCTCACATGAAAGAATATTTGAGGATCTAAAACATAAGTAACAGAGGGAATTCATGATGATCTTGAGTTCCTCTGTAACAGCTACATTATGCCTAAAAGCAGTAGGAAAAAACCATAGTCCTCACCTAGAAGGAAGGATAGATAACATCAACATACATTTAGGGAATTACACTTAGTGTAAGGATGAATAAGAAATAAGCAGGAGGAGAAAGCTTAAAAACTTTTCTTAAAACTTATCCTGGTACTAACATGGAGGGAGGGAAATCTGCCTTGAGAAGCACATGTGGTCTCCACTTATGGTTTTATAGGCCTGGATTTGTAATGCCTCTCTAGTCCAGAAGACTTCAAATGAACAGCTTACTTAAAGTCATCTTATGTTGGTAATATTACCACACAACTCTCAAAAGTAAAAGCAAATTCTCTCTGGAAGAACTTATTTCATATCAGGCCTCAAAGAATTCCAAAAACCTGAATCACTCATAACCAAAAATCCAAAAGAGCACATCAAATTATCCTGAGTGGAAGTAAACAGAAATAATAGATAGCAGAGTTCAATAGATGCAAATTTCAGATACTGTAATGAGATAGATTTTGAAACACTGTGTTTAACCTGATAAAGAATACTTGAATCTTGAAAACAAAACAAAGAATAAAAACTGTAGATGGACAAAGCTGATTTAAAAAAGAAGAAATAGAACTTCTACACATAAAAATATAATTGAAATCAAATGATAATTTTCCAATCTCATCCATCAGATTTCTAATTATTCCCTAAATGTGTCCTGAACTTTCATACCTCTGTTCTTTTGCTCACATTACTCTCCCATTCTAAATTATATTTTTCTCTCTCTGCACTTTCTACTCACATCAACTGATTAAGGCTCAGTTCTAATGTCAGATCTTCCATTTAGCCACAATAGACATCTCTCCAAATGAAAATATTCTTGTGTGTTTCCATGCTTCATTTATACATTATGTGTGATACTTAGAATATCTGTCTTTTCTTTGCTTATTTCATTCTCACTAGGTATATTTGCCAAATAAGCTATAAATGAGGGAAAGGGACCATGATATAAGCAAGTCTATTTGTCCCAACTCACCTGGCTGAGTATCTCACCCACACTAGATAGTCAATATATGTTGCCTGAACAGCATTAAAGTCAAAAAACATTTTATTCCTTTAATGTATTCCCATTAAGTAGTCATAGACATTTAAGCAATGAGCAACAGAAGACCTACTGGGGCTAATTCTCATTGCAGGTTATTGATGAAAGTGATTCTAAAATTGTATCCCCTGACTCTATATCCTGCTGTCTTTTCACTGAGCCAGATTTACGATAGCAGGAGACCTATATTCTTTCTTGCATCAAGTTTTGGTTTTTCTCAAGTTAAGACATTATTATGTAATAATTTGAAAATCTATTTAAGACAAATGCTGTTGAACTTTTTAGTGGGCTTTTTAATTGAATTAGAACTGAAATTCCATTTTTTTGTACTTCTGAGGAGAGGTAAAGTGACACAAGGTAGATGGTAGGCATACTGATCACTAAAAGAGGATGATTTGGGATGAGAGTCAGCTTGGGGAACCTAAGAGACTTTACAGTGTAGGTCGTCTGTCACTTGGACAATAATAGAGAAGGTATCAATCAAATAGAGAGGAAAGAGAGAGCTAAGTAGAAAACATGCATAATAATAAATAATGAAATAGGGAGCATGGAAAGACACAATAGGAATTAAATATAGTGAATTTTTAGGGAAAGGAAAGCATTCACTGAAAAACAATGTGGATAATCTTATAAACATCAAGTAAACAGTCGACCATTCTTTATTACTCTCTTTCTCTTGGATAATACCAAAGTGGTTTCAATTTTTAAAAAGGAAATTTGGCATGAAAGGATTCTGTAACATGGCCTGCCCACTTATGGGATTTAGGGTAAAAAATGTAAACCAGCTGTGATATTGAGGTTTAAGAATCATCTGTTGTCCATATTCAGTAGCTTTTCCCATGGAATTACAAAAAGAATTGTATGATGGATAGTCTATATCCTAATTATATAATTACACAGTATAAAAGAACAGCTGAAGAGGAGCCATTTCATCCTTGTGTCCAATGTCTGCATAATCTACGTTTCAAATAATGGATGGAGCTCTTACTATATAGCAAACCATAATTTCATTTTGAAAGAATGAAATGTTGGTTTTCATATGGGATTAGAATACGTATGGTCAAGCTGGTAGACACAAAAGTAGACCTAATCTAAAGCTTCAACCTGAACATCAACCAAATCCAAAAGAATCATTATTAAAATTTTAATATATTTTTAGGGAAAAAATGTTCTTAACTTACATTCCTCTGCTCTTTTCGAGTGCAGCTAGTCCCAGAGCAGGAATATAAGAGTATATCCCAGCAGATACAGATATTAAAGGACAGTGCCAACATTTTCCAGGTGTAAACCTGAGGGAAATTTCTGAACCTAATGGAAAATCCAAGTGCTGAGCTCAGTGTAGGTAATCAATCATGTATTTTAGCAACTTTGTCTGTGTCCTTGATGTCAAGAGAGGTTATATGTGCTGCATCTCTCAGAAAAGTCTCTCCCTTCTAGGTCACCAGAAAGCAATTCTAAGTGTGGAAAATGTTATCACCACTATTAGCTATTCAAGAATGGTGAAACGTGAAGTCAAAGAAATAAGACCATTCAAAAGCTTGGCTACCCTGGAAATATGACATAATGGAAAATATTATTTCCAAAGTGTTGGAGGTAAAGTAGATTGGGGAAAATCTCACAAAGGAACCTGCAGAATCTTCACTGTGCAAATCAGTAAGCAGGTGACTTTTCAAGAAAGCTGTAGCAAAACCTTTGCTGACCTTAATTCCTAATCTTTATTAAAAGCATAATGAACTCTAGATCTATGTGGTTGATAGTGAACAGAGAAGGGGAAGCTGACCAAAATAAACAGAAGTTTAAGGCGGAGAACTATGGGCAAAATCTCCCCCTTCAACTTTACAGGGTGCAAACATCCTGGGTCCTTCTCTGCTCGGCTTCCTGTTTGTGTTTTGGCCTTTCTCCCTTGTGCGGGGTTTCTGGTCAGCCAGCAAAGCGCTCCTCACAGAGCCCATGTCTTTGCTTACTACAGCAGCATGTCTTTCACTGCTACCACATGTGACATGCCTGGGTTTGGAAATGGATTCAGATTGGGCTACCGATACAAATTGCAGGGAACAGCTTGCTCCAACTCTGGGGGAAAGATGCTGACTTACAGTAATGGATAAGGTCATTCCTGCTGGATGATCTTCTAGTGGAGGAAAGGTAGCTACTGTGCTTAGGAGAGAACTGGAAACATAGTTTCAGAAAAATGGCTTCACATTTCACATGACATCCAAGAATTATATCACTCCCTGTAGTCCACCGTATAATAAGAAGTCTGTAGCTTTCATTCTGTAAAAATTATTAATCATTTGTGGCTGAAAAATGAATCAGTGAAGTTAACCTACATTGTCAGGTTTGATTTATCTGGAGGTAAACAACATTCTAAGAGGATTTAGTGGGCTGGTGTTTAGTAAAAGGGTATGTCCAGGTCGTGGCACTACATAGATTGAATGTCCAAACATTTAAAAGCTCCTTCATCACTGGGCGGAATAAGAAAATGACAGCCATCATTTGGTGACCTTAGAACGTCCCAGCTATTTGTAACAGACTTTCAGTAGTGAATCTAACCTCCCATCAGGCTGGGGTTAAATAAATGACAAGTTATTTTTCTGAGTTTAAGATTAATATTGAGGGGCCCTGTTATAAATATGTTCTTCTAAACAGAACATTAAATTATAATTATTTGAAGAGGTATGTGAGGGAGGAAAAAAGAGAGAAATGAATAATTTTTTTGTTCTCTTTCACTTTATTTCATTGGGTTGGTATCTCTACATCCCATCATAATATTTTTCTGTCGATATAGTGACTGCTACAGCAACCACCTGTGCTAGACAAGCACCTGCCTTAAAAATGCAATTTTTAGCAAAGATTTAAATTGCAAACTAGAATTTCAAGGACCCCTGCCAAAACAAACTCACTCTTCTTTTGAAGAGTATGCTGTCTCCCAAGGAAGGTTTTTCCTGTACTGCTCCCTGTATTTTGACTTAATAGTAAATCTCTCTTTTTTACTCTCTCACTAAATGTTTTTCTTGCTTGTCAGCTGGTTCAAGGCAAAATCTTTACCAGGATCTCAAACAGCAAAGTGCAGGGCCCTTTCCTACTTCTAAAATCAAACTTCTCTCAGTTATTAGCTCACTTATACTTGAGATATTTTGTTTCTTATGGGGCTTCCCTAGTGGCTCAGACAGTAAAGAATTTGTCTGCAATGAAGGAGACCTAGGTTCGATCCCTGGGTCAGGAAGATCCCCTGAAGAAGGGAATGGCAACCCACTCCAGTATTCTTGCCTGGAGAATTCCATGGACAGAGGAGCCTGGTGGGCTACAATTCATGGGGTCGTAAAGAGTTAGACACGACTGAGCAACTTTCACTTTCACTCTTCACACTTTTGTTCCCTACACACATTCATAGCAACGACAATTTCCAAGAGAAATTTTGAATGTGACAAGCTCAGCAAATGAAGAATATTTGTTTATGTTGATCAGGCTTTTTGTGGGGGAACATATGTGTGCTTATTTTATAAAACGGCTCTGAAAAAGACTAAGAAGTTCTCTTCTCTACCTCCCAAGTCTCCTGGTTCCCAGGGTACAGTGATGCCAATGCAATGAGCCTAGGCTCTGAAAAGAGACCAATTGGAATCTCTACTTGGTCAAAAGAAACATCAATATACCATGCTAACTCTTTTGACATAATTCTGTTAATTTAGGTAGCCCTTGGAGAAGGCAATGACACCCCACTCCAGTACTCTTGCCTGGAAAATCCCATGGCCAGAGGAGCCTGGTAGGCTGCAGTCCATGGGGTCGCTAAGAGTCAGACATGACTGACCGACTTCACTTTCACTTATCACTTTCATGCATTGGAGAAAGAAATGGCAACCCACTCCAGTGTTCTTGCCTGGAGAATCCCAGGGACGGGGGAGCCTGGTAGGCTGCCGTCCATGGGGTCACACAGAGTCGGACACAACTGAAGTGACTTAGCAGCAGCAGTAGCAAGAGATGAAAATCAAATGTTACTGTTCCTAATGAAATCTCGTGGAGTTTTGGTGCCATTTCAATATGAGATATCAGAAAGTCAATGTCCTTTCTTAAGGAATCCTTTGGTTTCTCCATGAGCTTTCACTAGGAAAAGTCATATTTAATTTTAGAAAAATGGTCAAGTGTTTTTAAGAGATGAAGCATATGGCAAATGAAGATATCTCATTGAATTTGGTTTAAGATAGAAACCTTGCTGAACATTTCATAGGATTAGAATCCTTTAACACCATGATGTTCCACCATGAAACACACCCATCGTTAGGAGTTTCACAAATAGCTGGCACTAGGAACAGTTAAAAGAGGGCTTCCCTGGTAGTCAAGTGGTTAAGAAATCTGCCTTGCCATGCAAGGGGCACCGGCTAAATCCCTGGTCCAGGAAGATCTCACACGCCAAAGAACAATCAAGCCTGTGTGCCTAGAACCTGTGCTCCACAGCAAGAGAAGCCACTGTAATGAGAAGCCCACACACACAACAAAGAGTAGCTAGCCCCCACTCACTGCAACTAGAGAAAGCCTGCGTACAGCAACAAAGACTCACCACAGCCAAAAAATAAAAAAATAAGTCCTAAAAAAAGAACAATTAAAAGAAAAAGCAGTTGACTTAGTTTGACATGCACTCTTCTCTTCGCATCTTTGGGTTGGCATGCTCTCACGCTTCGAGGATGGATTCTCCTGCTATCTTCTAAATAAAATAGAGCCATAACACTGATTTGTCTAAGAGCTATAACATGGTTTGTCCAAGACCTGAGAGCTGTGACACGTCAAGGGCTTTAATGTCCGTCACTCCAAATGTTTGTTGTGGACGAGACAGAACTGAGGAGCGTACACTCGCCTGACAGGACTAAGTTTGAGGCTTCCCTGGTGGCTCAGATGGTAAAGCGTATGCCTGCAATGCCGGAGACCTGGGTCCCTGGGTCGGGAAGATCCCCTGGAGAAGGAAATGGCAACCCACTCCTGTACACTTGCCTGGAAAATTCCATGGACAGAGGAGCTTTGTAGGCTACAGTCCATGGGGTCGCAAAGAGTAGGACACGACTGAGCGACTTCACTTCACTTCAGGACTATTCCTTAAATTATTAATGAGTCTCATCACTTGCCACTTTCTGTCTTATGACTATTGAGGGACACTCCTCTGTAGGTCTCCTGTGTTTTTACATATTTTGCTGGGTATACCAAGAGAGCAAGGCCCTGACTGCTCTTTACAGGGGCCGTTTCTCAGAATTGTACATGTACCTGTATTGGAGGGATTCTCCAGAGCAAACTGAAAGTTTGCTTACTGTTTGCTATAATACAGTAGGTCCCATGGACTTCCCTGATAGTTCAGTGGTTAAGAATCCATGCTTTGGAGATTTCTTAAAAACTAGGAATAAAATTATCATATGATCCAGTAATCCCACTACTAGGCATATACCCTAAGAAAACCACAACTGTAAAAGACACATGTACCCCATTGTTCATTGCAGCACTATTTACAATAGTCAGGACATGGAAGCAACCTAGATGTCCATCAGCAGATGAATGGATAAAGAAGCTGTGGTAATATACATATGGAATATTAGTTATAAAAAGAATGAATTTGAGTCAATTCTAGTGAGGTAGATGAATCTAGAGCCTGTTATACAGAGTGAAGTAAGTCAGAAAGAGAAGAACAAATATTGGATATCAATGCATACATATGGAGTCTAGAAAAAGCATATTGATGAACCTATCTGTAGGTGAGCAAAAGAGACACGATACAGGGAACATACTTGTGGACAAAGCAGAGAAGAAAAGAGTGGGATGAATTGAGAGAGTAGCATGAAAACATGTACATTATTATATGTAAAACAGAAAGCCCGTAGAAATTTGCTGTATGACACAGGGCACTCAAGCTGGTGCTCTGTGGCAACCTGGAGGAGTGGGACGGGGGAGGGGCGGTGTGGGAGGGAGCTTTATGAGGGAGGGGACATCTTTATACCTATGGCTGATTCATGCTGATGTACGGCAGAAACCAACACAACACTGTAAAGCAATTATTATCCAATTGTAGATAAGCAAACAAACAAAAAGACTCCATGCTTCCACTGCACAGAGTGTGGATTCAATCCCTGGTCGGGAACATAGCACAGATTCGGCATGGCATAGATTCCCCATGCCACGTGGAGAAAAAAAAAAAAAGGGGGGGGGGGGCACAAGCTTAATGTTCCTCAGCTACAACACAAGCCCTCAGAATGTACAATATCTAAATACCTTGTGCTTCCTATTACCACACCCTTCTTCCCACTCCCAGGACTTGGATGGCAAAAGAAACCAATACAAATATGATACCATTTGTTGTGCTGTGAATAATAAAATCTTTTGACTCTGACTCAGGGATCTCTTGGATTCTACCAACATCCATAAAACAGCAATAGGCTAAGTTACTAACCTGTCAATTAATTAACCTTTTCATTTCAGTTGCTCAGTTCTGTCCGACATTTTGCAACCCCACGGACTGCAACACTCCAGGCTACCCTGTCCATCACCAACTCCCAGAGCTTCCTCAAACTCGTCCACTGAGTCAGTGATGCCATCCAACCACCTCATCCTCTGTCACCCCTTTCTCCTCCCATCTTCAATCTTTCCCAGCATCAGGGTCTTTTCCAATGAGTCAGTTCTTCACATCAGGTGGCCAAAGTATTGGAACTTCAGCCTCAGCATCAGTCCTTCCAATGAATATTCAGTGTTGATTTCCTTTAGGATTGACTGGCTGGATCTCCTTGCAGTCCAAGGGACCCTCAAGAGTCTTCTCCAACACCACAGTTCAAAAGCATCAATTCTTCGGTGCTCAGCTTTCTTTATAGTCCAACTCTCACATCCATATATGACTACTGGAAAAACCATAGCCTTGACTAGACAGACCTTTGTCAGCAAAGTAATGTCTCTGTTTCTTAAAATGCTGTCTAGGTTGGTCATAGCTTTTCTTCCAAGGAGAAACATCCTTTAATAAGTTGGGTAAAATCAATCCCAGATTCAACAATGATGTATTTTGTGTCTCCCATGCCATGGACAGAAGGAGCCCAGCAGACACAGTCCATGGGGGTCACAAAGAGTCAGACAAAACTTAAGGACTAAACAGCAGCAGCTGCAGCATGTAGCTGTAACCTTCTTGAAGACAGTATTTGTTTTGTATTTACCTTTGCACCACCTGAACACAGTGCTTATATGGAATAAGCACTAATGAAAATGCATTGCATAGTTAGATGGTTGAATTTAAACTGACTTATTTATCAACATTACGATAGCAAATTTTGTGTTTAGGCTTACATGAAAGACCCTAGGACTGACTCTAAAATAGACCTGGCATCAACTGGATCAGTAAGCTTAACTCTTATACCTGAATAGAAGATAATAATACCTTACATTTGAATAATAATTTGCATCTTCCAAAGTTCTTCCATAGTTCTTATTTTGCACCTCAAAATACGTAGGAGGGGTAGGCATTATTATTATCCCCTAGTGGATTGGAAAAGTGAGTTTATAAGACAAATCCAAGATCGTTCAACTGGTAAGTAGCTGAAAAAGTTCTGCAACTCAGATTTCCACTCCTCAGAGTTAGGGTTCATTCCAAAATGCAACTTTATCAATAGTATCTTAATTTATCCATACTGCTGCTTCAGAAGGCTTCTATTCATACACTGATTAAATTCGATAGACATAGTCCTACAAATCTTTTCAAACCTATGTGTGTGTGTATGTGTGTGTGGTTGGGAAGGAATATAATTTCATTACTTAATAGAAAAAACAGACCTGCAAATCTTTTCAAGTCTGATCTGTTTTGAACATTATATTTTCTCACATGTCATACACCAAACTCAACAATGCAATGAAGCCAGAAGACTGAAGAGATACATCTATTTCAGTGCAAATTTCAAAAGCTAGCCAATAAACTCAAGATTTTCATTTAAAGTAAAACATAAATCTCACAGTGTAGTATCTATTAAACCATATATTTGGTAACAGACTAATTTTTTATTGTTTTTTTGCAGGGGGAACAGGGATAGCCTTGACCACCATTAACACAAAACTTGTTAGTTCTGAATTTCCAAAATCCTCTTTCTAAATGCTCCATCATATGTAAACTTTCAAAGTACTGCTTTTTTGCACTAGTTTTCTGTATTTTAAAATCATCTTAACATATGACAATATATGCTATTGCATCCTAAGTGGAATAAATTGCCTAAAAGGCAAGCAAAATGCACTTAAGTGTTACACAAATCAGAAATCATTTGCATATTCATGTTTTTCCCAAAGAAAAACTATGAAATATAAGCAGTTGGAACTTTCCTTCAGGTCTCTGTGTCTCTCTACTCAGCACTATCTCCTCCAGAGAATTTGGGGCTTTTATCTGACATGTGAGAAAAAAACAACCAATGTTTGAATAACTGAGTAGTTCTGCTTTCAGTGATGTAGCTCACTACAAAAATAACCAGCTTGATCTGTCAAGATTATATTTTGTAATTTCTAAATTCTGTGTAATTGATAAATTCTAAAATTTTAGACTAGCAAAAATAACACACTTTCATGTGTTATGGGACAAAAGGGAGAGATGAATGAGGTCATGAAAACTGTGCCCACATAAGGCTACCAAATGCTCTCAGTGGGTCCAGTGGTGCTGGAGCATCACTGTTTCAAGTCTCATCCATTTTCAATTTGATTTAGAATCCCCTGAAGGTCATAAGTGACCCTGGATTCACCTGTTTCTAGTAAAACGTTTTTCATGCATTACTCAGTCATCCCTTGGCATCAGCAGGGCACTTGTTTCAGAATTTCCTTGGATATCCAAATAGAGGATGCCCAAGTCCTTTGTGTAAAATGTTGTAGTATCTGCATATAACCTATAAATATCTTCCCATCTCTGGGTTACTTATAATACCTCATACAAGGTGAATGTTATGTCAGTTCAGTTCAGTCACTCAGTCATATCCAACTCTTTGCGACCCCGTGGACTGCAGCACACCAGGCCTCCCTGTCCATCACCAACTCCCGGAGCTTGCTCAAACTCCTGTCCACGAAAAGGTGATGCCATCCAACCATCTCATCCTCTGTCGTCCCCTTCTCCTCCCACCAACAATCTTTCTCAGCATCAGGATCTTTTCCAATGAGTCAGCTCTTCGCATCAGGTGGCCAAAGTATTGGAGTTTCAGCTTCAACATGTCTTTCCAATGAATATTCAGGACTGATTTCCTTTAGGATGGACTGGTTGAATCTCCTTGCAGTCCAAGGGACTCTCAAGAGTCTTCTCCAACACCACAGTTCAAAAGCATCAATTCTTCAGCACTCAGCTTTCTTTACAGTCCAATTTTCACATCCATACATGATTACTGGAAAAATCATAGCCTTGACTAGATGGACCATCATTGACAAAGTTATGTCTCTGCTATTGAATATGCGGTCTAGGTTGATCATAACTTTCCTTCCAAGGAGTAAGTGTCTTTTAATTTCATGGCTGCAGTCACCATCTGCAGTGATTTTGGAGCCCCCAAAAATAAAATCTGCCACTGTTTCCACTGTTTCCCCATCTATTTCCCATGCAGTGATGGGACCAGATGCCATGATCTTTGTTTTCTGAATGTTGAGTTTTAAGCCAACTTTTTCACTCTCCTCTTTCACCTTCATCAAGAGGCTTTTTAGTTCCTCTTCACTTTCTGCCATAAGAGTGGTGTCATCTGCATATCTGAGGTTATTATTTCTTCCCGCAATCTTGATTCCATCTTGTGCTTCTTCCAGCCCAGCGTTTCTCATGATGCACTCTGCATATAAGTTAAATAAGCAGGGTGACAATATACAGCCTTGATGTACTCCTTTTCCTATTTGGAACCAGTCTGTTGTTCCATGTCCAGTTCTAACTGTTGCATCCTGACCTGCATATAGGTTTCTCAAGAGAACGCACTGGAATGTTATGTAAATAGTTGTAAATACAATGGAAATGACATGTAAAGAATTGCTCTTGTGGGACAAAATCAAGTTTTACTTTCTGGAACTTTTTGGATTAAAAAAAAAAATTACAATCCATAGTTTGTTTGAATCCATGAATGTAGAACCCACAGATACAGAGAGCCGACTGTATGTACAACTGACCAAATTTTTGGACATGTGCATTTTTTTTTGTCATCCTTAGCTGTATCATGTATCTAAAATAAGAAATACATATGAATTCATGCTATTTTACATTGCTGCTAAGTCACTTCATTCATGTCCGACTCTGTGCGACCCCATAGATGGCAGCCCACCAGGCTCCCCCGTCCCTGGGATTCCCCAGGCAAGAACAGTGGAGTAGGCTGCCATTTCCTTCTCCAATACATGAAAGTAAAAGTGAAAGGGAAGTCGCACAGTCGTATCCGACTCCCAGCAACCCCATGGACTGCAGCCTATCAGGCTCCTCCATCCATGGGATTTTCCAGGCAAGAGTACTGGAGTGGGGTTCCATTGCCTCTAGACTAAAGGAAGATAATCTCTACGATAAAGGTAGTAATATACCAGTGATATATGGTAGTGAATTTTCTAAAGAAAGAAAAGGAAAGAAAAAAGAGGGAGAAAGTAAGACAGTGAAGGAGTAAATGAATGATAAAGTGAAAAGAGAGAGAAAATTCTCTTACACAAGATTGTCCAGCAAAATGACCTTGTGTTCTTATTTACCTCATGTTTCTGCTTCTGCTCAATTCCAAGTTACTGGTTTGATAGAGAGATAACTGAATTAATGAACCTACCTGTCTTTTACCTACCATATAGCCACACATGGCTTTATTTCAATTCTTATTAGAGCTACCACTCAATACATAAGCAATAAAATCAACCACATAGTGGTCCAATTTCAATTTCAGGCTAATCTTGAATGGCTTCTTAGGTATTCTCTTGATATTAATAAAGATCTAACTCATATCTGAGAAGGCATAATTAATTCCCCAAATTGCATTAAAAATCTAGCAAAATCCAGTGGCAGAATTTTGTTAAGGGAAACATCACTTAAACAGTATCAACAAATAACAACATAGAGACCTCCAGAAAGGCTAAACCAGTCAAAAATAATGTATTTCCTACATCAAAGAAGACTTTCTTCTTTACACTCATTAATTTATCATTTATAATATCCTTGGAAGTCTACTTCTCTATTCCTAAGAATAAAGAGTTCTAAGAACATTGTAACACTGCATAATATGTAGCTACTTATCAACAGTCTTGTCATTTGATAGTGAGAGAGGGAGGAGGAACCAAATGAATGATGATTTTCCTCTTTCCAGGAACATGAGCAAGCAGAGCTTCACATATCATCTTTCCTGTGATATTACAGAACAGAACTGCAACTAGGAAATTTATAACTGTGAATGAGAGGAAAATAATCAAAATTAGTTGGTAACTTTGCTGTAATTCTGCTAATACCAAAAGTAAAGTAAACTCTGCTAAAGAGCGCATCCAACGTATAACATAACTACACTTCACTTGGTCTTGTAAACCAGAGTTATGGGTGCTAATCAAGAAACTGCTTCATATTGTGAATCCAGCCCCAAACAAGATGTTATGAGAAACCCAGATGAAATAGAAACCAGATTTCTTTTACCAAAGACTTTATAATCTTTTTGAAAGTGCTTGGTTCTGTTTCTTCTGTTTTTTTTTTCCTCTCTTTCCTACACAGCCTTGTATGTGATGAACTCCTAGCTGAGTAGTCCTCTGTTTCCTCTCTCAGAATTAAAATAGAATCTTTTATGTCCTCAGCCACATCAAGAAAATAATGTTTTAAGTGAATGAGGAGGTACAATTTGAGTTGAGGAAAGGAAGAGGAACCAGAGATCAAATTGTCAACATTTGTTGGATCATAGAGAAAGCAAGGGAATTACAGAAAAACATTTAGTTCTGTTTCATTGACTATGCAAAAACCTTTGACTGGGTGGATCACAATCAACTTTGAAAAATTCTTAGAGATGGGAATACTAGACCCACCTTACCTCTCTCCTGAGAAACTTGTATCCAGATCAAAAAGCAACAGTTAGAACCTTACATGGAACAACCGACTGATTGAAACTGGGAAAGGAATAAGACAAGGCTGTATATTGTCCTGCTTATTTAAATTATACGCACATGCATCATGCAAAATGCCTGGCTAGATGAATCGCAAGCTGGAATCAGGATTGCTGAGAGAAATATCAACAACCTCAGATGATACCACTGTAATGGCAGAAGGTGGAAAGGAACTCAAAAGCCTTTCATAAGGATTAAAGAGGAGAGCTAAATAGCTGGCTTAAGATTCAAAATTCAAAAAACAAATATCATGGCATCCGGTCCCACCACTTCACAGCAAAAAGAAGGGGAAAAGTGGAAGCAGTTTTATAATCATAAAAAAAAATGACAGATTTTTTTTTCTGTCATAAATAAAATTACAGATTTTACTTCCTTGGGTTCTAAAATCACTGCAGACAATGACTGCAGCCATGAGATTAAAAGACACTTGCTCCTTAGAAGAAAAGCTATGACAAACCTAGATAGCATATTAAAAAGCAAAGACATAACTTGGCCAACAAAGGTCTGTATAGTCAAAGCTATGGTTTTTCCAGTCAGATCAGATCAGTCGCTCAGTTGTGTCCGACTCTTCGCAATCCCCTGAATCGCAGCACACCAGGCCTCCCTGTCCATCACCAACTCCCGGAGGTCACCCAGACTCACGTCCATTGAGTCAGTGATGCCATGCAGCCATCTCATCCTCTGTCGTCCCCTTCTCCTCCTGCCCCAATCCCTCCCAGCATCAGAGTCTTCTCCAATGAGTCAACTCTTTGCATAAAGTGGCCAAAGTACTGGAGTTTCAGCTTTAGCATCATTCCTTCCAAAGAAATCGCAGGGCTGATCTCCTTCAGAATGGACTGGTTGGATCTCCTTGCAGTCCAAGGGACTCTCAAGAGTCTTCTCCAACACCACAGTTCAAAAGCATCAATTCTTCGGCGCTCAGCCTTCTTCACAGTCCAACTCTCACATCCATACATGACCACAGGAAAGACCATAGGCTTGACTAGATGGACCTTTGTTGGCAAAGTAATGTCTCTGCTTTTGAATATGCTATCTAGGTTGGTCATAACTTTCCTTCCAAGGAGTAAGTGTCTTTTAATTTCATGGTTGCAGTCACCATCTGTAGTGATTTTGTAGCCCCCAAAAATAAAGTCTGACACTGTTTCCACTGTTTCCCCATCTATTTCCCATGAAGTGATGGGACCGGATGCCATGATCTTCGTTTTCTGAATGTTGAGCTGTAAGCCAACTTTTTCACTCTCCACTTTCACCTTCATCAAGAGGCTTTTTAGTTCCTCTTCACTTTCTGCCATAAGGGTGGTATCGTCTGCATATCTGAGGTTATTGATATTTCTCCCGGCAATCTTGATTCCAACTTGTGTTTCCTCCAGTCCAACGTTTCTCATGATGTACTCTGCATATAAGTTAAATAAATAGGGTGACAATATATAGCCTTGACGAACTCCTTTTCCTATTTGGAACCAGTCTGTTGTTCTATGTCCAGTTCTAACTCTTGCTTTCTGACCTGCATACAAATTTCTCAAGAGGCAGATCAGGTGGTCTGGTATTCCCATCTCTTTCAGAATTTTCCACAGTTTATTGGGATCCACACAGTCAAAGGCTTTGGCATAGTCAATAAAGCAGAAATAGATGCTTTTCTGGAAGTCTTGATTTTTCCATTATCCAGCAGATGTTGGCAATTTGATCTCTTGTTCCTCTGCCTTTTCTAAAACCAGCTTGAACATCAGGAAGTTCACGATTCACATATTGCTGAAGCCTGGCTTGGAGAATTTTGAGAATTACTTTACTAGCATGTGAAATGAGTGCAATTGTGCGGTAGTTTGAGCACTCTTTGGCATTTCCTTTCTTTGGGATTGGGATGAAAACTGACCTTTTCCAATCTTGTGGCCACTGCTGAGTTTTCCATATTTGCTGGCATATTGAGTGCAGCACTTTCACAGCATCATCTTTCAGGATTTGGAATAGCTCCACTGGAATTCCATCACCTCCACTAGCTTTGTTTGTAGTGATGTTTTCTAAGGCCCACTTGACTTCACATTCCAGGATGTCTGGCTCTAGGTCAGTGATCACACCATCATGATTATCTGGGTCGTGAAGCTCTTTTTTGTACAGTTCTTCTGTGTATTCTTGCCACCTCTTCTTAATATCTTCTGCTTCCATTAGGTCCATACCATTTCTGTCCTTTATCGAGCCCATTTTTGCATGAAATGTTCCTTTGGTATCTCTGATTTTCTTGAATAGATCCTTAGTCTTTCCCATTCTGTTGTTTTCCTCTATTTCTTCGCATTGATCGCTGAAGAAGGCTTTCTTATCTCTTCTTGCTACTCTTTGGAACTCTGCATTCAGATGTTTATATCTTTCCTTTTCTCCTTTCCTTTTCGCTTCTCTTCTTTTCACAGCTATTTGCAAGGCCTCCCCAGACAGCCATTTTGCTTTTTGCATTTCTTTTCCATGGGGATGGTCTTGATCCCTGTCTCCTGTACAATGTCACGAACCTCATTCCATAGTTCATCAGGCACTCTATCTGTCAGATGTAGGCCCTTAAATCTATTTCTCACTTCCACTGTATAATCATAAGGGATTTGATTTAGGTCATACCTGAATGGTCTAGTGGTTTTCCCTACTTTCTTCAGGAAATCAAACCAGCCAATCCTAAAGGAAATCAGTCCTGAATAACCATTAGAAAGACTGATGCTGAAGTTGAAGCTCCAATACTTTAGCCATATGATGTGAAGAGCTGACTCAGTGGAAAAGACCCTGATGCTGGGAAAGAATGAAAGGAAAAGGAGAAGAGGACAGAGAAGATGCGATGGTTAGAGAGCATCACTGACTCAGTGGACATGAAAATATCCCAGAGATATTGAAGGACAGGGAAGCCTGGTGTGTTGCAGTCCATGGGATCACAAAGAATCTGAACAACAACAAAAGGCACTCTCCATGTGTATACCTGTGGCAGATTCATTTTGATACATGGCAAAACCAATACAATATTGTAAAGTTAAATAAATAAATAAACTGTAAAACCTTAAAAAAAAAAAAAAAAGGGACTCTCCAACTGGCATCAGGCTCTCTCAAGCATCACAACAGGAAAACATCCTCCAGTTTCAGGCCCTCCTTGCTTTTCTGATTTTGTGCCACTTACTGTGCTGATCTTAGGAGAAGAAATTCTCAGATATCCCTCTTTTTTTCCAGAAGAAAGTAAAAGATTTGAGGAACAGCAGCAGATTCAGGAGATATGACCAAAGTACAAGATGTTTTGCTCCTGAGAATGAGTGGTAAAACCCATTTTCCTATGTAGACGAAAGTATTTAAGACAAACAAGCTCTCAGTTTCCTATGGCATGGGCAGATGAAACACACAATAAGTGCCTAATAGGAACACAAACCGCTGAATAAATGCACAGACTATTTGATGGCCTGTGTGTTCCCTTTTGGATGTCAAGTTCACCCAACAAACAAATACAAGCTTTTGTAGGCTTGTGACAAACTGGTTAAAAGTAATGGACATTTTAAAAGATCTAACAACAATGTGTCAAAAGTATTTACTCAAAATTTTCATTAATATATTTCTTTCCAATATTGCTGAAAATTTAGCAGTGCATTAATGACAAATTAAATCAAAGTCCACAACTCAGTTGCCTAGATTTCACAATTAATAGGACCAAAATAGCATAGCAATTTCTGTAGGATGAAGAGAATTAACACTTAAAAACATTCCCCATTATTGATAAATGCATGGTTCATTTTCACAAAAGGAGTTTGTTTCAATTCTCAGCTGTTGGATGATGATTTGACTTGGAGCAAAGGCAATGTTATTGGGTAACAGCCAAGATGCGCTTGTTTGACTGGGGCTGAAAGATCCATTGCAGGATTTCGAAGAGTGTGAATTACAATTCCAGTGATATCAGAAGCAACTAATTCTGTTCTTTAGAAGTGCAGACATAAAAGAAGTTTGAGGTTTTCTTATTTCAAGCTTTAATTGAGGGCTAGGTTGTAATTCATTTTCATCCCTGAGTGAGTGGTAAAAACATACACAGCAGGTAATTCACACCACCTCAAAAACTGTTGGTGCAGTCAGAAGACTAATCAGGGTACGTTTCCAGTAGCAAATTATCAGCTACAAATGAAAACCTTGCCTCATGCTTGCTAAAAGCAACCTTCCTTTTCACCAACACACACATGTGAATATTAGTAACTGTGGGATTGCAGCAAGATAGGAAAATTAGAGAACCTACCTACCTGCATTAAAGACAAACTCAGAAAGGTGTGAAACAAACTAGACTTCAAACACTACTAAATTTTTGGCTTAAAAATGAAGAGTGATTGTAATCCCAGGTGGTACAGTGTTTATTCTGAGAAGGGAGATTTAATGTCACATATAAATGAAACAGTAAGCTTATATTCTGAGTAGAGTTTGAAACAGTTTGCATTTGGGTCATGGGTAAGCATCTTCTTGAACCGTATTTCTCAAAATAAACATGAAAGACTGCTGACAACAATAGGGATTAATTAAATTCCTGATATTAATTAATATCAAAGAGGACTGTCAGATAGAAATTCTTTGATTTTTCAGGCTTTAAGCCATAACCTCAACATAATCTAAAAGTATATTTTTAGCACTTAACCTTCTCCATAATGTTTGCTTAGATGATGTTGAAAATTGTTTCAAGAAAGCTGCAAAGTGGCAATGATAATACATAAAGAGTTCAAAATGGCTGCACATATCTGATAAATATATACACTATATACATAATTATGTTATTGGCTTAAATGACCATAATTGCACCTTTTGGACTGTAGATCCAGTTTTAGTTCTATTTCTGTCTGAACAAAGCTGCTACAAGAGCAAGAGAGTCATGGGAACACACGTAGTAAAAAATATGGCGCTTCACTTGAAATTATTTTTAAGATTGTTTTGATGTGGACTTTTTTTTAAGTGTTTATTGAATTTGTTACAATATTGCTTCTGTTTTATGTTTTTGGGCCACAAGTCCTGTGGAATCTTAGCTTCCCAACCAGGGATTCCTGGCTTCCCACACCTCCTGCACTGGAAGGCCAAGTCTGAACCACTGGACAATCAGAAGTCCCTAAAGATCATTTTCAAACCCCCTAACCTGCACTAAAATAATTCAGAATAAAGAGAGAGAGAGAGAGAGAGTGAGACCTTGATGTGGATCAGGAAACTTTCCTTTAAGAAAAATCATACCTTGTTTTCAGAGTTGTATGGACTCACAGCAAATCTCTGACCTGCCCAGCACTTGGTTATTCAGTCAAGTGTCTGTCTCGAAAGAGTACCAAAAACACCTTTCTGAAAACCCAGATAAATTACTCAGGAGTCGCTGAGCTGACTTCCTGAATGTCAGTTTCTAAGCCTGAAGCAAATTTAAACATTCTCATTGAAATCTCTGGAGTGGGCAAAGGAGGTGAAGTGGGGAGCAGAGGCCTAAAAATGGAAATCTGGAAACAGCCTGTGTACCACTGTAACACTCTCATTCTAATCTGAAGCCTACAAGTCGTTCAAGTCTCTAAAGGTTTGACGCAGGCTGAGCCGTGCTTGGTAATCATGAACATAGTCCTGGGTTCATCTTGAGAATCACTTCTATACAGGCACAGATATATTCCTGACTGGCTGCATCATAAAAACTTAGTGGTCTGTGTGTGTGTTAATTTATCAATATCTCTTCATTTGAGGCAAACTGATCATATATGAGGAAAGGTTGAGAGCTCTCAGGCTTTTTGCAGCAGATCCCTGTTTTCTGTGCAATAACTTTTTAAGCTATGCTGAAAGAAACAAGTATTTTCAAAGTTCTTCCTCTAAGTCAGGCAGTGTACTCTGAAGAGAGGATCTTCTTGGGAAATGGTATGTTTGTCAGGAGAATATGTCCAAATCAAATCAGATTTGTGATGTCAGTGTTCTCTTTGAAAGGAACTGGAGCCAGCCCGGTGTCCCACGGTGAGGCGTGAGCTGTGTGGCCACACTGTCTCCAGACCAGGCACCTCTGTGCCCACCAGCACAGTAACCTCCACTGTAGCCTAGCACCGCTCTGGGGTTTGGACTCCACTTGGAAGCAGAAAACAAATTAAACCTGGGATTACCACCTATCTCATTTGAAAGGTCCCTAACATTTCTTGGAAGAGTTAAGTGATACATGAGTCTCATTAAATCTGAGATAACTGTTTGATCGGTTACTCAATAGATGAAACACAAAACTGTTCTTTAAAAAAATCAGTTAAATTGCTTGAAGGAACAACAAATTCATATATCAGCCCCTTTATGCTCAAAAAGTGCAATTTATGGGGCTAAACGAAAGTAAATGTCATACCTTTAATTTCATAAAAAGTTATATACAAGTCTATTATTCCAAATAATCACATAACAGAGAACAGCTACCTTCCTGCTCAGTAGGGTGCCATTTTATAGACTTTAAAATTCGCTAAGTTCAAGCAGCTTTCGTTCTAAATAATACATGTGCTAAATATGTCACATTAAAAGTGCTTTTGGCATGTAAATGATCCGTTTTCTCATAGAAATGCTTTTAAAAGAATCTGAGCTCACTTTTTTTTTTTTTTTTTTTGGAAATTCTAAGTGCATTGAATTTCATTGTCCTACAGAACCGTGCAGAGTTGAGTGAGGTGAACTGCAGGGACAAACCAGCCGTTGTCAGCCTGTGTACTTATGTATCATTTGAACTGTCAGAAGTATATAGAGTTCTATTTGCTTCAACCTTATTTTCTGTTCCAATCCAAGGGAAATTTTCTCTTTCACTCTCTTTTTTTCCCCTTGGAACTCAGTGTTAGCAGGCAGTGCCAGGTCTAAAAAGTTGGTGATTAACTGTTAAAACATAAGGCACGTGTATGAACAAGTTTCCTGTGTATTCATTTAATTCTTCAAATTCTTTCCTATTTCTCTTTTCTTTAACAAGGAACAATAAAGTTGATATTTTCTGGGTGATTTAAGGTGCTTACCTACAAAAAAATAATTCAAGATTCTTGTGCGTAATATGAATAAAACTGAAAGCATAATCCCTCCCTCTTTTAGCTTTTATACTGCTGCATACAGAGAAGCCTTCCTAACCACACAGGCAGCCTGCTAAGGGAGAGTCTTTCAGAACCTCTGGATAGATTATTCTTTCTCCCTCTTTGCAATGCCATACAGTGCAATTTGATGATATCAGCTATCTTCTGCTTTTAGAGATCTTTTTACTCTGATGTATTAAAACAGAGCAATGTGAATGCAGCTGATATTCATTATGCAGTTTGTAGAAGTTATTTCTCATAGACTATTTAGCTTCAGGGTTCTCCTAGAATTTTAACTTCACCATCACTTTCCTATATAAAGCAAAAGAATGTCTCAAGAAATAACTCAAAAATAGTATGCATAAAAGGCCTGAGATCACTTATAGGCAAAGCAGTTGATTTTAAGATAGGAAAATCCATAATATAACCCTCCAATGTAAAATGAGTTTAGAATATGAGTGGAGTTGCCAGATTTAGCAAATAATAATATGAGACAACCAGTCAAGTTTGAATTTCAGATGGACAACAAATTACACTTTAATATGAGAATGCCCCATGCAAAATTTGGAACATATTTATACTACAGAAGTATTCACTATTTATCTGAAATTCAAATTTAACTGGACATTCTATAATTTATTTGGCAACTCTAAATATGAACCTAGTAAAAAAGTGTAACAAATAATGTAATATAAACCTTTCACATAAATAGATGTATTTACTTTTGTGATTTAGGCAATGATTATCCATTACGTCTATACACTTTACTGACTCTGATACCATGCATTCCCTAAGGAGTAAGTTCAAATGTTTTCATCTATTATGATTACCCAAGTATGCAGAGAAGCAGATACAGCAAAACAAGAGTGGCCTTTTATCTGTTTGATTGGAGTTTGAAAAACTGAATGCGAGTCTATTTTGTGGCGGCTTCCCAGGTGTCTCAGTGGTAAAGAATCTGCCTACCAATGCAGGAGATATGGGTTCAATCCCTGGATCAGGAAGATCTCTTGGAGAAGGAAATGGCAATCCACCCCAGGCAAGAACCTGGAAAATTCCATGGACAGAGGAGCCTGGCGGGCTGCAGTCCAGGGAGTTCACAAAAGAGTCAGATACAACTTGGCAACTAAACAACAAGAACTGTTCTGTAGATATCAAAGTGATTCCTTCCCCTCAACAACTCTATTTTATCACTTAAATACGTTTATCTGAAAACTCACTTCCTCTAAATGTATGACTAGATGTCAATTTTCTAGTAAAATCATACTATTCTATTGATAAGAACTGCTTCTAGAAAGGGGGCTTACATTTATTGAGCACCTATATTACCCAAAGACTTTAATGTTTTAAACCTTATTATCATAAGACCCTAAAAGCTAGATACTAGAGTCCCTTGGACAGCAAGGAGATCAAACCAGTCAATCCTAAAGAAAATCAGTCCTGGATATTCAATGGAAGATGAAGTTGATGCTGAAGCTGATCTATTCATTGATGCTGAAACTGTAATCTAGTGCAGTTTGGCTCCAGTACTTTGGCCCCCTGATGCGAAAAACTGAATAACCAGAAGAGACCCTGATGCTGGGAAAGACTGAAGGCAGGAGGAGAAGGGGACAACAGAGGATGAGATGGTTGGATGGCATCACCGACTCGATGGACATGGGTTTGGGCAAGCTCCAGGAGTTGGTGATGGACAGGGAAGCCTGGCATGCTGCAATCCATGGGGTCACAAAGAGTCGGACACGACTGACTGAAGTGAACTGAGTTATTATCTTCATTCATATTATCTACAAAGGCAGCACAAGTTACAGAGCTCATATGGGCAGTGGTATGACTGGTAGCCAAGTCAGCTGAATGGCAAAGTCCATATTTTTGCCATTATGAAAAGCTATCTCAGAATAGTTGGCCAAGTCTTACTTCCTTTTGTCTTTTCAAGAAAAGATCAGACTTGGGAAATCCAAAATGGTAAAATCAGGATATGACTCTTGCACTAACTCAACACTATAAGGAAGAACACAGTTTTCCTTTAACTGTTCTTTTAACAAACCTAAAATGAATCAGTTAATGAAAATTTTTCTATAACTGGGTCCTTGGAATGAGAACATTTCTTCCTACATTTTTTCTGCCCTTTAGATTCATTTTCATAACATAGAACAGTAAGAATTAGATGCCCACAGAGCCTAATTTTAAAAGAAAAGTCTTAAACCACATCTACATTAAGCCTGTAACTCGTTCGTAAGCCCCAGAAGCTACTTCTTTGGACCAGTCCCCTCAACAACCACTGGGAATTATTCATTAGCATTCACAGTGCGAAAAATGCATGAGTAACACCACTGCATTTTGTAAAATGCAATTTTTGGCAGGTTGACTAAAATCTTGGCAAGCATTACCATTTTCCCCAAATGTATTTGCATATAGGCTTACTGATTTTTATTACTCTATCTGGACTCTCTCCAAATTCTCCTTGTCCCTAAACTTAAATAGAGCACTTCAGTAAAGATTTCTTATAAATTAAAAAGCTCTATTAGAACAGGTGGAAACATGAAACTAGCACTTTATGTATTATAAAAGAAAAGCCCTAAAATATATTCAGAAGCATTTATTTACTGTTTCTAAAGCTGCTTTTATTCTTGGTAAAGCAGAAGTGTTTAACAGGTTTCCAGGAAGAAAACCTTCCTAGGGCGCATTCTGAGATAAGAACACAAATCCTGAGAAAGTTGTGTGGGAGGAAAAACGAGGCCCTGTAACTTTAATTTTAGTATCACCAGCAATCATTCAAATGTATGGGCACCTAATTCAAAAAGTTGATCTGAACATACACACACACACACACACACACACACACACACACACAGTCAGCCCTCCATATCTGAGGTTCTGTATCCAAGGTTTCAACCAACTGCAGATGGAAAATATTCAGAAAAAAATTTCAGAAAGTTCCAAAAAGCATAACTTGAACTTGCCACATGATACTCTTTACAGAAAACTTTATTGTAATAGATATTATAAGTAATCTAGAGATGATTTAAAGTATATGAAGGATATGCATTGGTTAGATGGAAATACTATGCCATTTGAAAAAGGGACTTAAGCATCTGTGAATTTTGGTGTCCTCAGATCCTGGGACTGGCCCCCTGGAGATACTGAGGGATGACTATGTATATTCAGAGTTGGTCATGCCACTGGGCAAACAGATGTACAAAGGATGCATCGACAAACAGGAAACATTTGCTCTTTCTCAACTACATTTACAAAAGCAAGTGACACTGAATGAGGACTCTTTAAAAATAAGACTCCAAGTCTTTTCACACAAATCTTTTGATAATGTAGAGAGAAACAACGAACACAATCCACCAGGATGCCAGTCTTGCATCCCCAGGATGCCCTCCCCCCCACTGATGCCATCACATCAGCACTTTGACGAGGACAGCTTTTGAGTAATGTAGAGAATATTTGAGAGGATTAATTGAATTGATGGTGTTGCTGACCTTATGAAAGGAAATGTTACAGCTCTCTGATGTGTCTGAAGATTTTAATTGCACAAAAACAATTCTCATTTGACATAAAGAATTTCCAGATCCATTGTGAAATGATGGAAATCTTTTCCTTTGTATAATTTATTTACAAAGCCATTTTTGCCAGGAGATAACAGTATAGAATCTCTGGATTTATAATGTTTCTGTGTGCTTTTTTGAACAAAATATTGTACCATTTTATAATCTGTCTTTTGAAAATATTGTCTAATTTTTAATGCAGTCTTACATAGATGTTTTCCGTAATTCATTTTCTACTTTCAGACTCTGAGCAGGATTATATTTTTTAATTAAGAAAGATGGGTACAAAAATTAATTTAGTCTATTCTACAGTAATAGTAGGGCTTCCCATGTGGCTCAGTGGTTAAAGAAACTATCTGCCAAACAGGAGATGCCGATTCAATCCCTGGGTCAGAAAGATCCCCTGGAGAAGGAAATGGCAACCCACTCTAGTATTCTCACCTGGGACATCCCATGGACAGAGGAGCCTGGCACTACCGTCTGTGGGGTCACAAAGAGTCAAGACATAATTTAGCAACTAAACAGTAGAGGTAGCAAAGACGGTAAGAATTTAAGCATAAGAATCATGAATTTTCAGAAAGATGTCCTTTTTTTTGTTTTACATTCTTGAGTCGTCAAGCTGTTTACAAGTTTGAAGGTAGATTTTACCCTTCGCAGACTGTCTTAAATGTACACATAAATAAATTGATAACATATAGTTTCTGTATATAAAATTAGAGCGTTTTGTTATAAGGAAAATTTAAGGTGACTCTTGGGACGCCCCTGGCAGTACAGGGGTTGTGAATTTGTGCTTGCGCTGCAGGATGCACAGGTTCAGTCCCTGGTCTGGGGAACTAAGATCATGTAAGCTGTGTGATGAGGCCAAAAAAAAAAAAAAAAAGACTGGTATTTGGAAGTTTGAACACCTAGGTGATTTTCTTTTGCAAAACTAAAACTGATCTAATATATATTAATATGAAGTTATAAAAATCTCAGCTTTATTTTACAAAGGGTGTTGCCCTTCATAAACAAAGATAGCATTTATTAAGCCTAAGAATCAACTGAAACTGCAGCCATAAGGACTCATGTTAGGTCTAAAGGAAAATCTTTTGCCAATGCGGTTATCAGTAGCATACTGAGTGAGTTCAAAGTTTATCTTTATGGAAATTTTTATAACTTTTGCTGAGCTCCACTGCTTGGGCAATCTTACCTTTAAGTGAAGAGATGACCAATGTGTTAAGTCCCTTTTAATCACATAATTTCAAAAATATTGTGTGAAAACAATGAAAAAAGGATATGTAAAAGAGTTTCTTTTTATTCCTGAGAAACATAAGAGCTAGCCTGATCCCCAAATACATTTTTCATGTAACTTCAAATAGTAACATTTCCAACCTGATCCTAGTTGATGTGACAAAAAATGCAAATAGAAAATAATCCTACAAAATTATTTTTTTCTTTCCCTCCCTTAAAATGTTTCACAAAATAATTGGTAAACATTGAGAAAATGTCCAGGTTTTTCTGAACTGATTTCATGAACCCATCCCATGGTTGCCTGAATTAGGTGCTTAAGATAATATCTGTACAAGAAAAAGGAAGGCTTATGAATTTCTGGCACTTAAATGAATGTAGGACTTGAACTCGGTCACCTTGTAGAGGATTTCAGGGCCTATATGAGATGAAGTATCATTTCACTTTTAATATTACATCAAGACATGCTCTGTATAAGAAGATAACCTAGATTTCAATGGACTTATGGGTATTAAAGTAGTAAGAGCCAGGGCAAAAATGTAAACAAATTAAGTAGGCATGTATTATGAAGAAAGGCAATGCGGTAGAATGGAATAGAAGGCACTGGGTTAGCATCCTTTGCTAGTTATGTGACCTTGGATGTATTCTAAGTCCAATTTCCTCACTAACAAAAAAAGAATATTGGAGGGTTTTGGTAAAATAAGTAAGAAAGTTAAGTAAATATCTGTGCCTTATTTGAAACTCGGAAGCCAATTTTTCTGAAAACTAAAAGTGGTTTGTAACTGATTTGGTGGCAACACAGACCTGAACTGGTATGAAAATGTCTGCATTTTATTATAGATACATCAATTCAATGATTATGGGTGCTGCCCCGATGCCACTAAACATATTAGCATAGTATATAATATTTATGCTCTGTACAGTTTCTAAAAACCAAAAATTGTGATTCTAGAATGGACACATGCATATGTGTGGCTGAGCCCCTTTGCTGTCCACCTGAAACTATCACAACATTTGTTAATCAGCTATACTCCAATGTAAAATAAAAAGTTAAAAAAATAATAAAATAAAACACATGTGGTGCCCAGGAATTTAGATACAGGAATTATGTGGCCATGGGGCTATTAACAAACAATTTCCCTTCCCTTGGCCTTTTAGGAAATTAAAATATTTAAGTTAAACTTAAGTAAATAGAGTGGCTGGATCTAACTTCACTTACATTGTCTGTTAAATTCTTCATTTCAAAGGTAAGACCAGAAACTATAAAACTCTTAGAGGATAACATAGGCAAAACACTCTCTGCCCTAAATCACAGCAGGCTCCTCTATGACCCACCTCCCAGAGTAACGGAAATAAAAGCAAAAATAAACAAATGGGACCTAATTAAACTTAAAAGCTTTTGCACAATGAAGAAAACTATAAGCATGGTGAAAAGACAGCCTTCAGGATGGGAGAAAATAATAGCAAATGAAGCAACTGACAAATAATTAATCTCAAAAATATACAAGCAACTCCTGCAGCTCAATTCCAGAAAATAAACGACCTAATCAAAAAATTGGCCAAAGAACTAAACAGACATTTCTCCAAAGAAGACATACAGATGGCTAACAAACACATGAAAAGATGCTCAACATCACTCATTATTATAGAAATGCAAATCAAAATCACAATGAGGTACCATGGCTGCTATCAAAAAGTCTACAAACAATAAATGTTGGAGAGGGTGTGGAGAAAAGGGAACCCTCTTACACTGTTGGTGGGAATGCAAACTAGTACAGCCACTATGGAGAACAGCGTGGAGGTTCCTTAAAAAACTGGAAATAGAACTGCCTTATGACCCAGCAATCCCACTGCTGGGCATACACACCAAGGAAACCAGAATTGAAAGAGACATTTGTACCCCAATGTTCATTGCAGCACTGTTTACAATAACCAGGACATGGACACAACCCAGATGGCCATCGGAAGATGAATGGATAAGAAAGGTGTGGTGCATATACACAATGGAATACTACTCAGCTATTAAAAAGAATGCATTTGAATCAGTTCTAATGAGGTGGATGAAATTGGAGCCTATTATACAGAGTGAAGTAAGCCAGAAAGAAAAACACCAATACAGTACAATAATGCATATATATGGAATTTAGAAAGATGGTAACAATGACCCTATATGTGAGACGGCAAAAGAGACACAGATGTAAAGAACAGATTTTGGACTCTGTGGGAGAAGGTGAGGGTGGATGATTTGAGAGAATAGCACTGAAACATGTATATTATCATATATGCAATAGATCGCCATCCCAGGTTCAATGCATGAGGCAGGGTGCTCAGGGCCGGTGCACTGGGACAACCCTGGGATGGGATTGGCGGGTGGGAGGGAGGGTCTGGATGGGGAACACATGTGCACCCACGGCTGGTTCATGTGAATGTATGGCAAAAACCACTACAATATTGTTAAGTAATTAGCCTCCAATTAAAATAAATAAATTAATTTACCAAAAAAAAATCTGTTAAATTCTTCATTTCAAATGGCTTTACAATGGTTATTCATAATCACTGTATGAAGAAGAGAATAATAAAATTGCTTGCATATGTGAACTTAAAGAAGCCTGAAAGTCAAAAAAAGTCTAGATAAATTGCTGGGCAAACATGCCATGAAAAAAAAATCTAATCCTCGAACAAGAAAAGTGTTCTAAGAGAAAAACTGGCAAGTCATTTGAGCACAGTGATAGGATTGTCTGGAAAGAAGAGAGGGCAAGACTTGTCAGAAAACAATCTCACCTTCAACCTGACTACAACAGGATTTGGATTTACTTATTCACTTGAAGTCCTTACCAACAAAACAGACCTACTAGCACTGATCATGGATTTTTTTCTATCAAGAGTGCTGTTAAGGATGAATGGATATGTGTAAGGGGTGGTGTATTAATAGCAACAGTATTCCTTTCTGCCCAGTCCTGAATAGGCTTTTACTCAACCAGACAATTCCTATTTTTTAGCTAATGAGAATAACACAACTTGGCTTGAGACAAAACACAAACCAACGAAGGGTTTAGACACTTGCAGTCCCTGAGGTCTTGTAACAAAGGGCAGGGACTGTATCTCTTGGGTCCTGGCCTCATTCTTACATCAATGATTATGTTCAACTTCCCCAAATCCCTTCAGCACCCCAGCTTCATTTCTTATTCTCAACTGTTGTGTCATGAGCATCTGCCAAGTTTCTCTTTAATTCCTCTTGGATGAATTTTCAGGCAGTTTCCGAAGTATCTCCCTTTTGTGATAAGGACTCTGCAATGCGTTTCAGGTGAGGCATTTAAAATCCCACTCATAATTGTTTGAAATCTTCCCTCATTCAAGCTGTCAGAGTTTGACAGCACCGGTTCTGTTGTTATGCACTATTAAATGGGAGCTGCTCTCCAGCCTAGGGGTACCTCTCTTTTCAGTGGTGGGAAAATGGGTGAAGCTTATTGGGGATCCTTGGGGAGAGCAGCATTGTATTAATGGGAGTTTCAGCAAGAGGACTGAAAATAATAAGTCCCTTTCTGAAAGCTCAAACCTACAAAATTTTTAAGTTTGTTGACATTGTTGCATTTTGACGCTCCCATTTCTATTTCCGAGTTTCAAAATAGCTTTAAAGCCTGCAATTTTATAGGTCAGAATATGAGAAAGGCACACAATATGTTGTTTGTGTTTTCAGTTTGGGGTTTTCTTTAAAAGCCGTAGAACAGTAAATGTTTTGAAAATACTAAATATTTTCTGCATTTAGATTGGGGTAAAGAGAGGACGAAAAGATGCAATGGCCTTTCCATCTGATTTCTATTTCCGATAAATACCCTAATAACTTCTGCTGCAAGATTCAGAGGTCATTAGAAAGCAGTATGACTAATCTAGATGGAAACAAATTTCAATCTGGCCAGTAATATATCTTACAGCTCGTAAACACATTGTATCCAATTACCTTGATATGCTTTACATGATAAGAGCAATTACAAAGTATCTGAAAGAATTGATGTGCTGTGGGTAATTATTTTAATTTATTCACACCTAGATACTGAGTTAGGATATGAGGGATACTTCCATCAGCAGTTCTTTCTTCTGGAGATATGCATTCATTTATTTAATAAACACAGCATTAGTGTTTTTCAGATATTATGCTAGAAATAGGCACGATAGAACTGACGACAAAGAAGTAAGTATAAACTCTAGCCTAAAGAGCCTGCACTCTTAGCAGAAGAGATAAGCATAAATAGTGGTAACAGTACAAAATGGAAAAAGTACTCTAGGAGGGGTACAAACTAAACTTTAAGAAAACTATTTAAAACAAACAGAGCATTTCTAGGTAGAGAAAGCTTCTGAAAAGAGGTTAAATTTGGGCTAGACCTTAAGCGATGACTTGGGTAGAAGTGGGCAAAGAAAGAAGGCTCTTTTGAATGTTAGAAAGCAATCCAGGCTAAGGAATGGTGTGAGCCAAGACAAGAAGATGAGGAAGTACAGTGCTTATATAGGGAACAACCAGCAAGGGTGTAGTGTGAACCAACAATAGAGAATATAAAGTTTGAGTTAATGGAGGGAGAGCTGGGAAGCTGGCAGACAGCCAGGTCATGGGGGAAGCGTAGCAAAGCACAAAGCTAAGGAGTTTGAACTTCATTAATAAGTACCAGGGAGCCATTGAAGGTATTTGAGAATGAAATGATATAAAGATGCTAAAAAATTAATCAGCAGTGTGATTTGCACTCAGGAAAGGTGAAAGAACTGAGGCAGCAGAATACCAAAAAACCCAGTTGAGGTAAGAATAAAGTGATGAGCTAAAACGGTGGCAATAGGAGTGAACACGTTGGCAGGCTGAGCTGAGAGGCAAGGACAAGGAGATGCTGAGATTCTTTCCCACAAAGAATGTATGGAGAAGAAATGAGTGATGCCTGAAGAAGGAGGGGCCAGAGCACAATGAGAACAGACTGGATTTCACAAGTGGGAGTGTTAGTAATCGGCTAATGAGAAATGAGAGCACAGTCAGGGGTTTGACAGAGAAGGAAAAGGGTCTAGAACAACTAATGTGAAGATTAGATTAGACCCTAAGAGATGAATGTGTATACTGGCAGACAAATGAATATGCCTCACTCAAACTGGTAGCACGTGCAGTGGCGCTAAAAACTATAAGGAAAGCAGATAAACAAAACCCTGGTAGATTAGAAATTCCAACAAACATTTTATGGAATACATATGGACAGCTCCACTTAGAGTGGCAACATGCTGAAAAAATTGCTTATTCTGACTTGTTCATAAGAAAGACGCCACAGGCAAAGGAAGTGGCCAGTGGACAGCAGTAATGATACATTTATGAAACAGTCTCTGAAACCAACTGCTCAAAGAAAGATCTGGAAGGGAAATATCATCCTCCTCTTCACAGAGTTGACTAGTCTTCCAACTCCACGGGGAAAGGTACATCATTCATGTCCTCCTTGTTCATAGTGAAAAGAGCTGGGACCTTCATTTTTTCTCTGAATTTGGTATCTGCGGGTTTCTCCTCAAAAGGCAAACCCACCATATTACAGTCAGATGGAGAGAGAGCTTAGCCTTCCACTGCATACTTTTTGCAAGATGAGAATAAATATGTTTTCAGGAAGACTTCAAATTTCATCAAGCATAATTATCTTTTTTTAAAAAAAGGATATAATGACTATGTATTTGTTTCCTAAGCATATATACATGGCATATTATATAATAGGTTGCAGTTTACTTTTGTCGAATGCAGATATTTTAAGCTGCTAATATACAAATAGCTCTCAGCTGCAAAACTGTCTCCTATACTTCTGTATCTTTCCTCCTTCCAGTCCCTACCATTTCCAGCACACATATACTTTTGAATTCAAGTTATAAGTCAACTGACATTGTTAAAAACTAGGAAAGAGAAAGAAAATCTTCACATTTCTCAGTGTTGACTGATAAAATATATAATGAAAATAATTTACACATTTTGAGTCAGGATGCATGGATCAGCCCACACACAGCAAAGAGTATTGTTACCATCAAAAGCCCACAGAGATCTAGGCATTAATTTAATGGGATGTGGATGAATCCATGCTGCCCTGGGAAGACAGGTGCTGGAATGCTGCTTCCTTGTCCTAGAATGTCACACACACACACACACACACACACACACACACACACCGTGTATGTGTGTGCCCTGACACACACTGGTTGTTAGTAGTCTTGAAATAAGAAGCAACGCTGATTAGCACACCAAGAATAGGAAGCCCAAGAACTGTAAACTGAGTTACACTTCAAGAGGAGATTAGGAGGAGAAGCCCCTATTAGAATCCTTGTTCTCACTCTAGGAAGTAAAGGGTTAACTTAGCAGCCCTGGGCTACTCAAACCCTGCACAGTTCCAGCATTTTCAGGACTAGCCCTCGGTCTCCCTCCTGGGAGACATCTGAGCCCTTGAAGTATCCTGCCTGATAAGTGTCTTTTGTATAAAAAACCTTCAGGCCATGCAAAATAATTTGTGCTAACAACATGTTTTATGGTGAATGCCTGTTCTTTGGTGCCTAAGCTTTGGGACACCCTGTGTCAGTTTGACATCTGGGAGGCTGCAGACTGACTAGCTCAGGTCAATCATGCAGAAGCCACATGCTGATCGCTAATAAAAACCGTGGACACCAAGACCTGGGTGAGCTTCCCTGTTGGAAACACTTTGCAAGTGTTGTCACACACTGCTGCTGAGAGAATTCAGCACTAGCCCTGTGATCTCCCCCCAACCCCTGTGGTGGTGGTGGTGGTTTAGTTGCTAAGTCATGTCCGACTCTTGTGACCCCATGGATTGTAGCCTGCCAGGCTCCTCTGTCCATGGGATTCTTCAGGCAGGAATACTGGAGTGGGCTGCCATTTCCTTCTCCAGGGGATCTTCCCATCCCAGGGATTGAACCCAGGTCTCCTGCATTGCAGGCAGATTCTTTATCAACTGAGCTATGAGGGAAGCCCCAACCAACCCCCTGGGATAAGGCAAATGAAAGCTTGCTTCTGGTTCCTCTGTTTTCCTCTCGATGCACCTTTTTTTCTCTGATAATTTTAATTTGTGTTCTTTACCTATAATAAACCATAACTGTAACAGTTTTCTGAGCCCTGTAAGTCCTTCTGGTGAATCATAGAACCTGATGCTAGTGTTAGGGCGCTCCAACACACTTTCAAAACTTTCTATTGCCTTTCTCTGCTTTATTTTCTCATCATAGCACTTTCAGTTCAGTTCAGTTTGGTCGCTCAGTCGTCTCCAACTCTTTGTGACACCATGGACTGCAGCTCGCAAGGCTTCCCTGTCCATCACCAACTCCCAGAGCTTGCTCAAACTCATGTCCATTGAGTCGGTGATGCCATCCAACCATCTCATCCTCTGTCATCCCCTTCTCCTCCTGCCTTCAATCTTTCCCAGCATCAGGGTCTTTTCAAATGAGTCAGTTCTTCTCATCAGGTGGCCAAAGTATTGGAGCTTCAGCTTCAACGTCAGTCCTTCCAATGAATATTCAGGATTTATTTCCTTTCAGATTGGTTTGATCTCCGTACAGTCCAAGGGACTCTCAAGAGTCTTATCCAGCACCACGGTTCAAAAGCATCAATTCTTTGGCACTCATCTTTCTTTATGAAACAACTCTCAACTCTGTACATGACTACTAGAAAAGCCATAGCTTTGACTATACGGACCTCTGATGACAAAGTGATGTCTCTGCTTTTTGATATGTTGTCCAAGTTTGTCATAGCTTTTCTTCCAAGGAGAAGCAACTTTTAATTTCGTGGCTGTAGTCACTGTCTGCAGTGATTCTGGAGCCCAAGAAAATAAAATCTGTCACTACTAAACATCTTTAAAAATGGGATTCTCATATGAAATGGTTTAGGAAAACATACACAGGAAAAGAAAACAGACAGGGGAGCCAATTAAGTAAGAAGTCCTAGAGAATAGTAATATTATCAACTTGAGAAGTAAAAGGAGAGATTGAATACAAAGGAAAATTATCTTTCATTGAATATAAGGTGTTACTGTAAGCCCTCATAAAGAAACTGAATTAATGAACTGATTTTGGTTATTATCATCTTCCTATAAACCTTTTCTTGGAGAAAAAATAAAGATGTGCAGAAAACAGGTAAAAGTAACACAAAAATAGAGCAGGAGCTTTAGTCCAACTTAGGCAACCCCTAATCTTCACAAAATGGCTTCTCTTCCCAGCATCTTCTCCATCCATTATCCTACTTAAATCTAATGAGAAAAAGCTATCATTCTGCCACTAGATGGTACTACCATGAATTGGAATGGACAGTACTCTGTGGGCCCTAAACTTACAAATATAACAATTTGGAGAAAAAGCAATAAAGATTAAATATACACCAAAATGCAATAAATGTTAGAGTGATGCAGAGAACAGAGCAACAAACAAACAAAATATACTGAAATAGTATTGTCCTACTGGGACATCCATCACTAAAGATTCTTCTTTATGACTAGCTTCTCTCTAGATACGCTAAGATATAATGTTATTTGTCCAACATATTTTGGTTCCCAATATTTTTCCTTTCAAGCTTTTGAAGTTAATATTTAACAAACACATTTTCTGCCCAGTTTTAATGTGATATCATCCTCTGAAGAAACAAAATCCAGAAATAATTTGTCTTTTTGGCAATATTTATTAGTATTTTGCCACAAAACCTGAATTATTATTGAAAGTAAATAGGAAATCAAGGGCTCACATATTTTGAATTTTTTTTTTCAGGTGCTCTCAAGGTTAACATGTACTCTGTGGCAATGAAAAGGCAGATAAATAAAGGCTATCTGGTGTCACATAATCTGTAATATTTCCTGCAACTGTGACTATTTTTTAAATAAAATTTTCTAGCCAACAAATTTAATTTCCCCTTTTAGTTTTGTTTATACACTGGAGTCCCTGATGTCATGGGACTGACCGCACATAAACTTAGGTGTGGTCAGTCTTTCCTTTCCCTTTTGATTCTTTATCTGTCATTTACAACTGTGAACTTCCCATAAGATCTTTTTATCATAAAAAATTATATATATATACATATGTGTATGTGTGTGTGTGTGTGTGTGTGTGTGTGTGTGTGTGTGTGTATCCCCACTTTTTAAAAACTCTCAACTTGGTAAGAAAAAAAAAATTCCCTTCAGGAAGTTTCTGAAACATCTACTGGAACAACATGGAAGATGGCAAGTTCCGTCCCCACACAGCTGGCTGTGTTTAAAAGAACCACAGGAAATGAACCAGCTTCCAACCTGTCAGGCACTTCCAAAGGGCAAATGGCTGCGAGCCCTTGGGGACTGGGGGATCTCATTTGAGATGGCAGGCACATGGGTTTCAGCCTTGAATGAATATGTCTGTGAATGTATCTGTGTGTATATAAAAAAAAAAAAAATACACAGAGAGAGCCAAGACATGTGATAGGAACTCCCCAGATATTCTGGTTTAAATTTAAACAGGAAATAAAGTTAGGTCATTGTTATCTTTTTGTCAGGGCAAAGGTGACAGTCACAATAATTTTGCCAAACACTCAAATGAGGAAACAGAAGGGTGCGAAGGGTTGATAGTCTACTAATACAGTTAAAAAAATTGTTTCTAATAAACATCCCAGGCCCATAGAAATTCTGTGAAACCTAGAGTGAATTTTTCTGTCCTCTAGCTGTGGCTTCATTGTGCAGGTCTGGACTTTAATTAGGACTCTCCTGAATGGGCAGTGGAGAGACTGTGAGCAGGGCTACTTGTGAGCATTGGCTGCTGTTTCAAGGGAAAAACAAGTCCAGTCAGTCACTGAGAGTCTGACTCCTTCCAGAGCTTTACCATTCCTCCACAGTTGTTTGTTCTGAGAATACAGAGAGACCAAGGAAAATCTGAAACCCCACAGAAGCATTCCTTTCACAATGAGCCTCTACAGTGAAGGATATAGTATTTGACAGCCTTTTGTGAGTAGCAGAGTCCGTGGATTTTTTTCTCCAGCAATGATATCCTTTCACCTCATTATAAAATATAACCTGTCATAGCTAAATTGAGGAGTTTTTTCAACAGGGCTGGAAAACTCATCTTTAATTACTGTATAGGAGAATGCTTCTGAATTATCAACTATGCAGGAAAAGGCTGAAAGGCAATCTGATCACTATAAGAAACAGACGCTCCTTGATAAAGAAGCCATGTTGTTGGGTTTTAGTTTCTCAGGTGATGGTGCTTTGATATGGATGGCTTTGAAATCCATATATAATAATAAAAAAAAGGAGCACTTTCATTAGTCTAACAGTATTGTGTGTACAACTAACTCTTTGTGCACAGATTGGTTTCAGGGATTTTATTGGGTCACCCATCTTAGATTATAAATATCTAGATGTACTGTGTGCTGTGCTGTGCTTAATCACTCAGTCATGTCCAACTCTTTGTGACCCCGTGGACTGTAGCCTGCCAGGCTCCTCTGTCCATGGGGATTCTCCAGGAAAGAATACTGGACTGGGTTGCCATGCCCTCCTCCAGGAGACCTTCCCAACTCAGGAATCAAACCCAGGTCTCCCACATTGCAGGCAGATTCTTTACCATCTGAGACACCAGGGAAGCCCATCTAGATGTGCACTTTAAGACAATTTCTAAAGGAAATTTTCTTTATACCATCGTAATGTGTTGGTTACTGTCTTAAGTTGTGACAGGCCCAGTTCCAAATTCAAGTTTTGCCCTCAACCAGTTGATGACCATGGTATTACTATCCCTTTCTAAGCTTCAGTTATCTTATCTGCAAAAGGGATAGAATCATCATACCTACATCAAATGACTATTGAAAAGATGATTGAGACAATGGATGTGAAGACTTTAGCAAAGTACTTAGCCCATTATAAATGATAGCTATTATTACTAGAAGCATGTGCACTGAATTTCTCATCATTTTGGCTGCAAGCGAAAACTATGTTTTCAAAACCAGACTGAGCACTAGATATAAGTGTCCCTTTATTGCAGGGGTGTGTGCTTAGTCACTGTATCTGACTCTTGCAACCCCCTTGACTATAACCAGGCTTCTCTGTCTATGGGATTTCCCAGGCAAGAATACTGGAGTGGGGTCATAAGACAAAAATACATCAGCATACATCTAGCAGTTGCAGAATTAGACAGAGGTTATGAAGGAGCTGAACCAACAGACTCTTGGGCATCTGGCACCCTGAGTCCTATTTTAATTAACATTCCTTCAAAGTCAACATTTCTAGAAGAAGATTCTACAGAAGTCACTAAAAGTGAAAGTTAAAGTCACTCAGTCGTATCCGACTCTTTGTGACCCTATGGGCTATACAGTTCATGGAATTCTCTAGGCCAAAATTTGCTGGAGTGGGTACCCTTTCCCTTCTCTGGGGTATCTTCCCAACCCAGGGAATGAACCAGGTCTCCCACATTGCAGGCAGAGTCTTTACCAGCTGAGCCACAAGAAAAGCCCAAGCATACTGGAGTGGGCAGCCTATCCCTTCTCCAGCAGATCTTCCCAACACAGGAATCCAATCAGGATCTCCTGCATTGCAGGCAGATTCTTTACCAAACGAGATATCAGGAAAGCCCCTCTACAGAAGTCACTAAAGATATTTTTCAAAGAAAAGAGTTTCCTGTGGACAAATGACTCTGAACAATACTCCATATAACATTTCAGTCTTGGAAATTTACAGTGCATGTTTGCATATTATAAGCTTTAAGAAGTCCCTCAGTAGAGAAACCATCTTTACTTTGATTGACAGTTTCCCCAAACCTATCTGATAATGCAATTCTTTTTTTTTTAATTCAATGACTATTATTGTAGTAATAATTCATTGAGTACTATTACATGCCAGCCACAGTGTCATGCATTTTATATGTGTTAACTCTTTAAATCACAAAAACAATTCTAAGAGATGTACCCCTAATAATTCTATTGTATTTGCCCAGGATTACTGAGCCAGTGAGTGATACCAGGATTCAAACCCCAAAACTCTGACAGCAAGGTCACACTCCAAACCAGAACTTCCTACCTCTTCTCACAGTATGATTCGTCCTATGTCCATAGTTAGGATGCTTTCACTTAACAAACAACAGAAACCCAAATCAAAACTAATTTAACAAATAAAGGAACTTTATAGGTGCACTTAACTGAGAACTGAAGTGTGAGCTTACGGCACCAGGGCTATAGTTCCAGGCTCTCATCTTTGCCATCCTCCTTGTGTCAGCTTCAAGCAAGCTACCCTTACAGTAGTCTCTCCCAGATAGTCTTCATTACAGCCAAAGTGAAAAGGAAGCTTCTGATTAAGTCATATGCCCACTTGGGGCTATTAGCTATCCATGGAAATGTGATGTGCTGATTGGTTTAGGTTTCATTATTCCTCGGCTGATCAGGGGGGGTGGATGGCCTTACATGACCACTGTGGGAGCTGGAAGTAAGGCTAATTCCAGGCAAACCACGTAACAGAGAAATAGACTCTTTCTAGGAAAAGGAAAGAGTAAGTGGAGTCCTATAGCTCATGCTTTGAATAACAAGTATATGGGTGCTCAGTTGTGTCTGCCTCTTTGCAACCTCATTAGCTGTAGCCCACCAGGCTCCTCTCCCCATGGAATTCTCCAGGTAAGAATACTAGGTTGCCATTTCCTTCTCCAGGGGATCTTCGTGACGCAGGGACTGAATCCATGTCTTTTGTGTCTCTTGTATTGGCAGGCGAATTCTTTACCACT
Organism: Tragelaphus eurycerus; assembly: GCA_935064755.1. Classification (NCBI taxonomy): domain Eukaryota; kingdom Metazoa; phylum Chordata; class Mammalia; order Artiodactyla; family Bovidae; genus Tragelaphus; species Tragelaphus eurycerus. Next base: position 656,561 of record CAKXYN010000171.1, on the reverse strand, counting down.
GAGCCACATGGGATTCCCACTCACATCTAAGTGTTCTGTGAAATGTACCTTCAAAAATACCACTTTAAGCTTTTCTTATTCCTACACCTTCTGATGTCTCATGACCAAGTAGATAAAAGGATAATCAAGAAAACTGAAGTCAACAAAGAAAGACAGCATATCCAAGTTTTGATTTTCCTGTGAATCTGGATCTTCTATCCATCAATTTTGATCGCACTTAGAACCAAAATAGACTGTAGAACTACTTTGACAATTTTAGATGAAAAAGGAAGCAAAGAAAGCTTATTAGATATTTTCCAGAGCAAACAGAAATGGCTCTGAAATATATTTATGATCTTTATGTAAAAACATCTAAAAATGTTCTCTATAGCTTATAAAAACCCAGAAGATATTGAAATACGGAGAGTAGAAGTCACCTGCTTCCTAGCCTGTTCTTTCTATAATCGTTCTCAGAGGTCATCAACTTGATATATACACTCCCAAGCTTTGCCCTACCTTTATATATACACATGTATAAAAATATGTCTTTTGTGACACAAGTAGAAATATTTCATTCTTTTTTTCCATTCAAATATACACTGAAGAGTTCTTCATCAGTGTGAAAAGATCTTCATTCTTTTTAACAGCCATACAGTATGCTGAAGTATGGGTGAACCATCATTTAAGTTTTTCCATTTGTTAACCTACAGACACTTAAGGGTTTATGTTTCACCACATTCAAATGATCATCTTTGCATGTGCTACTTTGTGCACATGAGAAATTTTTTTCTCTATGATAGAAACACACCAGTGAAACTACTTGGTTAAAGGGGTTTGAGCACTTTAAATTTTGCTGGAATTTGGCAAATTGCCCTCCAAAAAGGCTGTTCCAATTTACACTCCCACCAACAGTGTCTGAGAGTACCTGTTTCCCCACTGGATATTAGCAATCTTTTTGCATTCAATTTCAAAGAGTAATCAACAGGGCTCCAGTCAGCTCTGTGATGAAAGTGGCTTCCTAAGAACTTTAAGAATGTTTCAGTAGACACAAAAGAAAACAATTATTTGATGTGAGCCCACTCTGTGATTGGTATTATAATAATAATAAAGAACACCCTCTTGATTCAACAGCTCCTTACCTTAGACCTTAAAGATATATCTGCCTTACAGGGTTTTTAAGAGGTCAATAAAGGTCACTTATCCCCATTCTACACAGGCAAATTTTAAAGTATAAAAAGTAAGCAAAACTTTTTATCAGGCTGTGTACAAGAATAGAAAATAAGAATTCATTTCTTTTGAGACCTTACTTTATATTCTGGTGATGAGGCAGCCTCGCAAATTCAGAAACAAAACTCTGGTCTGCACCCCTTTGAAGCCATCCAAAGTCCAGCTCCTTCCTTTAGAAATATATTGCAGCTTTAACTTCCACTTCAAGCTGGATGATGATTTAGAAATACAGTGGATTCCAAGTCAATGAAAGTTCAAATTCAGTTCTCAGACACATGGTGGCCTTTGCTCTCTCTAGGAAAGACTACTAGTGTACTCTTATTGACTGACCTTGGTGGTCTGAAGGGAAATGAGCAGAAAATAAGACACCATATGCAGAATTCAATATTTACTTTTCTCTATACTCCGGATGGTTGGGAAAGAATTTATGGGCTTGCAAACTCGAAATGTCTGTACCGTAGGTGGCAGAAACATTGGCAACTTACTCAGGGCTCTTTTGCGATCATCGGTTAGAGCTCAGCCCGTTATATGTCCCAGAGGGAAGCCATATGGGCTTTAATGCATGACTAGTTCCCTTGCAGAGAAGTCACAACTTACCCAAACACACTTGTTCACAGACAATGTAAGTGAAATCTCCAGACTGATGACAGCTGGCCCAGGAAATGCACAATACCCTGGAAGCTAGCTACTTGCACACTTTGAGATGAATACGTTTTTCTGACTACTCTTTTTTTTTTTCAATCTCAGGTCAATGAATTGTAATGGCATCAATACGAATATAAAGCAGTTGGAATGCTTGTGATAAAGTAGCTTTCCAGACCAGAAACAAAATTTTTCTTAAAGTAGTAGTGCTCAGCTTGTTTAACATAAATGTCAGCAACCTTATCTTTCTACAAAGACTCCTTTTTCTCTCCTTCCAGCTTCTGTACCTTGACTTGGAGGCACAATTCTGCTATGCATCTACCCAGGTTCCATCAGTATCCAGTATTCCCTGTCTAAAGCTTTGACACGTTTGTCACAATAGCTAAGGTTGAGGAAAGGAGTTGAAACAATTTCATAAGGCTTGTTATGACTCACATGGCCCCTGTGTAGTCCTCTTAAGATCCTTTGTTCCCATCCTTCCAATAAAACATGAGCACCAGCTGTTTCGCTTGCACAGTATGAGCCAGAAAGGCTGGAGCCTTTGAGCTCCGGCTCCAGTCTACAGATCATTAGAGCAGATGATATTGTTCTGTACATCAAACCTTTCATGCCAACTTCCAAATGAGGGCGAAAGACTGCAGTGATGACAATGATCTATCACTGTATTCCTTCAAATAGTGATATTCCTTTTAATAAAGATACTTCTTTTAGTAAATTTAAAGAGAATTTTGAGGTCCTAGGACCATGTAGAGAGGGATTTGGAGGTATAGCTTAGAAGGGAGAGGATGGCCAGAGAAAACAAGATGGGACAGGGAATAAGACTAATATATATATATATATATACAAATATATATGTATATATATTTGTTTTCCTGGGTATAGTCTCCTGCTGCTCTGTCTCCCACTAAGATCTACAGATCTGTAGTTCTTTAGAAGTTGCCAGATAGCTCCAACTGTTTCCTGAAGTTTAAATATCATGAACTGATGGGTTCTGAGTTAAGATGGAAACATCTGTGGTTGAATGTGTCTATAAGGAACAAGCATAACAACAGGTTGCATTTTCAGAGGGCTTTCTCTTACAATTTAAGACATTTTATAGATTTGATATAATTATTCCTCTACAACATCTATGACATCTGGGAAGAAAGGAGGGAATGGGACAGTGAATATTGTGGGAGTGAAGGTGTAAATACTACAGTTATTTTTTTGCCTAAGGGAAATAAAACACAAAATGTTTACTAAAATGCCCTAAGTCAAGACCTAAAATATATATATATATATTAGCTGTTCTACTCTTTTATTCAAACAAAAAGTGATGTTGAACACCAATATAAAAAAAAAAAAACAAAACAAGCCACTCCCCTAAAACAATCACTGCTGAACTGCCCTTGCCAAAACTGTCTCAAGACCTGCATGCCTAACCTTGTTCTCTAATGCACCCTATGCTGCAAACTTCCATATAATTCACAATTAAAAAGAAAAGCACAGCTTTCCAAGGTGAGGCAAAAAGAAACTTCCAATGTAGAATATGAACCACTCTCCCAAATTCCACTCCAAACAGGAAATACAACTTCCCAAGAATGACAGAAAGCCAGCTTCTGTTTCTATATGTGGTTTAGTTGCTAAGTCATGTTCCATGTCCGACTCTTGTGACCCCATGGACTGTAGCCCTCCAGGCTCCTCTGTCGGTGGGATTTCCCAGGCAAGAATACTGGAACAGGTTGTCATTTCCTTCTCCAGGGGGATCTTCCTGTCCCAGGGATCGAACCCAGTCCCCTGCATTAACCAGCAGATTCTTTGCCACTGAGCCACCAAGGAAGCCCATTTTTCTACATGGGGGAGCGGTGTAAAGTGGCTCTCCCACGGACCATCATAACGTGTAGCCCCGCAGATCATCTTCTTAACACATTCTTCTTTGGGGAAAAATTTTATTGAAAAACCTTTTAATGACTGCCAAATGGTAGTTCTAATTTTCTAACCATGAAATTGTAACTCTGGTTATCCAGGGCTTTAAATAAGTAAAACTGACCTTATTGACATGACTTATTATTACCGTCTCTTACACAATCACCACAGACTCCAAAGACACCCATTTTTCTAAAGAGTATCTGCAAATATCATTTTTGGAATTTCAGATTTGACAAAGGGGAGTCCTACCCTTACTCCCACCCTGATTGAAATATGTGTCTCTTCTCCAGATGCTAAAGCAGCATTGGTAGTAGAAGAAAATACATGTGTGTATTTAAGGAGATATGAACTATAAATATGGTCTTGCAGGTCTGTTATGACCAAGCAGAACATGTCTTTCCATGACAGCTAAGTGACATGACAGACTGGAACTGAGCCCATGACCTTTCTTGGTGCCAGGGGGAGATTCATGCCCTAGAATGAAGTGATATGATAAAAACGTGTGAAATTCTGTGGGAAAACAATCCAAGTGTCCTCACATATATTTTTCTGTCCTATGTAATAGGATATTTAACCCTGACGTGTCTTCTGTATCCAGAGTACCTTCTAAATATGCACTTTAAGAAAAATACAGTAAGTCCCCTACATACAAATGAGTTCCATTCCAAGAGCATGTGTGTAAGTCCAATTTGTTCATAAATCTAACAAAGTTAGCCTAAGTACCCAACTAATAAAATGGCCTATATAGTACTGAACTGTAGTAGGTTTATAGTGCTTGTCACACAAATAATCTGTAGCAAACAAACACAAAAAAATGAACAGGCAAGACAAGTTACTGACTAGAATAGGGAGAGGAGGTGGGAGATGGTAGAACTGAAGGATAGTCAGCAATAGGAGATGGAGGGTAAGCTGCAATTTTATCCACACCTGACATTGATGGCACTGGTCCTTGCTAGAACCAGATGCATGTTCATATCGTTGAAAGTGCTCAAGTTGTAGGTTCATAGGTATGTAGGGAACTCCCTGGACACCAAAGCATAGGGGTTACATTAGCTTATGTTGTTGTCTTTTGCTATTCCTATCAGTACAATAAAAAATAAAATAAAAATTCTTTTTTTACAATAATGCCTTGCTTTTCTATGATTTTTGGTAAAAGGCTCAAAATGCCTTGCAGTCTAAAGTCATGCTCAAACTTAGACTGGAGTGTCACCACAGTGACATTAGAAAGGGAAGTTAGTGTGGAGAAAAGAATGAAAAGGATGAAGAGGAAGTGAATTTGAAAGAATCGGGTGCTCAGTAATGTGTCACAGTGGCCTATTAATCAGTGGTTATAGATCAGCAATCAAATGTTAGAAAAGGACACCATTATTCTCTATCTACTCATCTATATGAAGAGCACTGGGGAGGTTATGATACTTTCACAAATCACAGTCATTATGAAACAACACCTTTTTATTACAAATTAAAAAAAAAAAAAAAACACGAGACCAGTAACTTTGCAGGTTATAGCTAACATTTGTCCTATTGTTACTGACCTACTAATTTTTTTCATACCATTTCTGCTTCTCAAACCCATAACAAGTACATAATATAATTGGCAGCAGGTACACTAAAAGATGCTTAACATCACTAATAGAAAAATGAAAATCAAACTACAGTAAAGTACCACCTCTATAAGTAGGATAGGCAACCCTGACACAATGAAGATACTGCTTGACAATTTTCAGCTCCAGTGGCCCTAATGCTCTTATAATACTGACTTCCTTTCTGCCCAAGACAGAAGATCTAATCAGGTCAATGTATCAGAGTTCTTCAGAGAAACAGAACCAATAGCACATGTTATAATAATATAAAAATATATTTATATCTGCATCTATATGTGTATACATAATATATAGATGCAAACATAAAGATATTTATTAAAAGGAATTTGTTCATGTGATTATAGAAGCTGAGAAGTTCCAGGATCTGCATCTGCAACCTAGAGAATCAGGAGAACCAGTGGTATAATTTTGAGGATGAGAGGGCCAATGGTGTAAGTCCTAATATGAGGACAGAAGACACAAGTTCCAGCTCAAACAATCAGGCAGAGAGACAGCAAGTTCTCCCTTCCTGTGCCTTTTTGTTCTATTCAAGCCCTGAAAAAGGATGGCTTTGGAGGATGCTGGATCCACTAGATCATCGACAAAGCAAGAGAGTTCCAGAAAAAAATCTACTTCTGCTTTACTATGCCAAAGCCTTTGACTGTGTGGATCACAATAAACTGTGGAAAATTCTTCAAGAGATGGGAATACCAGACCACCTGATCTGCCTCTTGAGAAACCTATATGCAGGTCAGGAAGCAACAGTTAGAACTGGACAGGGAACAACAGACTGGTTCTAAATAGGAAAAGGAGTACGTCAAGACTGTGTACTGTCACCCTGCTTATTTAACTTATATGCAGAGTACATCATGAGAAACGCTGGGCTGGAAGAAATACAAGCTGAAATCAAGATTGCTGGGAGAAATATCAATAACCTCAGATAAGCAGATGACACTACCCTTATGGCAGAAAGTGAAGAGGAACTAAAAGGCTTCTTGGTGAAAGTAAAGTGGAGGGTGAAAAAGTTGGCTTAAAGCTCAACATTCAGAAAATGAAGGTTATGGCATCTGGTCCCATTACTTCATGGGAAATAGATGGGGAAACAGTGTCAGACTATTTTGGGGGGCTCCAAAATCACTGCAGATGGTGACTGCAGCCATGAAATTAAAAGATGCTTACTCCTTGGAAGGAAAGTTATGACCAACCTAGATAGCATATTCAAAAGCAGAGACATTACTTTGCCAACAAAGGTCCGTCTAGTAAAGGCTATGGTTTTTCCTGTGGTCATGTATGGATGTGAGTTGGACTGTGAAGAAGGCTAAGTGCCGAAGAATTGATGCTTTGGAGAAGACTCTTGAGAGTCCCTTGGACTGCAAGGAGATCCAACCAGTCCATTCTAAAGGAGATCAGTCCTGGGTGTTCTTTGGAAGGAATGATCTGAAGCTGAAACTCCAGTACTTTGGCCACCTCATTTGAAGAGTTGACTCATTGGAAAAGACTCTGATGCCGGGAGGGATAGGAGGCAGAAGGAGAAGGGGACGACAGAGGATGAGATGGCTGGATGGCATCACCAACTCGATAGACGTGAGTCTGAGTGAACTCCGGGAATTGGTGATGGACAGGTAGACCTGGAGTGCTGCGACTCATGGGGTTGCAAAGAGTCAGACACGACTGAGCGACTAAACTGAACTGAACTTGGAGGATGCACACCACAGTGCAAAAGAGCAGTCCGCTTTACTTAGTCTACTGATGCAAATGCTAATCTCATCTAGAAACCCTCACAAGCACACCCCAAAATAATGTTTAGCTAAATATCTGGGCACCCCATTATTCAGTCAAATTGACAAATAAAATTAACCATCGCAGTCAGTCTTTCATCATACACAATGGCAGGCAAGTTACTGCCTTGCTTACATCCAGTCTATAAATATTTGCATTGAGCACTACACTCTGGTCAAAGATGTGACCATGCTAGCTGAGATGATCTGACTTGATGCACAAAGCAGTGATAGATTGAAAGCCACTTTCTTGAAAAGTCCTGGCAGTTATTTTGAATTTCAATAGCTACTTTAAACTAATATCACTGACCTAATCAAAGAACTGGAAGGACATCTGCACCACAGATCTTTTGTAGCTCACATGACAGTGCATTTGAAATGGAATTATAAAACTTTGTGTGTCTGTGACCACAAAAGACATTTAATAGTGTAAAACGAAAAGTATCAGGGTGTCTGTATCTTTAGTCAGGGAAATTCCTTTTCAACAAAGATTATTCAACAGGTTGGTTTTCCAATGAAAGGTCAGAACTGAGCACCACAGGTGAACAGAGATAAACAGTAGATACAGAGCACTGAGCATCAGATCAAAAACATAAAACAGACTTCAAGAAACTCAAACACAGAGAAGCCAGTCCTAGGACAATAATGAGTTAGTGGTAGACATTTTACAAAATGCATTAGAAGGAAGCAAAACTTTGGAAATACAGTTAATTCATATTTCATATTTAATAAGGTCTCACTTTGAGAAATTTACAACTATAAAGTTAAGAAATTTCTTAATTAAAATTGAAAGTCATGGTCCAAGGAAATTATTATTTTATAGGACAGCATAGGAAAAAAATGGAATCCTATACAGAAAAAGAATTTAGGACAACACAAACAAAAGTGAATACCAGAATGGAGACATTTTCTTTATGTCCATGGAGTTAAGCATTCCATTAACTTTTAAAGAAGTAAAAACAATAGATGATAAAGAGCAATGAGTACTTTTGATTTGCATGTCTGTATTCATGATTAATTAAATCCTGTGCTAAACAGTGGGCTTCCTGGGTGGCTCAAATGGTAAAGCATCCACCCGCAATGCAGGAGACCTGAGTTCATCCCTGGGTTGGGAAGATCCCGTGTGGAGGAGGGCATGGCAACCCACTCCAGTGTTCTTACCTTGAGAATCCCCATGGACAGAGGAGTCTGGTGGGCTACAGTCCATGGGGTCGCAAAGAATCAGACATGACTGAGCAACTAAGCACAGCACATTATAAATAGCAGTTCAGATGGTTCAGTGGCTACAGTTCAAACAGTCACATAGAATTAGACACAGCTAAGTGACTGAGCATATACACACATCCATTAAACCTTCTACTCAAATATTGCATAGTGATTTCCAGAAAATGCTGCCTCCCAAGGCTCTGTGTAAGCCCTAGCCAGTTGGCTCAGCTGGCACTCTCTTAGAGGTTGCTGTGCTCCCACTGGTCTGTGTGTGCTGCTTTCAAAGACTCTCAGAGAAGCTTTCCCATTGCTGCCACTCAGTGTAAGCAAGCCAATGGCCGTGGCTAGTGAATTGTTCGAAGAAAGCAATGGCAACCCACTCCAGTACTCTAGCCTGGAAAATCACATGGATGGAGGAGCCTGGTAGGCTGCAATCCATGGGATCGCACAGTCAGACACAACTGAAGCGACTTAGCAGCAGCAGCAGCAGTGGATTGTTTCTGGTTTCACCCAGAACCATCTCATTCTCCAGGACATGATGGGTATGGTACACAAGCAGTGGAAAGGGTCTTCTTCACAACTGCATTCCAAACTTAGTTGCTTGGCCTAAAGCTGTCCCAGAAATCATAGTCTTAGAAAATCTCTACTAAATAAGCACTTCAGCTACTGCCTCTAACACTCTCTATTATAATCAAAATCAACCCAAAGAATTCAGTGTGGTATTGACTTCCTCTTTCCCATCTCCAGATGTCCACCTCTACCAAATTCATCTCTCCTTCTCATTTATAGTACATGGAAAAAGAGATGACAAAAGAAGATACAGGGAGAAAGAAACTTATTATCTACACCTGCCAGCTGACAACCTTGCTAGCATTCACTGGAGGAATCAGCTTTATTACCTACTGAAAAATTTTGTAGGCAGGGTTTCTTGAAAATCCCCAATTAAAAACCTTCTTTTGCTCATAATTTGGAAATAAATTGATCCTATGTTTCCAATTTTCTTTTCCCACAGCTGAGTGAACATAAAAGTTCTTTAACTCAAAATGTGGAAAGATAAAACACATTTTTCTTAAAAGATAGAAAACTCTGATGATTGCCTGATGAACGGATCTCATCAGAGATTTTTCACTATATAAGCTGAAATTAGAATATATATTTGAACATCAACCTTAACTCTCAACAAAGAAACAAGTTTAGTGCTACTCCCAAGAGATCAAGGGTTCTTAACACACTAGATATTTACCTGAAATTTAATTGGAGGTTTTCACAAAAGTATCACTTAATTTTTGTGCCTCCTTTCAATTCTGAACTGCATAAACTGAATAAATGTGGTTGATCATCTCTTCTGAAAGCAGCAATCATATCCCCATGATATATGTAGCTTTCTTCTACTTGAGAGTCAATCACATTAATAATATTTTAATAAGGGTATATGCAAATAAGATACTCACTGATCAGGATAAATTTTAACTACTCTTGAACTTACTGCAACTTAGATAAGTGTGTAGAATGTGATTAAAAGTTATACCTAGAATTTAAATATTTTACATTTTTCCTAAGCTTTGTACATTAAGTTCAGATGCTCAATCTTCTCCAAGTGAATAAAGTACAATTATTTAGATTTGATGGTAGGACAAATTCTACCATTTGGAGTTGTCATTACAACAAAAAATTTTTAGTATAAAATATAATAATCTCTATGTTTTATAATAATCTGTTGGTTTTCATTCTTAGATGTCCCTTCAAATTCCACACAGTTTCTTTTCTTTCAGCTTCTCTGAACTTTTCAGATTTTAAGGTCCTAAATGTCTTACAAATACAGCAATGAAATAGCATGGATAACTAGCTGAAATTGTGTTCCAAGGAAAAGAAAATCAAATTTTTATTGTTTCTCCCCTAGCCAAAGAAAAATTTATTTCCTTGAATGAATATATGTCTAGTCTGTCTTTCATGCCATATTTGATGGCAAGCTTCCAGAATATGTTTAAAAATTTTAAGCTAAAGTTTCCTGAGAACCCCAAGAGCTATAGTTTAATATTCAGTGATAATACATGTATAGTCTCAGGCCTTTGGCAATAACAGATACAATTATTCTACAATGTATTAATTCTGAAATTTAGATAAATTTTGTATTATAAATATAACTACAAGTATAATATTTAATTTATACTTATTAACTTAAGTATAATTTAGTAAAATTATTTAATAAAATTATACTTAATTTCACTGATTGATATTTCCTTTCAAAATATTCTAATTTCTATGTCCAGCTGATTTTTTTAAACCCACAATCCTTTAGGAAGTCCCATATTACTCTTTGAAGTATTTCAAGTCTACTTTTGCTTTTCCTAACAGTGTAACTAAGGGTACAGTTGATTGTGGCTAAAACAACAATGGACTCAGAGCTCTAAACATGATTTTACAATTCATCTTAGTTTATTTTATCCTAATGTCAACCATTGTTTATTTACTATCCTGTTAGAATGAATATACATAATTTTTTCATTAACTGAAATCCTTTTTAGAAAAAGACAAACACACACACAAAATACAATTTTGTGACTCTGATAACTAGGTCTGATTTCCCTTTGGTTGCAATGGATATATTAATATTTATTCATTAATTATTTGGCCAATTAGGCATTGTCTACTATAGATTAGACTTGGCAATATAAAAATGTAGAAATTTAGTTCTGTCAATGAAGCACTTTCAGTCCAGAAATACAAAATAGGCATCTAAACTAATATAGTTAATGAGCTATTACAGTACTCACAGATACAATTCGGCACAAAAGACTGACTGACCAGCTTCCCAGGGCTGGGGTGTTAGCGAGAAGAAAGTATTCTAGATGAAAGTGTTTACAAAAGATGTGTGGACGTTATAGTCGTGGAGAATCCTTATGACTGGAATTTGCTAGGCAAAGGGGTATTTTTGAAAGAAAATGCACAGCAATCTCTTATGACTGAATTTCTTAGACAAAGGGGTATTCCTGAAAGAAAAGGCTGGGAGAGGATTGAGATCATGGCAGGCATTACTTGCACAACCAGAGTACAAATTCTCTCCCGTGGGCAAAAGGAAGCCACGGAAAGAAGCAAGGGAGTGATAGAACAAGTTAGTTCTGTATAAAGAGCATTCAGTAACTGTAGAAACTGGATAAAAGGCAGAGAAGTTCAAAAACTATTGCTGTAGTTCTGAAAAAAGATTTGGCTCCTTCCTTTTGGGAGTGTGGTGAGAATAAAGTGGTTACTATTAAGAAAATACCTTACTTAATTCCCCCCTGAAAGTAGAAAGCAGGGCAAGATGAAAAATATCATATCAAAAAAAGAATCACACTAGACCATTTGATGCATTTTCTACATTTGAGCACAGTAATAAAATTACTAAGGGCCTTGATTGCCCCAGTTGAGACCTGACCAGTACTTAATTGGGGGCCAACATATGGAATGGTAAGAGCAAGCACTGGAAACAATTTGCTTATAACTCTCCCCAACAGAAACTCAAAGTCTTAATTGTACATGTGCTGAAAATTAGCTCTTTGAAAAGGTCTAAAATGAACAACTAAAAGATATTAAAAAACGGTATCTGTTCATCCAAACATTTCTGAGTGTGCCCAGACATCAAGAGTGTCTTTTGCTGGCATCCATGGAAGTTTATAAAGATATAACATCACCATGATGATGAAATAATTTTACTGAAAGAAAATATAAAGGTCATCAGTACTGGTCATCAGAACTTGTTTTTATATAAGTACTCCAATCTGTTGGCATTTTGTTGTTATTCAGTTGCTAAGTTGTGCCCAACTCTTTGTGACCCCATGTACTGCAGCATGCCAGGCTTCCCTGTCCTTCACCATCTCCTGGAGTTTGCTCAGACTCACGTCCATTGAGTCAGTGATGCCATCCAACCATCTCATCCTCAAGCACCCTCTTCTCGTCTTGCCCTCAATCTTATCCAGCACGAAGGTCTTTTCCAATGATTCAGTCTTCACATCAGGGGGTCAAAGTATTGGCGCTTCGGCTTCAGCATCAGTACTTCCAATGGATCAGTCAGTCAGTCAGTTCAGTTGCTCAGTCATGTCTGACTCTTTGTGACCCCGTGGACTGCAGCACGCAAGGCCTCCCTGTCCATCACCAACTCCCGGAGCCAACTCAAACTCACGTCCATTGAGTCGGTGATGCCATCCAACCATCTCATCCTCTGTTGTCCCCTTCTCCTCCTGCCTTCAGTCTTTCCCAGCATCAGGGTCTTTTCAAATGAGTCAGTTCTTCACATCAGGTAGCCAAAGCATTAGAGTTTCAGCTTCAACATCAGTCCTTTCAGTCAACATTCAGGGTTAATTTTCATTAGGACTGACTGGTTTGATCTCCTTGCTTTATAACTTTCAGAATCCCAGTGGCAAAATCATAGCTACTGTTGGTATTAAATTCTCTTGTCCCTAAGCTTTTTCAATTCTCATTTTATTAAACCAGTAGATGAAGCGATAGAATATGTAGTCACTTTATAGATGAATGGATAAAGATGTGGTACATTTACACAATGGAATACTGCTCAGCCATAAAAAAATAATGAAATCTGCAGCAACATGGACGCAACTGGAGAATATCACACTATGTGAAGTCAGAGAGAGAACAACAAATACCATATAATATCGCATACATGGAATCTAAAATACGGCACAAACGAACCTATCTACAAAACAGAGACAGATTCACAGCTTTAGAGAACAGACTTGTGGTTGTCAAAGGGGAGGGGCATTGCAGGAGGGTTGGTAGATTCAAACTATTACATTAAGGATGGATAAGCAACAAGATCCGACTGTATTGCATGGGGAACTATATTCAATATCCTGGGGGTAAACCATAATGGAAAATATTTTTTTTTAAAGAAATGAAATGTAGCAGTTAAAAGTACAGTGGGTAAGTATAACTATACCAGATAGAAATTTGTCCAAGTGGTATTGAAGATAAAAAAAGAAAACAGGCTCCATAACTGTATTTATAGTCTAATTCCTTCTAAAACAAAACAAAACCAAAACATAATATTTATATATATAGGGATGGTTATGATGGCTATGTCTTGGAACTATAAATAAAATAAAAGTGAGATGAGGAAAAAAAAAGAATATGCAGTCATTTTGGCCTTAAGCATAGGAAGGAAAGTCAAAAAGTAATTTTTCCATTCCTAGATAGATTGGGGGCAACAGAATCAGCCCAGAAAAGCATGAAAAACAGGACAGATTTTGTTCTCAGTGACACTGTTGCACCCCAAATCTTAACACTAATTTCTCCATGGTTTATTTTCACTCAGTTGCCTTAGGGCAGTGTGTCCACTATCTGTGATAGCGTATAGATGTGCCAATGCAAATTTATTAACTCACAAAATAGTCTACAGAGTATAAAAATGCAAAACAGCACAGATATAAATCAGGTATGGCAGCAGGCAATAACATACCCAATCTGTGAGGTGTGTATTATTTTCCTTAAGAGAAAGATTATACTCAAGGAAGATTATTTATAGTTTCCTTTTGAATGATGTTTAAAAATATTCATAAGGCCAAATTAAACTTGCATAAGTGATTCAGTGGTTTTCATTTCCACAGATATGTATTACCTTGGTTCATAAAGCTGGCTGTAGACTGTCAGGCAATTAAACCCAACAAATAAATACATAACCACCTCTTGTGTTGAAAACCAAGCCTAGCTGAGCTCCACTTGGTCTCTAACCCAGGATTATTTTACATGTGAAGATCAAGATCTTTTAATGAAAAAGTTTTGTAAAGTCCTTCTATACATCACCTGTAAAGATGTTAAATGAATAAAACCACCTTATTTCTGGCACCAAGCCTTTAGAAATAGCAGCATGAAAGCCTTAAAGTAGAAGGAGGGTTTCTATTATAGCTGGTAATGGTCCAAAATTAGAAATAATCTAAATATCCTTCTATAGAGAAGTGTATAAATATGTATTAGGTATAATCTATATGCATAAGTCTGGAAAGATGTTAGTGACATATTCCAAAGTAAATAAAAGCAAGTTATACAACAGTAAGGGCAGATTAACCTTTTTGTTGTTGTTGTTAAAAAATGAAAAAAAAAAAAAAGACAATTACTGGTTAACTCTAGTGGTTGATGTATGGAACTTCTGGTTTTTACTTTATAAACTTTTATATTGTTTGATTTTTAAAACAAGAAAGTACTATTTTCATAATTTAAAAAATAACTATCAAATTCTTCTTTCTGCCCTAAGAAATATATCTCCTGAACACAAAATCTCCCTGGTACCTTACAGCCATTTTGGATGAGTTTAGCTCTGAGAATACCAGCTAATACAAATCAGAATTTCTGATGACACTCAAGGGAAATGAGTGTCCTCATTTGACTAGGACTAGTCCTCACATGTGGAGAAGGCAATGGCAACCCACTCCAGTACTCTTGCCTGGAAAATCCCATGGGCTGGGGAGCCTGGTAGGCTGCAGTCCATGGGGTCGCTAAGAGTCAGACACGACTGCGCTACTTCACTTTCACTTTTCACTTTCATGCATTGGAGAAGGAAATGGCAACCCACTCCAGTGTTCTTGCCTGGAGAATCACAGGGACGGGTGGGCTGCCATCTCTGGGATCGCACAGAGTCGGACACGACTGAAGCGACTTAGCAGCAGCAGCAGCAGCAGTCCTCACATGACTAGGACTTCAAAAATAATTTGCATAAGTCTCTGTGGACTAAAAATATTAACTTTCATGCAGCTTTAGTGGCAAAGAAAGTCAGTAGAATTTTAAGGTCTTTCTTAGACATGGTTGGATATCCCTTCATAAATCTTTCTCCAGCTACCCCTCTCTCTCTTTTATAAATGGATAAACTGGGAATGCAGAACAGACTGTAGCTCCTATAGGAGATGGACAGTGAGTTCTGATAACTTACATTTACTCAGAGATGACCTGGTATATTTAGCTCTCTTATCATTAGAATATCATTTTTAAGAGCAAATATTTTCTCTGACATATATATATAAAGCTAAAAGGATTTTTTTCAACTTCACAGTCAACAGGATTTACCTAAATTGTTGATTAAAAAATAACCTTGGAAATATAATAGGCTTCACCTATATGTAGTGAGAGATTAATTCATGTACCTCAAAATGTTTAGATATATCAATAAAGAAAAATCTCAATTCATTTCTAAGTGAAAAAATCTGTAAGGATTAAACATCATCTAGATGCAAAGAAGCCATTTTACCCTATTTCTCATATTACAAAATTAAAATTAAGAAATTATAGAACTAATTTTCTCAAAATCTTATAAATAAGTACATGTCAAGATATTAAAGTCTTACCTGTCTCTATTTCAAAATCATCTTTGCTGGAGTCATAAACGCTCTTGTTCTAAGTAAGAATCCTTAAGCTATAAAGAAAATAGGAAGCCTGAGAGTAAAGAAGAAGAAAGAAAGTACCTATCACTAAGAAAACTCTAGTACCTTGAAACTAGTTGGCACTACAACAAGAGATTGTAAAATAAACCCTCAATGTTATGTTCCCTTGCCCCATCACATTTTAATAGTTTTGTCTTTTTGAGACTATATCCATCATACAATAACATTTGTAGGCAAGCGTCAAAAGCTTAGTGATCACCAAATGTTTTACAAACGCAGATTTCCCTTTTGCCTGTAGTGAGTGCAAAGGGTACATTACATTCTTTCCCAAGTAGCTTACTAAAAATTCTCTTGGAAACCTGTCAATCTGGATATTTGCCAACATATATTTAAATAATCTTTCATGTGAAACTCATTATTTTGCAATTAAGAGTCAATTCCAAGTCAGAAATCAGAGGTCATTTCTGTAACAGACACATATATCCATTTTTAAAGGAGATAATGTGAAGAAAATCAGAATTCCATTTATTAAGTGTGTAAGTCCACAAACCAGCAAATTGCTATTGATTGATAACTTAGGCAGAAACTTATGCTGAAAACACTAATAAAGTAGGGTATTACTAGGAATCAAGGACAAAAATATTTCAAGTAAACCACCAAATTCAACTTTTTTGCTTTATAGATGAGGAAACTAAAGGCCAGGAGGTATTGACTTAACTTTTTAGGACCCTACAAAATGGTTTTACGTACTACAATAAGTGATATCTTTTAACGTTACGTTTTTGACATTTTTCTGGAAATTTAACTTTGTTTATAATTAGAATCAATTATACTAGCAAAAAACTCAATACATGAGCCCTGAAGTCTTCTCATTACTTCTTCAACATATTGGGCTACCAGAAGGCTTTAGAAATTTAGGTCTAAAACTCTCCAGGACTGGAGAAAAAAATGTAAATCAAATGCTTATGAATGTTTATTAAAACCATCAGTGCATGTGAGGTAATCTGGTAGGAGTAAACAGAATATAAGGTAAGCCAAGCTTCAGGCTACAACTTCCACAAGTTTTGGATTGTTTAATTCATCAATTTAAAAAATGAGGATGCATCATCAATATATTGTATTTACTTACTCTAAAATTATAACTCATCTTGAGCTAATTATTTAAATATTTGGACTTCAGTGCTTATAGAATTATAGTAAGAAGTAACCTAACATACACCTAGTATATAGTAAGACTCTAATAAATGCTATTCACACATACACATATATAACATACATATATACCATATGTATAATTTTCTAATGTAATAGTTACATAATAAAACCCACATAAGGTAAACATTTGAAACATTTATACTTAAAATTAAGTATAATTTCTAATATATCACTTTCACACTCCAATAGATTATCTTGTAGAACCCATGGAATACATGCACTTCAACTTGGAAACCACACTTTCAGAGAACTCCTATTTTGAGGAGCAAGCTAATAAAAGAAGACAAAGAGTTGGTAGTATGCTGGAGTTGACTTAAATCAGTTGAAGACATAACCGTTCACATCTCTTCTCAATTCTGCATTCAGTGATTTTATGTTGGTCATTTGAAATGAAACCATGGACCATGGTGAGAGTATCTGCACTATAGAAATCAGAAAGCATTGCACATCAGAGGTTTTTGTTTTTTCCCTTCAAGGATACAGTTGTTAGACATTCACCAGCAAGTTACTGTCAGCATTTCAGATATAGGGATAGAACAGGGTGGAGGCATTGTGAAGTCAGAAGGTCAAAAGAGAAAAGAGCAAGAACAAGGAAGAGTGACGGTCAAAATTGTCAGAAGCTCTGCAGGAGTCACTGGGTTTGACAAGTAGGTCATTAGTGACTTTTGGAAGCAAAAAAAAAGAACAGTCTCTGTAAAGTGACTGGGTGGAATCATAAAACTGTGGGATGGAGAGGAAATGTGAAGCTAGGAAGAAAAAGCAGACAATGAAGGCGACAAGCACAGTGCAGCCACGGTCTGAAGAGAAAGTTGCATCATGGAGGTGTTAGAGGAGAAAGCGCACAAAGATGTCCAAGCTGAAGCAGGGCGTGGAACAGTGGCTGAGTGAAGCCAAGAATGGCACTCAGAGCCACAGAAGCCATGTAGTCATGGGATGGAGACATGTATGTGCTGCTGTGGAGGCGGCCAAGTTCTTTGAGAGGTTAATTATAGGAAGGCAAGAGACCAGTTAGAGGGCACAGGCTGAGTCAAGCAAGTGGAAGCTGGAAAAGTCTGTAGTGTGCTAAGTCACTTCAGTTGTGTCCGACTCTTTGCGACCCCATGGACTGTAGCCTGCCAGGCCCCTCTGTTCATGGGATTTCCTTGGCAAGAATACTGGAGTGGGTTGCCATGTCCTTCTTCAGGGGATCTTCCCAACCCAGGGATCGAATCCATGTCTCATGTCTCCTGCATTTGTAGGTGGGTTCTTTACCCCTAGCGCCACCTGGTAAGCCCTTGGAAAACGCTATAAGGGAATGGAAATTAGGAAAGCAAGAATAAAAAACCTCTGAATTCTAGATTCTAACTAGGTTACAAATCAGTTGAAAGAAATATATTTGCTTCTGCATTTTTAAAGCGGCTAGAACTTCAACAAAAGCAATGATGCTTAACCATCTGAATGTGGTAACCTAACCATTATTTCCACAGTTAAGTTTTTCTGTTTCATTTTGTTGAGAGGAAAAAATTACCCTGGTGAGGTTATTTTTATGCACCAAGTTTAAACATCTGATTGGAAACCACTGAAAATTGTACATCTCATTTGTGTGCTTAGCACTTACAAATTCACTCTACCTGAGAGGCCGCTGAAAGCACAGGCAGAATATCACATTGATGCCTTTGTAACTGAGACATAATCACCCTGCACAAATACATCTGCCACTTACAGTCAAAGACAAGCCTTTAATTAATTGGGTTTACAGTTTTGTTTTCTTTTTTTATTACTTCTCTTAACCTAATGTTCACTTTCCATGCCCCTAAAAGAGAAACCTGTAAAGGCCAGGTGAAAAATAAACTTCCACAGGCAATATTTGCAGAGCTGTTTCAGATAAACAGTCAAACTCTCCAGGCTCTTATATCATCATTTATTTGCACCTGTCTTTGAGTATGAGTTTTTGTGCTGCCATAAGCAATTCTTAATTTCCATCAATAACCTTTCATTTTAAGCATGGTCAATTTGTATTACGAGCATGAGAGCCGACAATCGTGCTTTTTGAAGGCTGGAGAGTGAGGACTCCAACATGGGAGAATAATTTAAAGACTGGCCGAAATTCAACTATCACAGGTCAAATGGAGACTGATCAGTAATTTGGGTCATTAGGATCACCTTTCTAAGGAGAAGTTGTTCTCAAGTCTGATGGGACTGCTACTGGAAAGCTTTCAAGGATGTACAGTGTCCACCTGGAGTGACTTTTGCTCTTGATCACATTGTATATTTGATTCATCCTGTCAGTTATCCATCTAGAGCTAATTAGACCCCTGACAAATGCCTGCGTGCGTGCATACGTGCTAAGTCACTTCAGTTGTGTCCAACTCTGTGACCCTATGGACTGTAGCTCACCAGGTTCCTCTGTCCATGGGATTTTCCAGGCAAGAATACTGGAGTGGGTTGTCATGGCCTCCTCCAGAGGTCCTTTCTGACCCAGGGATCAAACACATGTCTTTTATGTCTCCTGCATTGGCAGGTGGATCCTTTACCATAGTGCCACCTGGAAGCTCAGATAAATGCCTCAGATCAGATCAGATCAGATCAGTCGCTCAGTCGTGTCCGACTCTTCGCGACCCCATGAACCACAGCACGCCAGGCCTCCCTGTCCATCACCAGCTCCCGGAGGTCACCCAGACTCACATCCATCGAGTCAGTGATGCCATCCAGCCATCTCATCCTCTGTCGTCCCCTTCTCCTCCTGCCCTCAATCCCTCCCAGCATCAGAGTCTTCTCCAATGAGTCAACTCTTCGCATGAGGTGGCCAAAATACTGGAGTTTCAGCTTTAGCATCATTCCTTCTAAAGAAATTCCAGGATTGATCTCCTTCAGAATGGACTGGTTGGATCTTCTTGCAGTCCAAGGGACTCTCAAGAGTCTTCTCCACCACCACAGTTCAAAAGCATCAATTCTTCGGCGCTCAGCCTACTAAATGCTTATTAAAGCTGCAGGAATTACTCTGCTTCTAAGGAAAATCACGCCTGGCTTCCCAGTGTTACAACTCTAAATAAGATGCTTAATATGGAGGTAAGTTAGAAGAACATATTAGTTCTGAATTTCTTGCAAGAGGCTGGAAGAATTCAGATTTGATACAAACAGAGAGGAATGTATTCAACTAGCTCTAGAGACAATAGTCTATTGATTAGTTGGATACCTTTATGATTTCAAAAATGTGTATCACTTAGTACTACGTAGAACATTGTAATAGTTGTGCTCAGAGACTTCACAAAAAATCCTGCAACAGATTTTGGCAAACATAAGCATCTTGTAACTTCAAATATAACAGCTTAATTAACAAATTATTAAAAAGTGGTTTGCAAATATTTTAAGCACCTTCTCTTGGTGGAATCAGTCCCTTCCAAATCACTGATATTACAAAGTCACAGGAATGTATTATGCAGATTGTCCTTTCAAGACAGAGGCAAATCATACAAGAATCTCACCTACAGAGTAGCAGGAATTAGAATGCATTGGATTCGGGTAAAGTCAGGAGAGATAGTATATAACCAAGTGATATGACACAGACTGCAAGAATGATGAAAGGTGGCAGGAAGACCTGAATCACTACCTATGAAGAACCATGATGATGGCCACAAAGAGCACCAGGGAGAAATCCAAGGCAGAAAGCAAGCAATGCCATTGGAAGCTGGGGAACTAGAAACAGGTGGTTGTGCAGGGAAAGGATAGAGTAGGGTACAGGGATCAGATCTAAGCCAAGAATTCAGAACTCCATAAGGAACCAGTTTCCTTTTATGTATGGCCAACTAAAGGGCAGTAAGTGTAGCACAAAGACTCTAAACCATTAGAGCTTTTGCCCAGCAAAATCCTGCACCATTTCACCAAGTAGGTAACCATGGCAGCTTTAGGAGTATGCTTGATTTGAGACATTGTAATCCTTAACTTTCTACTTCTATTGCTGCTTATGCTTAGAGTTTAAAATGAGTAGGATCCCTTATTACCTAAAGACTACTATCTTATTTTAAAATCTACTTCAATATTTTGAAGGACATAAAGCAGAAAGGAGTAAGAAATTACTCTCTGGCAGAAATAGAGAATGGATATAAGGAGGGGAAGAGGGAGTGGGAGGAACTGGGAAATTGGGATTGACATATATACACTAGTATGTATAAAATAGATAACTAATGAGAACCTGCTGTATGGCACACGGAACTCTACTCAAAGCTCTATGTAACCTAAATGAGAAGAAGATCCAATAAAGAGGGGATATATGTAATGATTTATTTTGCAGTACAGCAGAAATTAATACAACTTTGTTAAGTAACTATACTCCAATCAAAATTAATTTAAAAAAAAGAAATGTGTCTTTGATTAATATAGCAAAAAGAAACATCTGTGTACCCCTTTGGTTTTATTCTGTACTTTTTCATTATCTTCTGACATATTTTAATATTTGATTATAACATGTCATTTCATACCTGGGATAGGAGTCATATTAGGGTATGTCAGTAAAACCCAGATAATTATCATTTTAGTTGCTATTACTATTTAAGACATTTTCACTATCGCATTTTCTATATCAGGGAGCAATTTAAATATAGAGGAAAACATGAATTTTGTAGGAAATGCAACTCATTAACTTTTTGATAGGATACTTTATCATAAGTAGCCAAATCTAAAAGAGCCTATTATGTCAAACATTCTTCAGAGTTTTCTAAAGTTCACAAATCTAGGCAATTGATCATTTCTTAGTGTGGGCCATCATCTTTTCTCCTCCTTTTTCCCAGCAGATGAGATAAAACAGGCACTGGAATAATGTGGGTTTTAATGCACTCATGCAAAGATCACACTCAGAAAATCCAACAGGAATGGATATTTCAGTGAATGTGGAGTTGGGTCAAGAGATGGGCAGAACTGATGAAATTCTGCACACTAAAGAATCTAGGTAAGAGACAGAGAAAACAATAGATGACAACTCAGAATTCTCTCCTCACACTTGAGTTTAACCAAAGAGAAGCTGAGAGTAAAGGGCAATAGTCATCTTCCTTATTCTCCACTTCTCAACCTCAAACCTTTTCACTTTTGCAAAGCTGAACCACACTTGAATTCCAAGAATCATTTACTTTTACCTGCTTATAATTTCCTTCACCTTTAACACCAACCCTGCTCAAATTCCCATCAAAATTCATTTTGCAAATATCAATCCCAGAGTTAATCCAGATAGTTCAGTTCACTCAGTCATGTCTGACTCTTTGCGACCCCAATGAACCACAGCACGCCGGGCCTCCCTGTCCATCACCAACTCCCAGAGTTACCCAAACTCATGTCCATTGTGTCGGTGATGCCATCCAACCATCTTATGCTCTGTCCAGATAAGGAAAAGCAATTAAAAGATATCTTTGTATTTAACTACAGTGAGTTGAGGAAATTAGAACTGTACTGAAAAAATGAGAGAAGAGGCATTAAACTTAGTCATTTTGTATCGTGAAATACCTAACAAGCGGATGTATAACTAGCTACCAGAGAGTTATTTTGTCATCATTTTCATTTATTCAAAAAACACAGAAAGGTGACTTCATTACCACAAATATTTTTCTAGTCCTTTATTTCTCAAGTTTCAATCTTCTTACATGGTATCTTTACTGACCAGCTCAGGAAACACAGAACAAGAGCTTGTAAAGCTCAGCTTCTTTGATTTTCTTAGAATCAAGTTGTCAGAACTTGCCATTGTTGAGCTAGTCTCACCTGCCCAAATAGCAACTTAAATAAACTATAATCTAACAATACCTGAAACAAAAGGAGTTTCAACTGTGAGTGTTAAATAATCCCTCAAAATGTCAGATTGATGGCTATTGTTGCTTAGACTCGTCAAACATTGAGATGTTATCATAAGCCTCCAGTTTGACTTTCAATGAACTTATCTGAGTGTGGGGGTGAGGCAGCCTAGGTTAGGGGGTGGGGGCGAGCCTTTATTCCTCAAAACAGACTCTCCTGTTCTTGTAACCCTCCTTTTGCACTGAACCTGGTGGGAAGTATTAAAAAAAAAAAAAGAAAGAAAATGGCAGAACTTCCTTTACTATCAGGTACTCCAGAAGAAATGTAAATTTGTGTCTGTCATAAATTTATGGAGAATGAATGAGTCATTAATGCTAACATATTTTTTCACAAAATGTAACACTTTTTCCAAAATAGAAACTCAATCAATATAATGCAATAAATCAAACGTGATTCAGTACAGAAAGTGACTGGTTTTCTGGTTCACTTTAAAGGGATTCAGGATAAGGCAGCAGAATAAGTTACTGCTTAACACGTTTTTCCACATTTTTCACTAAAAATAGATAAACTCTAATTTCAGGCTCAGAACAGAATGTGTCTTATTCCAATTTCCTTGAAAATTGCTGTTTCTTATGCACCTCTGAATATATGCTCTATGTGAATTAATTACCACTGGTTTCCTTAGCTTATAATCTAGTCACTGCAAAAAAATGAAACCTGTCTCCTTTGTCTTTCCAATGGAAAAAAGAAGGTAGTGCCTATGACATTAGCATGGTGTATGGCCCTAGAATCAGTGTGACACATGGAAAGTTTTTCTGTAAAACTGGGTCACATAGAACCATTATATCTTCTGTGATTGCATCTCTGAGATCTGCGATAACATTTGCGCAGTTTTCTTTTGTTTCCCCTGTTAACATTTTCACTTCAGTGTTGCTGATAATTTTCTATTATCTCTGCCTTCTTTATGTTTCTCGTGTATTTCCCTTTCAGATAGTCTCGTTGAATTAACTGAAGAATAAAACTATATAATACAGTCTTATTATAAACGGAAGAAAATGAAGATGATCTGATGAGATAAATCACTGAAGGTTAATAGCTTTTTTAAAATCAATCTTCCTTCAAAGGAAAAGGCTAAATGGCTTAGTGGATGAAACGCTAGCCTCTCACCTCTGAGACCATAGTTCAAGTCTTCACTGTGAAACCTTAAGCGACATGTTTACTGGGCAGAGATTAGTCTCTAGTGGACAAAAATCTGCACTGCATGAGTTGGAGGCCACCCAATAACCACTGCCCCACGTATCATCGGCCCCTGTCAGTGGGACTGATGGGTTTTCATGTTTCCAGTCCATTCTGTCCCTTTGGAAATGATCCAGGTAGATGCTGACATCACTGTCAGGAAACTGTTTTCAGAGCAGCCTCTTCAAACAGCACCAGCAGTGTGAAGTCACTAGAGGCTGCTGCTTCGCAATTCTGACCCCTCAGCTTCCACCCAAATAATCTGACCTTCCCTTCTTGTTAACTGAGTGACACCTTTTCCTGTCAGTCTAAAAAAAAACGGGGGGTAAACAGAACTAATCACTGGGTTGTTTCAGTGGATTCAACTAAGGACTCATTTCCCAGAGGGTGGTTACACATGTGGAAGGCAAACTTCAATAATTAAATATGACTATATTCAGATAAAAGAGGGAGGCATAACAAGCATGTGTAATGTACTCATAAACATGTAGTCATGTTTGAACAGATATACAAGCTGGACCATTTATTTTTGCATAGGGCTGGATAATCCTCCATTACTGGCTATTTTAAGGGCTTCTTTGAGTTCATCAAAGTGTTTTTCAGTTTCTGTCTTAATAGCGTGTGTGCTTGCTTCAGTCATGTCTGACTCTGTGTGACCCTGTGAACTGTAGCCCGCCAGGCTCCTCTGTCCATGGGATTCTCCAGGCAAGAACACTGGAGTGGGTTGTCATGCCCTCCTCCAGGTCATCTTCCCTACCCAGGGATCAAACCTGTGTCTCTTACATCTCCTGCACTGGCAGGCAGTTTCTTTACCAATAGTGCCAGCTGGGAAGCCCCCTTTAACATTATGAGAGAGTGAAGTCACTCAGTCGTGTCCGACTCTTTGCGACCCTATGGACTATAGCCTACCAGGCTCATCCTGTCCATGGGATTTTCCAGGCAAGAGTACTGGAATGGGTTGCCATTTCCTTCTCCAGGGGAGCTTCCCTACCCAGGGAGCAAACCTGGATCTCCCGCATTGTAGGCAGACACTTTACTGTCTGAGCCACAAGGGAAGTCCTCTTTAATAGTATAGTGTACTGCATTTTGAGCCTCCCAAAGAGATACCTAAACTGTTTACAGAACACACATGTGGCACAAATAGCTGTTATTTAAGGCAATTGCAGTCAGTTGGATTTTATGAGCAGAGATGTGTATATTCAATAATCCAACTGTGGTGTCTACCTAAAATCAGCACTTTATTTCACAGTTTCATGGGAGATATATTTTCTCTCTGCTCTTTTATGCATAGTGCAGTAACCCACTTGAAATGGAAGTAATGTCTAATTTGGAATCATTTAGACAAAGGATGATATTTGCATATAATGAAATAGTAAGAAAAGTTTAAGAAGCAGAATCATGTTAAAATGTTGATGCATCCAGTACATTTCCATATTCTTCCAAAATGATTTATTAATGATTGTTGTTTACTGCTAATTCAAACCACCTGCATATCTCTTTGTTATGATTAAAGCAAGTTTCCCCCATCCCCAGGCTGATAGATGGCTCTGTAATTTCAGAGGAAATATGCTAAAGGTCATGAGTTAATACATCCTCTGGTACTTTCTCTTCCCATCCTTGCTTTCCCAAATGGGAAGAAAGCTGTGTTGTATTATTTCCATGTCTTTCTAATGTCCATTCAAAATGAAATTAGAGAGTGCATTAGAAAGAGAGTAACTGTGTGTACACACAGCAAAATCCACACATATTTTGTATAGTCTATTACTAAAATTATACAATTGCCTTTTGAGAAATTTCATACAAAAAATCTTTCTTTAATATCACTGTCTGATCAAGTATTATTATCCCTTTTAAAATTAAACTATCCACAAAACATGCATTTACTTTCCGCTATACAAAATGCTAATAATGCTTTTAGAATGGTCTTTAAAAAGTCTAATTATATCATTTAAAAACTGAGAGACCAAAGGGCAAGCTAAATTCTCCTAACATAAATCAGACTTTTTTTATTTCAATGACTTTAAAAACCTCAAATGCAGTAATTTTAATAGCAATGAAAGAATGAATAAGTCATAACTCCGCCTGATCACATAACTGTCTATAACTGTTATTAAATGCTCCAAAATAAGTGAACTCATTATGTTTCTGCACTGCTTTTAGCTAATCTAAGATTCTGCTCACTTAATCATGCAGAAAAGGCTTCAGTGCAGTTTTAGACCCTCAGCAAGGTCACTCCAATGCCTTTTTTTCCTCTTCTATACTGATCATTTAAGAACAGCACTTTGACCTGAAACTGATGCTGTCTCATATAAGCTTGAATGTTTAACCCCCACAGAGCTGCATTTTAGACATACATTTGCACAGCCTATTGTCATATTTGCTGCAAACTGAGCTAGGTTCGCTTTTCAACAAAGAAGGAAATGCCAATCAAAATCTGTAAATGCCAAATGCCCAGTGGAACTCCCTCTCATGATACCTATGGAGACAGAATCTGTGATTTTAAAAACATACTATCCCTCTGTGAACACTTTATTAAGTTTTAATTGGTTTTAACTGTGTGATTATTATGTATTTTTTACTATCTGTTTGTGTCAGACCACATGCAAACTTCATGTGGATAATTTACCCAGCAAAGCACTTCATTTGGATCCAGGTCTAGGTTCTCCATGCACTGGAGGATTAATGGCATGGTACTGCCCTGGGCCAGGTTCTGGTTCTTTGCCAATGCAACAAATGCCAATTGCAAACTGGAATAGTATTCCTTTATACCTATTAAGCCACAATTATGACAATAAGTATTATAGGAAGGGTCCTAACGGCTGTCCTAGAACCTAGAGAGTGTGTTTCATACGGTGAAAAAAAAAAAAGGAGTCTGCAAATAAACAGAAATCAAGCGGGCCAGTGTTGAGCATAGATGAGAAGAAAAACAACAGCTGAAAGCAAAACAGAAGCACGAAAGGGTATGGAAGAGAATTTAAAAAGAGAGAGGAGGAGGAAGAGAAAGAAAAAAGTAGAAGAGGGAAAGAAGAGGGAAAAGATAAAGGAAAAAGCCAAGCAAGATTTTTAAGATACAAACAAGAGGTTTTGTGTTTTTTTAAGGATGATTCATATCTGGAAAACCAGTGAACTGAAAGAAATTTTGGTATCTTGTGAAATCTCCCTGGAGATTCCTAAAAAGAAATGGATATCCTTTGAATCTTGAACTTGAGGCATGGTACTGGACTGCATGGCTTCTTTGGAGCTATTCTCTGGTGGCTGACTTCCAAGGCAGACACTTCAATTCAGTACACTCTCACCAGCTAAAAGATCAAGTGTATGACTGAGCTCATAGCCCCCAACCTGACAATTTTGAGTGATCATTTCTCAGACCAGAAAACCAAGAACTGAATTCCAATGCTGAACTTTACTTATGATGCATTCAATATTTTTCGTTATATCTCTTTGAGGAGTATACACCAAGGAAACAGAAATACTAAGCAGAAATGCACATGGAATACATATTGAGACACAGTAAGTGTGGTATAACCAGGTTCCAATTGTTTCCAACCAGGTGTATTAAATCTGTTAACTATGTCATTTTTTTCTCTTTTTTGCTTAAGTATAAATTGTTCACTTGGTTTGTATTAGTCCGTGGTATAACTCTATACTGCACCACATGTATTAAGCAACTACTGTGCATATTGTGTACCCCTGCACTCAGGGCAGATAGAATATACCAGAATCTAGGGCTGGGAGTCAGAACACCAGAGTTCTTTTGTTGTTTCATGTTCTGATCCCCTTGGTGTACTGAAATTCAATTCTGGCTAACCACCTAGAGTCATCACAGACCCTGTAAGTTAAGGGTTAAATGAAGTGAAGTGAAGTCACTCAGTCGTGTCCGACTCTTTTGCAACCCCATGGACTGTAGCCTATCAGGCTCCTCTGTCTATGGGATTTTCCAGTCAAGAGTGCTAGAGTGGATTGCCATTTCCTTCTCCAGGGGATCCTCGCAACCCAGGAATCAAACCTGGGTCTCCTGCCTTGCAGGCAGATGCTTTACTGTCTGAGACACCAGGGAAGCACAGACCCTGTAAGTTAAGGGTTAAGTCTTCCATAAGACTGCTTCACTTCAAATACCAATCACATTTCAAAAGTCCCCAGGTCATCAGCATGCCAACCAACTGGCTACTAATTTTGAGGTTCCCATGTCTCCCTTAGGTCAATAATTCAATTCATTAGAATGACTCACAGAACCCAAGAGAGCACTACACTTATGACAATTTTGCTGCTGCTAAGTCCCTTCAGTTGTGTCCGACTCTGTGCGACCCCATGGAGTGCAGCCCACCAGGCTCCCCTGTCCCTGGGATTTTCCAGGCAAGAGTACTGGAGTGGGGTGCCACTGAAACACAAATGAAGACCATCCAATTGAAGAGACAATAGATCTTCTGTGCTATGTTCTGATGGAATGAGGGCATGTCACCCACCTGGTACATCAATGTGTGCACCAACCAGGAAGCTCCACTGAGCTCCATGTCCAGAGTTTTTAATTGTGCTTTCACTACATAGACATACCTGATTGAATCATTAGCTATAGATTGAACTCAATCTCCAGCACTCTTCACCACCACAGAGAGTGGGAGGTCAGCTGATGTAAAGTGGCTCAGGGGGCGTCCCTGGTGGTTCAGTGGTAAAGAATCCATCTGCCCAGGCAGAAGACACAGGTTCAGTCCCTGATCTGGGAAGATCCCACACACATCAGAGCAACTAAGCCCGTGTGCCACAGTTATGTGTTCTACCGATGCTGCAACTACTACTGCCGAGCCTACGTGTCCCAACTACTGAAGCCTCCACACCCGAGAGCCAATGCTTCACAACAAGAGAATCCACCACAGCGAGAGGCCCACACACCACAACTGAAGAGGCCCTGCCTGCTGGAACTACAGAAAAGTCTGCATAGCAACAAGACTCAGCACAGCCAAAAATAAACAAATTAATTAATTAACTTAAAAAGTGGCTCAAAACTCCAACCCACTAATCTTATGGTTGGTCTTTCCAGCATGACCAGCCTCTTTCCTGAAGCTTTCAGGGGTCCACCAGGAGGCACCTCATTAGCACAGGCTACCACTTATGACCCAAGGTGCTAGGAATTTTCCTAGGAACCAGAGATAAAAGCCAGTCAATTTTTTTTTTTATTATAAAAGTATTTATCTTCCCAGGTGGCTCAGAGGTTAAAGCATCTGCCTCCAATGTGGGAGACCTGTGTTCTATCCCTGGGTCGGGAAGATCCCCTAGAGAAGGAAATGGTAACCCACTCCAGTATTCTTGCCTGGAGAATCCCATGGACGGAGAAGTCTGGTAGGCCACAGTCCACAGGGTCACAAAGAGTCAGACATGACTGAGCGACTTCCCTCACTTCACTTATTTAATGATTGATGCATGGAACCTACTTGGGATTTCCCAGGTGGCTCAGTGGTAAAGACTCCACCTGCCAATGCAGGAACGGCAAGAGGACCAGGTTCAATCCCTGGGTCAGGAAGATCTCCTGAAGTAGGAAATGGCAATGCACTCCAATATTCTTGCCTGGACAATCTCACTGACAGAAGAGTCTGGGGGACTACAATCCATGTGGTCACAAAGAGTCAGACACAACTGAGCAACTGAGCAGGTATGCATAGCACCTACTTGGCAAGCATGTCTTCAAGCCTTTAAGACAGGATTTCTCACAGTTTTGTGGAACCTGGTAGCTCAGTGAGATGTTTCCTGAACAAAGGGGTTTCCCATGATCAAAAATTTTAGAAGATATAGCATACCTATGTATGTGCCTATAAGATAAGTATTTCACAATTCTACAGTAAGAGGCATGTTTAACTGTTGAACCTAGTTTTTCCCAAATAATCATTTGGGAAAAAATCATTCTCTTATAAAAAACTTGGATAATGTTTCAGCAATCCTGCTTTAATTGATAAGAATTTTACCCCCTCTCTCAGGTTCTTGAAGGAGGTATATTTGGAAGTAGATATTCTATATTAAACCACTTATAAAATAATAAAGCAGAATACAAACAGTTATTGTTATTATTACTTGAAAAGAAGATTCAGGTATAACTAATGAGTAATTCTGCAAGGAGATCCAACCAGTCCATTCTAAAGGAGATCAGTCCTGGGTGTTCTTTGGAAGGAATGATGCTAAAGCTGAAACTCCAGTACTTTGGCCACCTCATGCGAAGAGTTGACTCATTGGAAAAGACTGGTGCTGGGAGGGATTGGGGGCAGGAGAAGGGGATGACAGAGGATGACATGGCTGGATGGCATCACCGACTCGATGGACGTGAATTTGAGTGAACTCTGGGAGTTGGTGATGGACAGGGAGGCCTGGCATGCTGCAATTCATGGGGTCGCAAAGAGTCACACATGACTGAGTGACTGAACTGAACTGAAGCTAATTACTAATAATGTTGCTGTTACTCAGTCAGTAAGTCATGTTCTACTCTTTGCGACCCCATGGACTGCAGTATACTGGGCTCCTCTGTCCCCCAGTATCTCCCAGAGTTTGCTCAAATTCTTGTCCATTGAGGTGGTGATGCTGTCTAACCATCTCATCTTCTGCTGCCCCCTTCTCCTTTTGTCTTCAATCTTTCTCAGCATCAGGGTCTTTTCCAATGAGTCAGCTCTTTGCATCAGGTAGTCAAAGTATTGGAGCTTCAGCTTAATTATTATTATTAATACTAATACTAATAATAAGTAGTAGTAATAATTGCTATAATTATTATTATATAAATGCATTATAAAATAATGTTAATATTAGTAGTAGTTATTACTAGTATTACTATAATAATTATTACTAATTATGATCATTAGTATTACTAATAACTAATGGCTATTGTTAATAATGATTAATAATAATTAAGAATTAGGATAATCCTATTCATGAAGCATTACTATTATTTATTACCATTACTACTAAAAATGTCTTTTTTATAAGCTATAAAGTATCCACAGTTAACAGAAAAATGTAATTGAGGAGGAAAAAATAGTACAGTCACATAACCATACCCCGTGTCTGATCCTATCCCTGTCTTCAAACACATCTTCTATTTGTATCTGATTAAAGCTGTAGCTAGGGATTCGTTGGATATGTCTGCTCAGTTCTACTGGAAACACAATTTAGACTCAAATATAGTCCTTGCCCTCAAGGAGTTCATAGGATAGGGGAGGAAAAAGATATAGATGATGTCCACACCATCTGGATAGAGATATTTTAGAGAAAAGAATAAAGACGGGAGTATAATAATCCACAAAGAGAAATTAGCAAGATTTAGGACTCAGAGGGGAGAAATTGTTACACAATGCAGTTGACTGCCTTTGGGGTCAACAGTGGAGACAGGGGAGCCTGAAGATACTGTGTGTGTCACTTCATGAATGAGTTTACATGCTATGCTTAAGCTACTTCTCTATTCTCTAGAATTGTTTCACAAAGGGATGTGCAATGGTCCTTTGAGTATTAGGAAGAAAATCTGCTTTGAGTATTAGGAAGAATTTCTGCTTTGTGCTTTCAAAATTTTTTATTTATCTTTTTTTTTAAGCACTTAATACCTTAGTACTTTATATATGCATATTATTTACAGCTAAATAAATACACATATATTGGAGTAGGGAAATTCTTGACCTTTTTTCTTTAATGAAAAGAGTGTGATCAAATAGATTGAAGACCATTTTCTAGGCAATATGGAGCATATGAAGACTTTTAAATATGGGAGTTAATTCACATATTAAGTTTTAAATATGGAAGTTAGATTCATATTTTTGATAGATAACAGTTTATTTTATGGATTCACTGGAACCCCTCTCATTCACTATTCATTATGAAACAATATTTACCACAAAGGTATTATGTGCTTAGCTTCTATTCCCTCCCTCCTTATACATCGTCAATACTATCAGTGGAATGAACTTTCCAAATGCAGATGTTATATAAATTACCTTGTTTAAAATCCTTCAATAGATCCCCATCACCTTTAGGAGAAAATTCAAATTCCTTAAAAGAAAATATCATTTAGTCTCATCTCTGAACTTGTACACTTAACATAGTTTAGGGATGGAAAGACAGTCACATCCTTTTTTGAATGACTTTAGCCCCTGCTCTGGCCCTGACCTTGGGCTAAGTTCTGCAGAGAAGATAGCAGTAATAATCAGATGTTTTATGGACATCCATAGTCTCTACCTCCCAGTTTCTAGCTCCCACTCTCCAGAGGGAGCTTACAGTCCACTAGGACAAAGTATGTATGCTCTTTTGAAGATTTGAGAAGGGACATTCATGCCTCCAAAGAATGTCCAGACCCTTACTGGGCTTTGGAACTGGGCTGGCTTGCCTGACCAGTAATGGCAGAAGCAAGTCTTCTTAGGTTTTGAAAAAGCAGGCATCCACTGAGGTCTATTTCAAGGAGCTGATCCATTCGCCAGGACACAGTCCCAGGTTACTGCCACTAGTGTCTTTTCTTGAGATAAAGTGATGGACTTTCTGATGACCAGCTATCTTGGGCACTTGGGGTTAGTTTTGGGGCATGAGCTGTAGGAATTCTGATCAGGCCAAGGAAAAGGGTTCAAGTGATCATTTTAAGGCATATTCTGCTGCTGCTGCTGCTGCTAAGTCGCTTCAGTCATGTCTGACTCTGTGCGACCCCATAGACAGCGGCCCACCAGGCTCCCCCATCCCTGGGATTCTCCAGGCAAGAACACTGGAGTGGGTTGCCATTTCCTTCTCCAATGCAGGAAAGTGAAAAGTGAAAGTGAAGTCGCTCAGTCGTGTCCGACTCTTAACGACCCCATGGACTGCAGCCCACCAGGCTCCTCCGTCCATGGGATTTTTCCAGGCAAAAGTACTGGAGTAGGTTGCCAATGCCTTCTCCGAGACATCCTCTAAACAGCTGTAAATCTTAACAGCTGATGTTTACTTTAATAACACTCCCCATTGCTCTCTTAATGACTTACAAAGCTGACCTTATATTTCTTTTTCATATATTCTAGCTCCAGTGTTTTTTTTGCACTACTGAATGATCCATAATTTTACATTTAATTCGTATGTGTATTTAACATTTCCACAAAGCAATTGAGCAGTACCAGACCCATGATATGGTTTCCTTTTTACTAAGAGAGTCCTTGAAGTGGATGGGAATTCTCCTATACAAGCAGGAATTTTCAGTATGAAAATCCCAGTGGAACCTTTAAGATTACTCAGAGATCTCTCTTCTCCCCTTTGGTGAAGCGTTCCTTAACTAAACCCTCTAAAGTCCTTCAGTTGCCATACAACACCCTAGATCTGGGTCATTTCTCCCCTAGCACTTTCCACTGGTTCATATATTTCTCTCCCACAAGGTATTAAAGATTCTTGGAACTGAACAGTCTGAAAGTTGACAGGGTGCTCGGGAATGCTGGGTGACTGAGTAGCTGGCCCAGTCTAAAGATGTTAATGGTTGCTGTGATATTTGATGCATAGCATAATATGAGTTGTATTTCAGGCTTCCCTGGTGGCTCAGATGGTAAAAGAATCTGCCTGAAATGCAAGAGATCTGGGTCAGGAAGATCTCCTGGAGAAGGGAATAGCTACCCACTCCAGTATTCTTGCTTGGAGATTTCCATGGACAGAGGAGCCTGGTGGGCCACAGTTTATGGGGTCACAAAGAGTCGGACATGACTGAAAGAGTAACACACTTTTCACTTTTTTTCCAACAATTATATGCATCTGGTTTTTGTCCCTATTTCTGGTCAGAGCTCCTAAAATCTTTGGAATTTCCCAAGCAATGAGAGGGATAAAGCAATCTTTTATTATGAATTTGAGGTGACTTTTGGAAAGCTTTTAAGCTAGGGCTGATGGCCAGTGGAACTAACCTTAGATTAGAGAGCCTGAGCTTTCGGTTCTACCACCAACCTCTGGGGACAGGAAAGGAACTATAAGTTGAATCAGTCATCAATGACCAAAAGTTAATCAATCATGCCTATGTAATGAAGCCTCCACAAAATCCCAAAAGAAAAGGGTTCAGAGGGCTTACAGGTGGTGAGTACATGAAGATGCTGAGAGCGTGAGGAGCCTGGAGGGTGCATGAAGCTCCGTGACCTTTCCCCATGCCTTGCCCTGTGTATCTCTTCCATTTGACTGTTCCTCAGTTACATCTTTTTATGATAAACTAGTCATCTAGTAAGTAATGTTTCTCTCAGTTCTTTCTGCGAACTGCTCTAGCAAATGATCAAACCCAAGGAGAGAGGTCTTGGGAACTTCTGATTTATAGCCAGTTGGTCAGAAGCACAGGTAACAACCTAGACTTGCAACTGGCTTCTGAAGTCCAAGGAAGAAGCAGTCTTGTAGGACTGAGCCCTTAACAACCAATGGGATTGGATGATGCCTCCAATCAGCAGACAGTGCAAGAACTAAGTTGAATTATCAGGCACCCAGTTGGTGTCACAGAGAATTGCTTGGTGTAAAAACCTCCACACATTTGGTGATCAGAAGTGTCAGGAGTGTTTCTAAATGAGTAGGAGGCTCACTGGAAAGAAACACAGTTGGGGAGAACTGGGCTTTTCCCTTACACAGGATATAAAAAAGGCTGAACTCTTCCTTTAGAAATGCTAACAAAAGAAGCCACCTCCGTTATTAAGCAGTTCTTTGACATAAATCCCTAAGGCAACAGGACAGGTAAGGTACATACAGTGATTCTTAAACAGGAAAGGGGTAAGAATCACTTGGCAAGTTTGTTTTTTTTTTTTTCCCCAAACCACATCCCAATTACTTTCCTCCCCAGCACCCTGCCTGCTCCAGCCATGTTAGAAAGGCATTTGGAGAGATTCAAAGGGACCAAGTTACCAAAGGTTCAGGACCTATGTAGCTGACTAGAGTTTAGCACGCATTTTTAAAAATTTATTCCTGAAGCTGCATGTAGGTCCCCCCAAAATAGGCTTAAGTTAAGTGGGTTATCTGAGGTTAACCCACCGTTCTCTGCATTGTATCTCTTTATCTTTCCGATTGATGATTCTCAGAGTTGGTCCCTGGAACAGCATCATCAGCATCACCTGGAAACTTGTCAGAACTAGAACCACAAACTCTCAAACACCACCTCACCTCAGACCTACTGAATCAGAAATTCTGGGTGGGGGAGGCAGCAATCAGTGATCCTCATGGGCCCTAATGTCTATAGTCTAGAAGGAACCATCTCTCTGTCTCGTTCTTCAGCCACCTGAAAGGACCACTTCTCAGACTTGACGCCTCATGCACAGTATTTCACTGACACACATGGCCCATTCCACACGGTATATTTGCTTTAATGGTAATTTAACCTATGGTATATTTCCACATGGTAAATTGCTTGAATCAAAAGTACGAATGAGTTCCACTGAAGAGTAACCTTGAAAAAAAAAAAAGAAAATGACCAAAATTGAGACCATCTGCCCCTCTTACCATCCCCATATGATAAACATACAGGCTGTTGTTAGCAAGACAGGTTTTATTTCATGGCAATACCATGCAAAGTAGTCAAACAGGACCACTGTATATTCAAATACAGGAGCTTCCAAAGATTAAAGATTACAAATGGTATAAATTTACATTATAAGTGATACATTTTAATATAAAGTATGTTTGGCTTAAAATAATCGATCTTAGTAAAAAAAAATAAGATTCTTACAGAAAGGATTCAAGGATATATTGATATTAATGCCAACTGTGCAGTAGCCATCATAAATGAATCAGCAACACATATTTAAAAAAATTTTTTTTAATCCTATAATGGATTGTCTTGAGCAACACTGTGATTTCCATGAAAACGCTCTTGAAATGTACTACCACCTTTTAAATACATGAATTCATTATCACTTTCCCCTATGTTTTCCACTCCTTTTTCCTGGAAGGTATTAAAACCATGAATCATATTTTTCAGATAATTTTCATCTCTTTAAAGTACATTGTTGGGCTGTATATGTTTTTCTAAATATATTACCATTACTGATATATTACATCATTTTGCTCAATATTCTGCTAACTATTGTTTATCTTTAAAATGACACATACAAAAAGTTGCTATTCCCTGAAGTACTTTGAGACCAAACATTTCACAGATCAAATGCATTCAACTCTCAGCTCATTGCTCGAATTTCCTGTCTATTGAGAATTACTAAGAGGCTTTCAGTTTTACTCCTACAAAACTATTAAAAGAGTAAGAGATGTTAAAGAACTTAATTAATTTTTTCACTATAAAAGGATTCCAAGACCTTGGGGAACAGGCACCAAACAAAGGACAAACACTGTGAAGAGAGAGAGAATTTAAATGACTATTAAAATTAAGATATGTGACAAATAGGTGAAATTAATCTATATTATTAGAGTCCACGATCGTGCTACCCTTGGTAGAGAGTTACCTAATGATGGCAAGGGAGCACGAGTGGGTTTCTTGGGTGCTGGTTATACTCTTTTTCTTGATCTGGGTGGTAGTCACACAGTTGCACAGTTTGTAAAAATCAGCACTTATGGTTTATACATTTTTCTGAAATTTAATGTTTCATTAAAACTTCAATTAAAAAATATAGATCCTTTAGTAAAATTCAGAAGTAATAAAGGTGCAGGCATATTTACTTCTATTTTAATCTTCAAACCAGTATCTATAAATTCTGTGCTTCCAAGAATACACACAATATACATGGCCAGAGGTAAGGTATGGGTTCACTTAATTCTGAAAAAACACATACATATATGTACATATACATATATGTGTGTGTATATATACTAGAGAGTAAACAGGCCAAAATACACTGAGCCAATCACATATTCCTTCTCTCAGCAAAAGCTCCCTGCGCATTTATTCTGCAGCTGGCTCCATTATAGGTGTGTTTACAGAGAAACAAGACCCTGTCTTCGATAGTTTACATTCCCCTGAAGGAGGCCAGCAACCAAGAGGTACCAAGTAAGGCATAAATCCACACTAGGACGTGAGGGAGGGACAAGTGCTAGGAAGAAAACCAAGGCAAGGTGAGGGAGCAGAGTGGAGCAGTGGAGATAGGATGGTCAGG
The DNA here is from genome assembly GCA_935064755.1 of Tragelaphus eurycerus. Classification (NCBI taxonomy): domain Eukaryota; kingdom Metazoa; phylum Chordata; class Mammalia; order Artiodactyla; family Bovidae; genus Tragelaphus; species Tragelaphus eurycerus. Next base: position 619,641 of record CAKXYN010000171.1, on the reverse strand, counting down.
GAGAGCCATAAGGCCTCTGCAGAGGAGATGACACCGAACAGAGACCTGAAAGAAGTGAGGAAGCAGGCTCTGCACAGATCTGTGAGAAAGAGCTCAAGCACAGGGAAGCAAAGACAAAGGCTTGGACGTTCCTCGTGTTGGGGGAACATTCATAAAGGCCAGAATGCCTAAAGTCAAGTGGACTAAGTAAGCGATAGCTGATGAGTGGTCAAATCACACATCATGTAAAGACTGGATTTTATTTTTCAAGTATTGGGAAGTCATTGGAGAATATTGCGCAGGAGAGTGAAAGAAAAAGTGCAAGTGAAGTCGCTCAGTTGTGTCTGACTCTTTGCGACCCCATGGACTGTGGCCTACCTGGCTTCTCCGTCCATGGGATCTTCCAGGCAAGAGTACCAGAGTGGGTTGCCGTTTCCTTCTCCAAGGGATCTTCCTGACCCAGGGATCGAACCCAGGCCTCCCGCATTGCAGGCAGATGCTTTACTCTCTGAGCCACCAGGGAAGCCCCACGCATCAGGCACAGGAGAGTAGCATGATGCAATTAGAAGCCAGAAGTTTATATTCTGCTCACAGGGCTGTGATGGGTATATAATCAAGTTTTCATTTTTTTTTTTTTTTTAAGTATATGCTAATTATGCTACATAAATCCTTGTGATTTGATCTAACTGCTGCTGCTGCTGCTAAGTCACATCAGTTGTGTCCGACTCTGTGCAACCCCATAGATGGCATCCCACCAGGCTCCTCCATCCCTGGGGTTCTCCAGGCAAGAACACTAGAGTGGGTTGCCATTTCCTTCTCCAATGATGCATGAAAGTGAAAAGTGAAAGTGAAGTCGCTCAGCCATGTCCAACTCTTCGCAACCCCATAGACGGCAGCCCACCAGGCTCTTCTGTCCATGGGATTCTCCAGGCAAGAGTACTGGAGTGGGGTGCCATTGCCTTCTCCTCATTTAACCATTTTTAGTTAGCGTGCTGAAAGACTAAACAGGATTTGAGTCCTGAGTTCAAATGTGACCTCTACCAGTTCCTAAAGTTTCTTAACTATATCAGAAGTGGTGTGCAGGTCGGGGGCGGTGGGGGTCGGGGGGGGCACTTAACATAAAGTAGATGCTCAATAAATGATAATTAGTGCATTTTTCAAAGGTGAAAGAAATCCAGAAGTATATTTTTAAAACATACTCTTTGTTGATAAATGATGTTCTATAGCAAGAGAGAGTCATTTCAGGCTGCTATAACAAAATATCACAAATTAGGTAGCTTATAAATAACAGAAATTTATTTTGTATAGTTCTGGAGGCTGTGAAGTGTAAGGTCAGGGCAACAGCATGGTCACCTTCTGGTTAGAGCCTTCTTCCTTGTTAGTGGCATCTTCTACCTGTGTGCTCACACGGTGGAAGGGCTAAGGGAGCTATGTGGAGTCTCTTTTGTAGGAGCACTGGTCCTGTTCATGTGGGTGCCACTCTCATGACCTAAGCACCTCCCCAAATACCACCTTCTAATACCACCATCTTTGGGATTATGATTGCAGCATAAGAATGTGGGGTGCACAAACATTCAGATCATAGCACAGGCCAAATCATACAGTTCCCTGAAAGGTACAGCAAATAATGATGATGTTCTGATCCTGCAGGTGGCTTGACTATATTTTATTCACTGGAAAAATACAGGATTCAGAGAAATTGAGGTTTCTATTTTAGATTTTGAAAAACAAATTCTAAATGGAAAACAAAAATGCCTGTTTTAAAAAATTGGACGTAACATAGCTTCATTTCCTAGGAGAATGATCAATTTATGCCCACCATAGAATACTATCCGGAGAAGGCAATGGCACCCCACTCCAGTGCTCTGGCTTGGAGAATCCCATGGACGGAGGAGCCTGGTAGGCTGCAATCCATGGGGTCGCTAAGAGTCAGACACGACTGAGCGACTTCACTTTCACTTTTCACTTTCATGCATTGGAGAAGGAAATGGCAACCCACTCCAGTGTTCTTGCCTGGAGAATCCCAGGGTCGGGGGAGCCTGGTGGGCTGCCATCTATGGGGTCGCACAGAGTCAAACACAACTGAAGTAACTTAGCATAGCGTTAGCATAGAATACTATCAGTTCAGTTCAGTTGCTCAGTCATGTCCAGCTCTTTGCAACCCCATGAATCGCAGCACGCTAGGCTTCCCTGTCCATCACCAACTCCCAGAGTTCACTCAGACTCACGTCCATCGAGTCAGTGATGCCATCCAGCCATCCCATCCTCTGTCGTCTCCTTCTCCTCCTGCCCCCAATCCCTCCCAGCATCAGAGTCTTTTCCAATGAGTCAACTCTTCACATGAGGTGGCCAAAGTACTGGAGTTTCAGCTTCAGCATCATTCCTTCCAAAGAACACCCAGGACTAATCCCTTTTAGAATGGACTGGTTGGATCTCCTTGCAGTCCAAGGGACTCTCAAGAGTCTTCTCCAACACCACAGTTCAAAAGCATCAATTCTGCGGCACTCAGCCTTCTTAACAGTCCAACTCTCACACCCATACATGACCACAGGAAAAACCATAGCCTTGACTAGACGGACTTTTGTTGGCAAAGTAATGTCTCTACTTTTCAATATGCTATCTAGGTTGGTCATAACTTTTCTTCCAAGGAGTAAGTGTCTTTTGATTTCATGGCTGCAGTAACGATCTGCAGTGATTTTGGAGCCCCCAAAAATAAAGTCTGACACTGTTTCCACTGTTTCCCCATCTATTTCCCATGAAGTGATGGGACCAGATGCCATGATCTTTGTTTTCTGAATGTTGAGTTTTAAGCCAACTTTTTCACTCTCCTCTTTCACCTTCATCAAGAGGCTTTTGAGTTCTTCTTCACTTTCTGCCATAAGGGTGGTGTCATCTGCATATCTGAGGTGATTGATATTTCTCCCGGCAATTTATGCAGCAGGTTAAAAGAGCAAAGTAGATCGGTGAACCTGTGAAACTATACAAAAAGCAGTCTTCCCTCAGTATCCACAGGGAGATTGATTCCAGGAGCTTCCACAGATACCAAAATCCCCAGATGTATCAAACTGGTATTGTCTCTTTGTATCCATTGGTTGAATTTACAAATGCAAAGCTTGAGGATTCTGAGTTCAACTATAAAACTTTGTAAGTAAAAATCATTTGATATGCATCTAAGAGATATTTTGTAAAAGAGTTCTTGTTCATTTTTTTCTTTCTTTTTCATCTTTACACTTCTATGCCATTTTAAATACTTTTCAACTAAAAAGTATCTAAAACAAAAAATCTTCAATATTTTTAAGTATATCCTCAAGAAAATTAAGGTCCATATAACTGTTGTTAAGAATACAAATCCTCTGAAATAGTTAAAAATAAAACAACATTTCAGCAATGAACATATATATGTGTCAGATACCATACCAACTGCATTAGCTTTATTCATTTCTCACAACACCTTAAAGTGGGCACTATTCTCTAGATAGGTAATTCATAGGGCAATAAATAACTTGTCCAGACTACATGCCGGGCCTAAATCCCATCCAGGTCCATTTGTTTCCAAACAATATTCTTTACCCATAACGGATTCCAAATATAATGGAAATAAGGCTAAATTTACAGGATCATTAACTTTGCACATTCCAAGCTCTAACTTGCTGGCTAATCTGCACTTTTATTAGTGACAGTGATTGATTCATTTTAGGTATTGATATAAACTGTGACCCGAAATTCTGTCACCCCAGAATTACTATCATCTTAAACTGTAACCCTATGGAGGGTAAGGATTGTATACAATAGAAACAGACAAACATTTCAGATGATAATTGCAATGCTACTGATATAAGATCCCCTATTAAAAACTGCTTATTAAATTAACAACAAATACAAATTATAATATTTAGTTTATACTACAAATCAACTTTACCAAATTAAGTATAGTCTTTAAGTTGACTGCTTACTTGTCATTCTGTCCTTTTGTCCTATCACAGTTCTTAGAGGATTTTACTGAATTTAAGCAAATATCTTTAGTGAATTTAGTGATTCAGTTAATCTTTATAAACAAAATGGTGGCCAGGAACACTTTTCAAATGGGCACATCTTCTGTGTTTTTAAGAGAGTGCATGCAGTGTAGAGGATATAGAGAGAAAATGTCTCAGACGAAAAAGAAAGTTAACATTTACATCTGAAAACTGTCTCCTTGCCATGCAGCTTGACAAGTGATATGGATAATTTTATCCTTTAGTGAGGTTTACAATTTGCAGAACTAGTAGCTTTGTTGATCTCATCAGAACCAAGTGAAAAAGAGTAGACATTACCTAAATATCATGCCTAAGATGGAAATAATCCATATGGCAAATGGATTCCATTTTTTTGTCAGGAAATTTTTTTACTCTGGAGATTCTGCAGGAGCTTGATTGGTTCCTAGGATTCTCTCTTCCGAGAGAGAATTCTTTCTCTATTTGTACAAGTCCTTCCCCATGATAATCACAACATTCATTGGGTCATGGCTAGCTGGTTAGAGGATGGTGGTATAGGCAGTGGTTGTGTGTAGTATATTAGACATTGTGTTAAGTATGAAATCCGTTTTTGTAAATATGTGTCTATGTCCCAAAGAAGAAATAATTTAGCCCTAAAACTTATACCTTAAAAATCAGATTTTATATATATCATCATCATTACACTTAAGATTAAATCTATCTTATAAAAACCACTTAGAAGGTTCATGAGAACAGTGACCCCCCAGTATAACTTTTATTGTTTCATTCTGTGTCACATACTCTGGCTCCCACCTTTAGCTGCAAGTCAGGACAGATGCCACACACCTCAGTACTTTCAATGCATCACTCTTCCACTCAGTGACAGTAACTAACAAGGCTGTAACGTAGTCCAGTTAACCTACAATGGTTTGTGTTTCTCCTAATTGATTTTCAGAGAAACCTTCTGCATCTCTTTTTCATCATTAAACAAGACAACTCAGAGCATTTTCACATGTGTGAGAGTATGTGCCTACATGCTAGCATTTGCCTACATGCCATTAGGCAAATGTTTTGCCAGCATTTTCCCCCATATTAATTATTTATTTATCTGAGGATTACCAACTACAGCCTCTCACTAATGTGGTAGAGCCATCCTTATATTTAGTTTTATTCCCCACATTCTAAAACACTGAGTCATAGACAGATGCTACTACATGCTCACTGGACTCATAGCAGTATTTTTCTAGACGGCTCAAGTTCCTGTCTTAAGACACGAGTTGGCCAACTCTCTTAAACCTTCCATCCCTTCACCTTTTAGGACTCTCCCTTCCTTGATCCCTGGACCAGACTCAATGGATATGTGCAATTGCTTGAAAAAAGTCAATGTGTTAATCACTCAGTTGTGTTCAACTCTTTGCGACCTTATGGACTATAGCCTCTGACCATGGAATTCTCCAGTTAAGAATACTGGAGTGGGTAGTCCTTCCCTTCTCCAGGGGATCTTCCTGACAGGAATCTACCCTGGAAGTAACCAGATCATTTTTAAAATCAGAAATACTTTCACTATTACTATATTTAAAATTAAGTAAATCAATTAGTGTAAAATCAATGGAAACTTACTGATCACCTAACATCATGGTTCTCAAATCTGTGAGGGACACAGCAAGGCTGTTGGTTTGTTTCTTGGGACCTACAACCTGGAACTACGCTGACAATATCTACATGTGGCTATTTAACACTTGAACATGTCTGGAACAACCAAGGGGAGTGAGTTTTTAATTTCCTTAACTTTAAATTTACATGCTCACATGTAGTTAGTGGCTCCACATGGGATAGTATAGACATCAATCATTTTCATTAACTCAGTGGCACCCTGGCAAGCTCAGTTCAGAAGATCTAGAATTTAGCTCTAGAATCCATGTTTTTAGAAACTCCACAGGTACTTCTGGAATAGAACCAGATTTGAGAACCATGGAAATCAGTGGTGGAGAAGCATAAACAGAATTGGAGGAAATTGGAAAAATAATTGAGAACTGTGTCAGAACTCTCTTTGTGCCAAATCCAGACAGGAAATTAGTCTATAGTAGCCACATTAAGAGGAGCTAAAGTTTTTAACAAGCAGATCAAAAGAACAGAGAGATCTAGAAATAAGATCAGGAACCAGGGTCTCAACAAGTAAGCTGTTTCAAAGCAGATGAAAGTCAAATGCATGGACTAGATAAAGCACAAGATTCAGTGCTAGGTCTGTGATGTACAGAGCTCCAGTGTTACTTGATGCTTTGTTGCGAGACAAGAGCAACAAGTTGAAGGATGCACGCAAGGGAAAAGATAGGAAAAAGGAAAAGAGGAGATGTTAAGCAAAATAAAAAGCAGTATAAAAATACAGCAAAGAAAAGACCAGTAACAATGGTCTGAGCTGTCAATTAGTAGTATCAAAGTCAACTGCTGCTCTATCTTACCCTTACAATTTATCCAGGGAGAATCCCTTGCCATATATGGCATCAACCAAACATCTGTTTGGAGAAGGCAATGGCACCCCACTCCAGTACTCTTGCTTGGAAAATTCCATGGACAGAGGAGCCTGGTAGGCTGCAGTCCATGGGGTCGCTAAGAGTCCGACACGACTGAGCGACTTCACTTTCACGCATTGGAGAAGGAAATGGCAACCCACTCCAGTGTTCTTGCCTGGAGAATCCCAGGAAGAAGGTGGGAGAAGAATTAGGATTAATAAGGGCATAATAAATATTTTGAAAAATCTTCCAGGATCATTCTAATATGTTCTGTTCTCCCCATTCCTTATTCTATTGAGAAGTACAGTTATATTAAGAAACTAAACTGATATGTAGTAGTACTAATAACCACAGTAATAATATTATTCATAAAATCTGTTTCTACTTACTTTAATGCCTGTTTATAGATTTGTCAAAAGAACTTCATCCCACTAGTTATAAAAACCTCCAATAGCAGGATTAACATGAGTATGCAAAATTGATAATATTTAGTATTTTCAAAAAAACTTGAACTCATCAGATCAGATCAGATCAGATCAGATCAGTCGCTCAGTCATGTCCGACTCTTTGCGACCCCATGAACCGCAGCACGCCAGGCCTCCCTGTCCATCACCAGCTCCCGGAGGTCACTCAGACTCGCATCCATCGAGTCAGTGATGCCATCCAGCCATCTCATCCTCTGTTGTCCCCTTCTCCTCCTGCCCTCAATCCCTCCCAGCATCAGAGTCTTCTCCAATGAGTCAACTCTTCGCATGAGGTGGCCAAAATACTGGAGTTTCAGCTTTAGCATCATTCCTTCTACAGAAATTCCAGGATTGATCTCCTTCAGAATGGACTGGTTGGATCTTCTTGCAGTCCAAGGGACTCTCAGGAGTCTTCTCCTACACCACAGTTCAAAAGCATCAATTCTTCGGCGTTCAGCCTTCCTCACAGTCCAGCTCTCACATCCATACATGACCACAGGAAAAACCATAGCCTTGACTAGGCGAACCTTTGTTGGTAAAGTAATGTCTCTGCTTTTGAATATGCTATCTAGGTTGGTCATAACTTTCTCATAAAGCACAGAAAATGAGGAAATGGAAAATTGGGTTACTGAAAAAAATTCAAGCTAAGGGACTTAAAAAAAGACCTTGAATATTATCATATTTCAACAATAACATTTTTGCTACTTCTATCATTACTAACAGCTTTTGCTGTTAGTATTATTACTGACTTTCTCCTTCCACTGAAAACACGATTGAATTAGATGTTGAGAAATAAATTCAAGTCTTCATTCCACCACTGTGGAATATATACAATTCATCTTTTGGAGTTAAGGCAATAAGATTTTCCACCTAAAAACTAAAATGTTTAGTTCAGTCACCCTCTCTGAACCTCAATTTCCTGATTTATAAGATGGGAATAATTATATACCTGCCTTGTTGCTGCTGTTGTTATTGTTTAGTTGCTAAGTCATGTCTGTCTCTTTTGTGACCCCATGGATCCAACCAGGCTCCACTGTCCATGAGATTTCCCAGGCAAGAATACTGGAATGGGTAGGCATTTCCTTCTCCAAGGGATCTTCCTGACCCAGGGATCAAACCCATGTCTCCCGCATGAGCAGGCAGATTCTTTATACTAAGTCACCAAGGAAGCATAAACCTGCCTAACCTACTGCAGCCCACGCTAAGAATCCTCTACCTCAGAGGAAGTCTATCATGCCTTACAATGCAGCCAGAGAGAATCCCTTGTCATATATTAATACTGAATATACTGAAGCCCACACTAAGAACTGAGTCTACTGAAGCCCAGGCTAAGAATCCTCTACCTCAGAAGAAGCTGCCCTTAGTTATGCTCACAGCCCAAGACTCCACTGATGACGTACCTAGAGTTGTCAGCTATAATCCCAAGTATAACAGCTAGAGATTCCCTAAGTAATTCTTCTCAATCAAGGAATTTCTTGTCATCTTCTAAGTAAAGCTCCAATGTCACTGATGGTCTTTTCCAAAGGAGCACACACATCGATCTCTGGTGTTTATCCATTACCAGGTGGGTGACAACACAGCTTTATTTCATTTTTTCCCCTCTCAAGCTAAAGCATAAACTATCTTTTAATTCTGACACATTTATCGATTCAGGAGACAGTATGAAAAACAGTTGATGATAACCTAGTCATCTATCACCTTGGACTTTACAGGTCAAAATGGGGTCTCATTTATAAATCAGGGCAATAAAGGTGATTCCAGGTAGATGGGTTAAAAATGGAAAAGCCAAGCTCTTCAACAGTGCAATCTGATGTTCTGCCTTGTACAGGCTAGTCCACAAGCCTCTCTGCACAGGGCAACAGAAGTCCAAGGGAAGTAAAAGAGGGTACCACATAACAGCTAAAGTCTAAGCCCATATCTGTCTGAAAGAGAAAGTGTTAGCTGCTCAGTCATGTCTGACTCTTTGCAACTCCATGGACTGTAGCTCACCAGGTTCCTCTGTCCATGGGATTCTCCAGGCAAGAATACTGCAGTGGGTAGCCATTCCCTTCTCCAGGAGATCTTCCTGACCCAGGATCGAACCCGAGTCTCCTATATTACAGGTAGATTCTTTACCGTCTGAGCCACCAGGGAATATGTGCTAACAAGTGCCACAATCCAATGTATGTATGGCTCCAAAATGCAGTTATGTGACTGTCTTTTTCTTGGAAAAACAAAAATGATTCTATGCAGGCCCCATTTCTGCTTCCCCTTTTAAAATTCCCATGAATGTGTCTAAATCTATTCTTTACTACCACAGAACAAAACAGGTAATGGAACTCCAAATTATCTTTATCCTTACGCATTTTGTTGGTAATTTCATCTACAATGATGAGACCTCCAGAAGGGTCTGGGAAAAAAAAAAAAAAAAAAAAAGCTTTCAGAGGATGTTCAAAGGGACCCTCATCATTTCAGAGGGTTTCTAATATGAACAAATTCCACATCTCAGTACCAATAAGAGAATAGAAAATATGACTTAGAAGTTTGTTTAGAGATCACCAAGGTGGTAAAGAACACACCTGCCAATGAAAGAGACATACGAGACGTGGCTTCAATCCCTGGGTCAGCAAAATCTCCTGGAGGAGGGCATGGCACCCACTCCAGAACTCTTTTCTGGAGAGTGCAATGGACAGAGGAGCCTGGCAGGCTACAGTCCATGGGGTCGCAAAGAGTCAGACAGGACTGCAGCAACAGCACACACAAGGTCAGTCTTCTAGCAAAGCTATCCACTATTATTTGACTTCCAGTGTCTGAAATTCTTTGACATTTCACTACCATTCAGTGAAAACAGAATTCCCAACCAGTTTAGCAAGTCATAACTTTGATTCCATAACTTTGAAATCTACCCAAAGGTAAAATATAGGTGATCCTTGAACCCTTGTGCAGAAGCTTTTGATGAAATCACAATTAATTTTCTCCCCTGAAGTACACAGTAGTCAGAAGCTGCTTTTTAATCATCACTCTTTCTCTATTTTGTATGAATACCAATGAATTGTGCAGTACTGTTTTAAAAAACATTTAGAAGGAAAACTCATCACCGGTTGCACATTATTTTTTTTATAAATGTCATTCTACATTTATACCGGCAACTGTAGCAATCTATGCAAACCAGATTTGAATGGTTAGCAAAGCAGAGTATTTACAAACACCTTGGATACTTTAGCATTCACACTCTTTCTTCCTGCCACAGTGAATTTGAATTGGATACCACCGCTGCTGTCAGATCCAAACACGGGTGCATCCTTCAGCTGCCGCCCCCTACCAAGAACGCCAGGCAAAATCTGCCCATCTTTCATCCACATCTCCTACCCCGTAGCTCACAATTAGTATTTTCAGTGGAAAAGGAAAAATCAAAGGACACCAGAAGCACAGCTTCCTCCCCATCACTGATGGACATGAGAGCTGTCAGAGGCCTCAACTAAACAACCCATCCTTACAATGCTGAACCTCTCCTGAACTAGCACTTGTCCCCCTGCAACCACCACCACTATCATTTTGGCTTGCAATATATAATCAACAGAACCCATTGGGAATCACTACATTTCAGTGATTAGAACAATGTCTATAAACCTTTGTGTGAAGCACTTTCCCCATCAGGCCTATAGCTAAACCTCTAAAGACCAGGGTATCACAGTATGACACTGTAGATGGTGTTTAAAAGCTATAAAATAAAACCAAAGCCTGTGTTCTGCTTTCCTCTACCCAGAAATCAAAAAATTATTTGCCTTTACTAGTGAGAGATTAGCACACTGAATTATTCATCCACGTATCTCCTGCACCTATTTTAATCTAAACCTGAGTGTGTTCAGGGAGACTTTTAATAACTTCCTTTTCAGAGCAACTCATTACAACAGATTTTAATATCTCTTGTTGCCCATTTTTCTGCTGGTAGCAGGTAGCACTAGAACTGCATGCACCAAAGCAGGCTTTAATGAAACCTAATGTTCGTTCAAATGAATCTCTCATGGCTAAATAGGTAATACTGAAACATAAATATTTTTGTATTTGAAGCAGTTTCTCTAGAGAAAGTCACAGGCAATAGAAGTAATGAGTGACAGTTTCTTAAAGGTTAATATCTTCTTTAATCTATTTCTATAGCAGAAAGGGAAAATACTGTATTAAGCATTGGGTATATGCTTTGGGGATTACAGAAACAATTTAAACTATTATGTATATGTTAAACCATAGGGAAACAAGGAATCCTACACATATATTTTATTTCATAAAAGCAGAAGTGCTTTAAATATATATTTTATTTTTTATCAAAGCAATGCTTTAGTTGTGTGGCAGCATGTATATGTGTATGCAAAAAAGAAGAGAAATAAAACCGCCCTCAGAACTGGACCAGGGACTGTGATTGTCACATCAGGTAATGAAACCATTAAATGCACAGTATTAAGAAGAGACAAGATGCAATTAGCCAAGAAATTACTCTGATCTCAGTGACATTTTCAAAAAATCATAATACAATATACATCGAAAGATGTGATTGACAGCCTAATCCAGTTTTGATAGGACGTAGTCCACATACTGTGAGCAAAGCAGTGCATGTCCAGATAAAGCTCACAGCTGTGAATCTCTGATATGTCCTTACAGTCTCGTCACCCAGGAAATTCCTCAGGTTTAAAAGATGATGAAAGTATCGACCATTAATGACAGGATCATCTCCTACCCTGAAATAAAATGTACTAATCCCTTTTGCTAGGTCTATGAATTCCTAATATAAATTATATAAACTCTAGTAATTCATCTCTGTTAGCACAGTTGTGTTTGGAAATTGTACAGCAGTCTTTGCCCTATTTGAAATGCTAGATGAAAGCAAGACATGTTCGTTTAAGCTGCAGCATAAAGTAATTTAACAGAAGGGACAGAATAACTTCTGGATAATGAGAACTACAGATGTAAAAGAAGGGAAGTTTAAAAGTTCTAAGGTGGCTTGATGGATTTATGTTTCATCTTAGCAAGAGGACAGAAATACAAATGTATAATGTTCTAATTAAGCATAGGTCCCTTAACTTTGAATAGCAAAGTAAATGATAGCCAACGACTCTTTGTGACTAACAAATAATTATATATGGAATTAGCAATTATTAATCAAAGACCTTAGAATTTTCAAATAAACAGTGTAGTAATGAATACCTAACACAAGATAATTTTCCCCAGTTTTATAATTGTATGTGATTATGTTAATGAAATATTTCAGGGTGTCTACACATATACATTCTGCATTAGATAAGAGACAATGCCTGTTTTTAGAAATCTATGCACAAATACACAGTGAAAAGAGTACAGAAAGGGTGTTTGATCTTTCAAAATCTGCAATTATTCCATGGTAACACAACACTTAAAAAGGAAGTATTGTGTTATCAATGTGTGCATAATCTGGTTAATATTACATTAATTATATTTCCTGACTTTTTAAATTTGAACACTAAATACTACTTTATCTATCAAAGTATTATTCAAGGAAAAGCACAGACCGACTAAACTTTGCTCTCTGAAACATAACTTGGAAAAAATGGAATGCATTCCTCAGGATAAGACTAAATACTAGTCAGATTTGTTCTTTAAACATACTGTAACAGATTTCATCTATGTGGAGAATAATTAAATTATAAAGAAATTTCCATTACTCAAAAGATGTGGATAACTGACTTTAGAAATCCCTTCAGGATAATTGGTAAGTCCTATGAATTTCTCCTATAATCATACTTATTTTTAATAATAACCAATACTTATATACTTTATCAGCCTTATCATCTAGATTTCAAATGACTTTGTTCTGTTCTCTAACCTAAAACTATCTTCAGTTGCTAAGATCTGCCATCATTAATATTCTTTAGCAAATTTTTATAGCACTATTTTCCTTGATAGCCAAGAAGTAGACATAATCCAATTATCTATCACTTGGTGAATAGATAAACAAAAGTTAGTATAAAAACAAATACACACACGAACAAAAAACCTTGGAACAGCCATCCATACAATGGAATACCACTCGGTAATGAAAAAAGAATCAGCTACTGAGAAATACTGCAACATGGATGGCTCTCAAAAACATTATATTAAGTGAAAAATTAAGACATTTAAAAAAAATACTTATTGTATGATTCTACTTGTACAAAATGTCCAGAAAAAGAAAATCTATACCAGCAGAAAACAAATTAGAGGTTGCCTAGGGCAAGGGGTGGAAACAGGGATTGATTCCAAATGGGTATGAGGTTGTTTTTTGAGGTAATGGAAATGTTTTAAAATTAGGCTTTGGTGCTGGTTACACAACTCTGTAAATTACTAACACTTATTGAATAGTACTCTTAAAATGCCTGAATATTATGGTATGTAAATTATACCTCAATAAAGCTCTTTTAAAAAGAAAAAATTAAATAAGTTTTTTTTTTTTTTTTTAAGCAAGAACAATTTTAAACAAAATACGAGGGCAGATTATACAGAAGGCCTTTGAAAAACTAACATTACTAACACTTCCTAAAGGTTATTGTTGATGGGAACATATTAATTTGAAATAACACTCATTACATTTTAGTCAGCCCACAAGTGTGTGGCCATATGGATGGTTATATTGCCTTGAACAGCTTACTAATAGTTACTATTGCCCTGAAATGCAGTCTCAACCCAAGTAAAACACAGAATAATTTTCAAATAAACTAACAATCAGAGAGCTTATTTGAAAAGGAAAGCAAAGACAATTGTTTTTCACCAATAGCCTGTTTATCTTGCCATAACGCTCCAGCAGGAATCATTAGCACACATATACCTCTTCTTCCATCCGTGAAGATTTACCTTCACAAAGCCCACCCCTAACTTCAGAGCTCATATGTCTGCCTGGCAAGCAAGTTGTAGCCAAAAACATTGTCATAAGATCAAATGCAAACAATATAATAACAATACATAAATTCCCACTACTTCCAGGGTTTAAAGATACCCCACAGGTGTGATGGGTTACATCTGGTTCAAGTTCCTCAAACTTCAGCAGGTTTCAGCAAACTTTAAATTTAAGCCAACCCAGATTTTATGTGGGAAAAGAGGAAAGGGAAATGACCTATTTTATGTTAGTTACTTGAAATGTTTAAATATGTGCAGAGTGGTGTCAGGCTATAAAGTAGAAGCAAATCAACTTTAAAAGTCACATACAAAGTGGGGGTGGGGGCGGTAATGGATTATGCCACTTATGACTCAGTTTTACAAAATACTGCAATTCCACTGCTTTAAATGGCTTTAAATTTATTCAAGATGGGTGGAACCGTGGGTGTTAACATGCTCCACAACCTGTTAATGTTAAGAAGGTGCCTGTTCTAGAATCATTATTTGCGTTTGAATGTTTAATACATTGGATTTTAAACCTTGTAGTATTTTCTTTGCATTCCAAACTCCAGCATCTTTTAAAATTACCCACAAATTGTGTTCTGTTTACAATTCTTGCGGCAACTTTTGTTGTACTTTGAAATATCAACTTCCATTACTCTTTGCTTTTTTTCCTAGAAAAGCACTTTTAAAGAAAAAAACAAAGATTAAACTTCTTAAAGTTGTTATCAAGTTTAAATAGCAAAGAAAAGGAAAAAAAAAACTTTTATGCAGAAACAATAAAAAATACAGCTACAAAAGGGCATTTAAAAATAAAGTTTCTGTGAAACTCCTGGTAACCACCATTCTCAATTTTTTATCCCACTTGTTTGTTTATAAACATTGATCGTATGGTAAAGAGAAACACTGAGATGTATTAATTTTTTTCTTTGTCTTCAGTTTGGAACAAAGTTCCTAGGCACCTTGACAATGAAAGAAAGTATACATAATTTTCCTAAATTTTTATATATGGCATTTTTTTCACTGTGGAAAATCACAATTGTATTTTATGTGTGACTAAGTATGATTGTTTCTTTATTAAGGTAACTAAAGATCATTGACCTGAATTGTTTTGAATTGCTTTATATTATTCACACTTTAATCCATAAGAGCACAAATCATTGGAGTTTCGACTTTTTCTTAAAATATAATCTTTAGTATATTTTGTGTTATTTAGAGAAATATAGCATAACTTAAAAAGATGACTCTGGTTGAAAATGGATCAAAAAGTAAACAAATCTGCTTAAAATTGTGTGGCAACATGCATACGGATAGAGCTAGCAGTTGAGTTTTTTTACGAGGTTTTATCAATTTGTCATTTATAGTCCATTTCTGGGCAATCAGCTATACTTTTGGTATTGTGTTCTAAAGCAGAAACTGTCTACAGAACTGAGAAGCAACCTCCCAACTTCTCACTTGGGTTGGTATTACCATCTATATAATACGAGGGGTTAAATGGACAAAAACAATAAACTGTTTCATGGCCATTAACATTTCTAACTTTAAAAATGAGTGCCTTTCTGGTATGTACCGATTATGAAATGCCTTTTGTTACAAATAAGCACTCTGAGCAAAAACATTGCATTCTTACTCTTGTCATTAGACTTTAACGATTCACCTGACATTTCTCTTTTAACATAAAAATTCATTTGCAAAAAATACTTCCACAAGCAAAGACCAACCAACTTCTATTTCTCCCTTTGCCACAAGCAGACCTGGATAGACAAATAAAAATAAATAAAATATAGGAAAACCTTTGGAAATAAATTTTAATTTCTAGAATAGTGGGTCAGAGTTGTTACATAGAAGATGATCATCTTCCTTTCTGTGCCAATCAGAAGTAAAGCACACAACATAGTCCTTTCATAAGGGACGTTCATCACTGGTGTTTCATTCCAAAGGGCTGTATCTCACAAATGCCACCCAGACCTAGTTTAATCTTTAAGCGAAAAAATTAATACAGTAGTAAATCACTATTTTAGGAGGAAGGAAGAAAAGAAGAAAGGGGACCCTCCCATGTACTTTGAATCACTACTTAGATGACCAAAAGTATATTATACCTACTTTCTGGTGTTATTTCTATAGGGGCAAATTTACACACCTAGAGCTTTTTAAAAAAAACAACAAACCTGCATCTAAAAGCATCACAAAATAAAAATTAAAAAAACCTGGAAATTAATTTAAATGCTACTTATCATGTAATTAAGAGAGAGAAGTAATAGGAAAGCTCATAAAAATAGAATTGCTTCTGAATTCTCTGAGCTAGATGATTTTTGTTTTCCCTTTAACACAAATGTTAAAATTTTTTTCTGTCAAAATCCTAAATAGCTTTTTGACAGGTTTGTTGTGGTTAATTAATTACTTTCATTTGCACTAAGTTGTATACTTGAAGATGAATAATACAAGATAACAAGGCCAGCCTCTGCAAGGGAGACCTTTGGTGGTCTATGCAGTCTGCTGCCTCATTACAGGACTAGCTATCTGCAGGAAGCCCGACTTTGAAAGGTACAGCACATCCCATAACACCCTCCCCTAACTGAGATGATTGTAGCTTCTTCCGAAAAGTGATGATTAGGAGAGAGAAAAGCAAAACGGAATGCTGTATGAATATTTCATGTAAATGAAAGCAGGCACTTAGCGACATGCATCTTGATTGATGCTAGAGTGCCTCTAAACGTCTTGACATTGAAGGGTTCCGACTCCCCTTCCCTCGATGACTGCTTCAAGAGCTGCAGTTAATAGTGGAATATGGCCATAGTTAGCTGAAGGGCTCTTTATTACTGGCTGATACTAAATAAGACCACAGGCCTCCGGTGAGCGTAAGTGAATTCTAGATAAAAGAGCTTCCGAGGGAACCCTAAATGAGATATGATAGTTATGTTTTATTTGGATTTATTTTTTTCCCCTCCCTGGAGCATAATTGTTTATTTCACTGTTAACCCCTCTCAAGAAAGAGCCAAAGGTCTCAAATTGCGCTATAGAAAGAGGCCAAATAAATAAAACTGGGGTGGAAGGTACATAGATGCAAATGATCTCGAGCCCATTTTAAGTAAGTAGGAGTAGTAAATAAGAGAAAAACCCTTATCATGGGAGTTTTAGAAATATATTTATTTTAGAGGTAAGTAGCATTTTTCTAAATTTGTACAATAAACCATCAGTCATTTACCCACCTACCCACCCACCTCCATCTATGCAAAGTTTATCTTCCTAACAAGTAGACTTAAGAAACTTAAGGATAAGAATAATTTCAAAATGCAAATTCAGTTCATTTGGGTGAGTTAGAAGCTTTAGAAACACTGCTCTATGGCAGGAGTATGAGGGGTGACATTGACAGGTCTGATGATATCATCACAACTCCCTCCCCACAATGTCAGAGACTTGGGTCATCTTCCCCCAGAAAATGCTTGGGTAACTGCCACTTGCTTAGGTCAGGATTTCCACCTCCACTGGCTCTTCATGAATCATCTGTCACTGAAAGGTAAGTCAACTCTCCAGGAGTGGTGACCACCAGAGAGTTTTCTTCCCAAGGCTCACCCAATAGCCCAGAGAGCATCACTGGCAGTGTCTCAGCGTGCCAGAGCCCCCAGCCTCAGATGCCACAGCTCTTCTGCAAGTCATTCAAAGACAGAAAAAACAGCAAAGGAGAAAGCTCAGGAAATAACTTGGAAGCTCTGAAGTCACTTAGATACTTTCTGTTGCATTTAAAATATTCAATTGATGGGTCACAAAAACCCAATAACCTGTTTTGTACTTTCCCAATATCCCTTTTCTTCTGACTGCCACTCTGTAACTCCCAAGCCTCCTTTAAGAGGAAATGTAATATTTCACACAGAGAGAGTATACACCTCTGAGATGTACAGAAATACATGCATATGGATTTAAGAATGGAAAACTTGATATGCTTTTGAGTCTGCTCAGATCTGCATCACTGGATCACAGAACTGAAAAAGACTTTTCAAAACCACTTAGCCCAGTCTCCTGATCAAAAGAGGCAAAGACAGGGACTTGACAAAAATCACATACTTAAGGAACAGCACAGCCAGTACTAGGTTTTAGATCTCATGAGTCTCCATTCTTTTTTTAATGTCACCAAAATTATTTTATCATTAATGTATCCCTCGTGCTTGAATTTACATGGTGTCTTTCTTTCAAAAACCCGATTGATAATAATTTATCTTTTGTCTTATCATATTCTAGACTCTTTTATACTTAAACATTAATCCATGGGTAGTGATTTCATTACAGAATAATAATATATCACATATATTTATACAGGTTTGCAAAGCACTTTCGCATTAGCTATCCAATTTAGCCCATCCAGAAGTCTCGGAAAGCAGCTTTTTCCTCTGCTTTCAACAGGAAGACATTGAGACTGAGTTCCCTGTCTTATCTAATGGAGACTGTAAACAGAGCAGAGTCTTATACGCACATCTTCTGGTTCCAAGATCATTGCTCATTATCCTTCATCCTTCATTATTATTATTTAATAAATATTTATTCAGCATCTACTATGTAACAGGCTTCTGATTCAATCCTGGGGTCATCTATTACAACTTAGAGACCATTTCATATTTGCCTGACACGAGAATACAGTCTTCCCATATTTGTCCATCAAGTTTTGTCTAATAGCCAGCTAGAGATAGGTGGTTGAAGAGGTGACTTTATGCTCACTTAATTTTTATCTACTGTGTTACCTCTGCTTTTCACAGAAGCCCAGTATGGTACACATATGACTTTCAAGTGAGGTCTTTATGTAATACTTTATGTACAAGGATGCACTGACTTTTCAAATGGCATTAGTTACTATAAGACAGAACAAAGAAATCTGCAGTCCTGTCGGCTTTTAGTGAGTTACAAAGGCTGACAGCAACACATGCAGCTTTAAGGGCCACAGGCAGCAGGCATGAAAAAAGCTGCACACAGCGTTTGGGAAATGACAAGCTGTGGATCCCGCATGCCATTAGTATTATTATTAAAATTAAACAGAGATTTAATCTAACATTCTATGGGCATTTATGCAACTGACTTTAACAATTGTAAACTGAGGCATACATCGTACTGCACTGAGTCTAATGCTTTAATTAAGCTTTAATGCAGCCAGTGACGATGGCCAGGGTGCACACAGGGGCTGTAAGCTGCAGGCCATTCTCCGTCTGCTAGAGCACAGTTCCTAGGAGCAGCAGCTACTGATGTCACAGTTAGATATTTATGAAAGAGATGCTCTGAATTTTATCATAGTGGTATAGATCAATTTTCAGGACAGAGTCCTTAACAGTATATTCGGAGGCTAGGTACAAAACCAATTTTATCTGCTTCAGTGATGTGTGAACTGTATGAGGAAAGACATCTCCCAACTCTCTGATAGCTTATCTTCCCTGGTGACCATTTAGGCAAGCTCTTGTAAATATACATATTTTACAAGGGAAGGGAGGGGGAGAGGAATGCTCTCCCAACTCTCCTTTGAGATGACCTTGAAGTAGGAGCATTTGAATCTTCCAGGAAATTAGCAGCCAAGTATATTTCAATAATGATGGGTGGGTGGGAAGTGCCACTCAGGGAATTGGCAACACCCTGGGTTGTGGGTGCTTGACCAGGATGTCTTTTCCACCGAGGCTTTTTCTTCAAGGAGACAGAGAAAAGCAGAGCTGCTTGGACCCGTAAGTCGAGTCCTTCCCCCTATACTGGAGGGTTTAGCCTATAAAGAGGGTATTATGAAGAAAGTAGCAATGAAAGTGATGTTGATTTTGGTATTTTTTCAGGCATGTGACTCTAATGAACACTGAAAGAGAACTAAAAAAGCCCTTCCAGTAAGTGTACAGG